>CADDXX010000051.1:1247785-1415095 GCA_902810485.1 Alauda arvensis | reverse complement strand
GGCCTTTTTTTTAATTTTTTTTTTTTTTTACATCTTTGGCTCAAAATTTATAAAGCACTTGACCCCCCAAGGAGCTCTGCAGCTCCCCCATCTGCATGGCTGCACAGCAAGCAGGCCCCCACCCGCTTCAGATCAGTTTAAAAGGAAAAAACCAAAAAGGAACTGGAAGCAGAATTGGATGAAAAAATATCTTCTTATAAAGCCCAAGAATTAGCAGAATCTAAGTGGCATAATGAARGAAGCTTTGGCAATAAAGCAAGTGTGTGAATAGGTCAGGAAGGGAAGGATGAAGACCTTAGAAAGACTATTCAAATGCACAGCTTCTACAAACACAGGGCATGAGGAAGACCAAGGAGAGCAGACTGGAGAGCTGCTGGCTCAAAGCACAGGACAGGAGTATATGGACAGGATATGTTGCCTCTTCCTCAAAGTGGGAAAAAWACCTGGCTTTTGGATGAGGAGGAAGATTTGGAGCATGGGCAAAAGGCAGTATGGGAAAGGGACAATGCAAAATTGGAGGTTGGCTTGGTCACATTTTTCTGAAAGACCATTTACAGAGACACGAAGGGAAATGGGATAAAATGCAACATGATTTATCAAGCAAGATTAACCTGAAATCCCTAACTGATCTTGTAGATAAAGGAAATCCAACAGTTCTCCTCCTCCAGGAYTTCAGTGAATCCCCTGCCTTTGTGCTCTGAATATCTAACAGTCATGCTGGAGAAGATGGGGATTAATTAAATAACTCAGAAACAGGTGAGCAATTGGCTAATAGGGCCCAGTAATGGTAAGRGAGCTTTTTCAAGGACTGGGCTGCAGCTTACTTTGATCACTCTCTGTCTGCATTAGAGGCCTCAGCAGAGGAACAGGGGYRTTTGCTGAGGGAACCTGATGGGGAYRATGGCAAATGCACAAGGAGCTTTGGGATATTTTACTGAAAGGACCTGGAAGACCATGACAGGAGGTCAACACCAACTGGCACATCATGGTAAGGGGCACTCTGCTGTCSCCCAAAGCCCCATGGCARGAGGGAGCACACAGCTTATTGCACRTGGTGCACCAAATCCCTGAATKTCCTCATGCCCTGCTCCATCCCTGTGCCTGGAGGCTGCTGCAGCTGTGTGTTGGATGCTGTCAGATGCAAAAAGCTGTGACATAATCAAAGCAGTGCTGGTGGTGTCATGAGCCTGTGAACAGGCTCAGCACCCCCTTGTTCACAGCTCGGGCAAACCTGTCACAACCACGCTCTGGTTTTCTTGCTGTGCTTGTCCCTGCTGTCACCCATCACTCTGCATGCCTGATTTCTGACTGATGTAAATACACACCCCCTTTTTAAACATAATTGRATACTAATTCCTTAATATGTGTTATTTTCCACTGTATCTCTATTTCCCTGCTATCCATCTTAAGAGTGCCAACAATTGCTATCACTGTTTGACTGCTGTGTGTATATAATTAGAACAGTTGGCTCAGGTAATTTCTTTTTGCTTCCTTCAGTTCCTTCCTCTGCTTTCCTCYAGTCTGCCTTTTGGGGTTTTTCTTCATTTCAGGCTTTTTGGAGGAAGTTTTCAAAGCAGGGTGTGTGGCTTTTAACTCTTCCACCTATTGAATTGRAGGCCACCAGCTGCTAAAACCTCTAAAATCTCTGAAATTGTTAAACTCTCCTGAGCAGCTGACTCCTGTCATTCTCCATTTCTTATCCCCGAGGCTCCAAGTGGAACTCTGTAAATGATGTTTCTGCCAGTGAATTGCCTGGCTGGTTYTATTCCCCCTCAGCTGCCAAGCATCCAGCAGTGCTGGTGTCCAGCTCAGCCCAGGGTGCCCAGGGAAGGGACAAGCCAGGCCCTGGATCTGGCCAGCCCATCACCTCCGAGCCATCCTTGCTCCAACAACAGGGAAAGGAAAACACCCAGTGGCCAGGGGGGGCACAAAGCAAACCCACACTGCAGAAACTCCCACCCTCCTCTCTCCCCATGTCAGAATTTGTCTTGAAAGATTTCCTTTCACAGGGAAGCACCTGTTTAATTACAGCTATTGCAAAGACAGTTAATAGCTGATGAACACAGCAGTATATTTTAATTGAATATATTGAGCACTCTGAACAAAAGGCACAGCTCTTGACCTTTCTCATGAGTGAAATGTTAGAACAAGCTTCTCTACATTCAGAGCCCATGGAGAGCATGGAGGAGACCACCCATTGCTGTTCWTGGAGCCACCTATGTAAATCCCTTTATGACAGCTCAACAATGGGCTGCTGAACATGCAATTAGTTTCATTTCATACAGTTATTGTTCATGTTGGAGGGGARAAAAGGGGGAGGGATGCTCTGGCTAAAGCAGAATGCTCCAGGCTGCTGTGTCTGGCCACTCCAGCCTTAGGCATCCCACAGCAACACTTYTGTCAATGCCTGGAAGACTTTGGGTGGCTACTACAGTTTGTCATTGCAATGGGACAGATCTGTGAGCTAACCACCCTCTCCTGCCCTCCAGRATCAGGACAGGACAAAGCCAGATTTATTCAGGATGCCAGGATGCCAGGAACTGCTGCCCCAATGCCCACCTGGGTGCAGGAGCTGCGGAGATACAGGGCTCACACCCCTCCCTATCCCCTCACCCCAGCCAGCTCCTGTCTTTATTGATTTCYAAGCTTGTGATTAAAGTTTGCTCGTGCTGTACCTTCCTGAATTGGCACTTGGGTCCTTACTCCAGCAGAAAGTGGCATTGATCTGTGCAGGAGCAGAGGCTGAGTAAGCCCTCAGGGACCAGCTGTATATTTGCAGCGTGGTGCTCTTCAGACACATGACAATTTCAGCACAATTTTGTTACATTARAACAGCATTACCAGTGTGCCTTTAACTGGCCATAAATAGAAGCCTTGACTTGTCTACAGTGGTTTGATATTCCAAGCTAGACGAGAGCATTTAGTCCTGGCTTGCAAGCCATTTTATCACCAAAAAGAAATCTTGTAGGTTAGGGAAGTCAAGAGCTTATTCTTGCAAAACTTCAGCCTGTGTCTGTGAGCTGCAGTGAAACTGCATCTAATATTCAAGTGCAGGAAAAAAAAAGAAAGGCTCTTTTAAAGGCTCATTAATGATAGCAAAAAGATACAAAAAGACCAACGCCATTTTACACTTGTAAAAATACCCCTAGTAGATTCATATTTTTTTAATCTTCAGTACAAAAGCTCCATAACTACAGCAAGGCATAAGTTTCCAATGACTAGCTAACCTTTTTTTCTATAGCCTCTGGCATTAAAACTCTCAGTGAAAAGACACTTTACAGCTAGTTCGGGCAGTTCATTTTCTGTCAATCAACTCTTAGGCTGCAAGTATAAAGGCAGCAATATGACAAGATTTCTATTTTAATATCTTTACTCTTGATAAGATAATCCTAGAGGAATGGTGGTGATCAAATATTTACAGGCAGTGCTCACTGACACAGTCTATTGTAAAATTAAATACATAAAATTATGTGGGGATAATGTTAATGTTGTGATAGAAGGACAAAAGGCAGCACGCTCAAAATGAAGGTTGACTCTTCTTAATATTTCCTCAGAGGCAGGAGCAGTGCTGCTGGCATGGGGAACAGATGAGCTGCTTTCATTTCACATTTTGTGACCTTTCTCTGCCTTTCAGTTACTTGTTTGCTATTTAAACACATTTGCTTACTTAATGATCTTGCTTTTTAAGAATGTATTTGTGTGTGTGTGCTGGGTGTCTCCCTGAGATGCMCTGCATGGCTAAGGAGAGGCCTGGCAAAAGCAGGATTTTGTGCTGAGCCACCCCCTTGGGAGCCCAGCTTTGGTSCCAGCCCTGGTTTGGGCTGTGCAGAGCACAGAGCACAGACTGGGGGCATGGGGGGGACATTTCCCACTCACTTCATCAGCCAGGGAGAGCAGTGACCTCTGGGGAGCTCTGACTATTGCCCTGCACACAGGCACACAGCCCAGGACAGAGGGAAGTGCCCAAATTCCTGCTTTTATTGACYATGAGACTGAGAAAATGCACTCAGGGAGAAACCTTTGCAAATACATTTTTTTGTCTTCCCCTTCTCTCTCTGCATTCTTGATGGGACAGGAGGTGACCTGAAGGCCCTGTCCCTGCCTTGGCTGTCCCACAGGAGCCCTGGCAGCACCACAACACACCAAGGACCTTCTGCCACCTCTCTTTAATGATGCTCCAGTGATGCTCAGCCAGAGCACAGGGAAAATGAAGTGMTGATTTAGGCTGAAAAGCCAGTGCTAGCTAATATGGGAAATTACTCCAGCAATCATCACTCTTTTCCTGTCACTATGGTGACAAAAGAGATGACAAAAGCCTGAGCAGARAGATGTGGTGACACAAGTAGAGAGGGACAGAGCAAACCCTTGGCAGGTACAGCTGGGTCGAGGCAGGCCCAARAGGGGACAGGCAGTACAGAAACCTGTGCTGGAGCCATTGCTCACTGATGGATGCAGTTGTGTCCCACACAGGGGTTTGCAATGTGACACAAGTACTAAACCCACATTGCACCAAGTGCCACAGTCAATGCAGCTACCACAGACCAAAAAATGTAATAATCTCAGTCCTACAAGGCTTTCATGCCACAGCTTTCATCCTAATGCACTAACCATTGATTTTTGCACCACCTTCCTCTGCAGGACGTGTTTGCCACGTGCTCCAAGGGGGTCTGCAGCCAGCCCAGCCTCCTCCCCACAGTGTCAGCAGCTGAGCATCGTTAGAGGACACAGTGAGGAACTCTGCTCTTCCCAGCCAAAGCAATCATCACCTGGGACTCAGGAACAGGTGTTAAATATGAAAGCACATGCCTGGAGGCAGCCCAGGACTGTGAGGAGCAGCTGAARTGACTCTGGCTGCTCAGCCCCTTGTCTCTGCAGCACTGCTGGTCAGGTTTCCCTGAGGCCCCTCCAGCATCCCCCATCTCTCCAAGAACAGAGACAAGGTCACCAGCTCCCAGATGCCCAAACAGCAGGCTGCTGTCCTGCTCAAGGAGGGAGATCCATCTCAAGAATATCTTCTCAAGAAATTCCAAAGAATGAAGTGGGCAGTTGCAGCAAAATATGGAGGTCCAAGGACAACTTTTTCAGGAGTCCTTGGTGGAGAAGGTGCCAGTGTGATGGTGCCCATCCTGCAGTGACACTCCCAGCCCTGGGGGCCAGGAGGAGTCACCAGCAGATCGAACAGCATCCAATGTCTTTGCCAATTTAAGCTGAATTTTTATTTTCTTGGAGTCACCTTCTAAAGGAGGAAAAGGGCTGAGGGGATCAGAAGAAGCTTCTTGAGAGAGAAGTGGGTGAAATCTTCATCTTGAAATGCCAAGTCAAACACACCCTCTGCCCCACCTCATCTTTTTTCTCTCTTCTTTTTTTTTTTTCAGGAAGAACACTGTATTTTCCAGCCAGCTCTACTCATGAATGATTGTGCAGAGCTCTGCTAATGGGCTCTGCCAAGCTGTGGTCACCCTACGGAGCTATTGGCAGGAGAGGTGGCAAGTTGGAAAGGACTACAAGGGAACTCTGCATGATATTTTTTGATGAGCTGATTATTCAGAAATTTCACAAGAGCTGAAATATATCACTCTGTTCTGAAACTCACAGCCCTGCCAACACACAGGACAGCTTACATGAGCAGCAGCATTTTCTCCTTCACAGAGTTGCTGGCCTGCACGTCAGGAASCAGATGCGGGAATCGGACGAGGCTTTTCAGCAGCCATCGACCACAGTGACAGTGAGAGGTGGGGAGTGGAGAGGAGGACACAGAAAGCTGGCACAGAAATTATTTTGGTACTTTCATGGCTGTCACTGTGTGTGTATTTGGGCTTGGGAGTTTTTCATTAGCTCTGTGGSTACTGGGGCATTAAGATTTTTATTGCTTTACGTCTGGGTATGAGATCACCCCAGATCCCACATGGATTCAGGTATTTTTATTTCAGGAGTGCTCAGTCCCTGGCCACATTTCAGGGTGCAGTCACATGCCAGGAGCTGACCTTGTCTCTCCCCATTRCAGCCAGGACCCACTGTCTCAGCATCAGCCTGAGTCTGCAGCCCAGGCAGGCTCCCACAGAGACCAACAGAACATTTTCCCTTCTCTTCAACATTAATTAAAACCAAAACACTGGCTTATTTTAGCACAGAATCAAAATAGAGCCTGATACCTGGGGGGTGGGTGAATGTGTGCTGGGAGAGGTTAGAMGCAGCACAGATTTCTGAATTAACTCACAAAGTCTTCAAGGAGCTGACACAGTCCATGCCCAGCCCATTGATCTGTCAGCACACAACCATTCTGAGCTGCCTGGGGTGGCATCAGCTGTCCTGGGGAGAACCTGGAGCTGGTACACCTGCATCTGGAGCAAGAACAGTGCTGAGCTGCTGAAAGACAAATAATAAACATCCTCCTGCTGCACTCACAGCCTTTGCTGCAAGCACCTGAGCTGCCTGGCATGGCAGGAAGGGGATGCATGGGCTGATGTTCCCCATCAGATGTGTGCTCCCAATATCCCTTCTGTTCTCCCCTGCCTGTCCTCAGACACCTCTTCTGCAATTTCTGTTCCAGGGCAGTCAGGGGACATGTGGAGTTCCCAGCCTGCTCCTGCAAGTCGGTGAGAACTGTGGCTGAACCATTTCTGCTTTACTCATGGACAAAGAGGCTGCACAGCCCTTGCACCCCTTCAGAGGAACTGCTGCTTGAGGAAAAACTCCTAGGAATTGAAAAAATCTGGGAAATTTTCTTCTGTGTAAGGATAGGGAACAAGGGTCTGAGCTCTGTCCTATTATGAAGCCACCCCATTGGGATCACTCCTCTTGTGCCACATCCATCTGAGCCCCTGCACAGGTGATTTTTCCTGTGTTTCCTACTTTGGATGAGGGAACTCAGCACTGCATCATCCCCCAGCCCAAAGGCAAGCCCCAGGCACAACCCYCATGAGGGCAAGAGATGAAGGTTGGAAAGGACAAAGATGGTTACAAAGGCCATCAGTGTCTTTAGCACAGCATCTCCTCACATTTCCAGCAYGGCATCTCTGCATACAGCTCCCTGCCTCTGGAAAATTAAGTCTGTAAGAAATATATAAGTGATCCAGACACCATCTTCAAGGTCCGTATCTTAAAAAAACCACGAGGGTTTACTCCACATACTGCTGCAGGATGTCATGTACTTCATGATCTGCCTTTTCTAATCTCTCCTTATCTCTCACTCCAATCCTTTCTCRTGTCCCTCATCTATTGCAAATTCCCCTTTTTAAGCTGGAGCAAAGCACATAAATATTTTCATGCTGCATAAATAGGTTGTTTTGTGCATAATGTCACAGGAGGCTTTTTTTAAAAGCAGGACCTTTAGTGCTGTGATAACGGCCTCCTCATTTACACAAATGAAATCTTCCATGGAGCTCAGCACTCATCTGCTCTGCAGCCCCCGTGCAAAAAGGCTGGCACAGCGCCTGCTCATCACAGGCTACAGAATTAATACAGAATATTCCATAAGGAATAGGGAGCCATTGAGCACCAGCTTTGAAAATGCCTTGCGCATGTAACTGATGCTGAGGTTTTTCTTCTAGTGTTCCCCAGCAGCACAACCATTGTCTTCCTTCTGKGTGAAATCACAGCTACTTGAAATGCTGAAGTGCAAAAGGACAACCATTTCTGTTGGCCCATTTGCCAGCATCTCTGACCGTTCTGTCTGCTCACCTTACCTTCTMTGTTGCTTCTTGCTCCCTGACCTTCATTTCCTGTTTATTCAGCCCTTGYTCAGGGTCTAAAAACTGCAGACACCATCAAAATGGACTTTTCATTTACTCTGCACAGAAAAAGAAATAGTGTTACAATCTGTACAGTTTTTTTAAAGGGCCAGTGGAAGATATTGGGGGCCACACTGGTTCATGGKAAGTCTTTGAACCAAAGAGGTTTTCAGGAGCAATATTTAAATGGCATGACAGTAAAAACTGGAATCAAACATCAGTGATTTTGCTGTAGTGTTTCTGTTTAAATTTGACAAGTATAAGGACTCCAAGCCAATGGACTGAATGGGTCTGCAGTACAGAGAAGAGAAAGACTTGGTGGAAATTATGAGAGCTCATCCATGGTGCATTTTCATACAGGTCAGGCTGTAACCCTCCAGGACAGACTATCACAGAGCAGCTGAATTTGTTCTGAACATGATCCCACTGTGCAGCCAGGCAGGCAAAGCTCTACCAGGCTCTGGTTTGGACCTGACCATGACCTCCTCAAGCCCTCAGGTAGGCTCTGCACCCTCTCAGCATGACTCTTACTGAAAGACTTGGGGACATTTTGTTTTTCATCCTGAGTTTGAGGGACACAGAAAGCTTTGGTTGTTTGCTTCCCAGCAGTTCCAGTGGAGGATTATGGGGGCTCTTTTCACACAAATCTTATGGACTCATTTCTTCTCTCTTCCATCTGTTGTTTGACTTATTTTCCTGTATTATGTGTTAGCAATCAACAACTAACCCMTGGTGGGTTTCTTCCTGTGCAGGGTTCTGAACACAGCATTTCTTGCTGAGATTGTTGCACGTGGGAGGCTCCCACTCGTTTGTGGCTGGGAGCAGCCATTCATGCCAGCCTAACCCTAATGTGATTACCATCCCATGAGTTGATATTCACATATCAATTGTTTTACAGAAGTGTTCTGTATCACTTAAAACTCCAGAAGCTTTGTCATAATGCATTAAAGAAGACAGAAAAGAAAGATCTCAGGAAGCTTAATATTTCTTGTTATGGAACTCATCTGAAGAAAAAACAGCTTTTAAGTTTATCTTGGCCAGTCTGTAACAAAATCTTGGTTTGTATGAATTGCCACACTGCTRAAAGATCTAATTTTTCTATGATAAAATAGACTACATACAATAACTGAATCAGAGAGCACAACATGGAGTAAACACTTTATGATGTATCTAAACACAGTAGCTACCTGATTTTCCTGGCACTTTATTTCTATTTAGGCCAAGGGACAATTTAAAAAGATTCCTTCCCAAGTACACAATTCAGAAAAATATGAGTTACAATTCAGAGCAATATTTTGAACCRGTGCTGTTTAGTTGTCTTAGCTGGAATCCAACCTTGATGATATCCAAAGGTCCAATAAAATTTTTCATGGAAGAATCCCATATTTGTAGAACATAATAAAATTGTTGAGAGCTGCAGCTCCAGGGCCTCTGAGAACTGGAGAATGAGGTTGTTCTTCCTGGGGACTTTCTGGTGCCACGGGATGTGTTCCAAACACTTTGTTACCTGAGAAATATCAAACATAGCAGATCATTACATATAATAGCAGCTTTGATCTTTGTTTGTAACACAAAATGTGAGGCTGTTTATTACTAACGACTTAGGTGCTCATTAGTGTGTTTTGACAGGAGCCACTGACAGCAATAGGCAAGAGGAAATGTTCAGTGTTAAACCCACACACAGCACACTGCAGCTCCCATTACAGCCCATGCAACAGAGGAAGGAAAGCCTTGCACACAACTATTTYAAAATTATTTACCAGAGCAAGAAAGAGATTTATCTGATTTATTATCTGCTTTTTCCATAAACTGCACTTGCAAATAATACTAATGCCTGCCTTTCACATCCTGCTTTTCATTCCTAACTCACAAAGCACCCTTGGACAGAGGTCAGGATCATTTTACAAAAAACAAACATCAAGTGARGCCACCTCTCTGATGTCCCTGAGTAAGACAGCACAGTCCCCAGCTCTGCTGACCGCTCYTCRTAGGAACAAAGGATTAGAAAGGGCATCTTGTGCCATCAAATCCAGCTTCTTACTCTTCAAATCTATTTTGCTATAACAACCTCATGCAAGACTCTTTGAGGCTCACGATCTCTTATATAAGCTCCTACAAACAATCTTTCTAGACTATCATCTCTTGTATATCCTCATCCATCCTGACCCTGTGYTGGGACTCTGCCTAATGCCAAGGAATTACACACCAGTGATTTGGGACCATCACCCTGAAAATGCCCCCCAGCTTCACATGCTGGAGAATGAATGGGGCATTTCTTGCCACGTCTGCTCCAATTTTATGCATCTCTTGGTGGTCCATCCTAGTAAAAAACCTGTAAGAGGTGCCATGACAGATGTGGAAGCTGTGTGTAAAATCCTTTCACAAACTCAGGGCACAATTGCTRCTGCAGAGGTAGCTGGAGGCTTGCAGCAGCCCCAGGTGCTGACACAAACGGGGCATTTGAGTTTATCCCT
The DNA here is from genome assembly GCA_902810485.1 of Alauda arvensis. Classification (NCBI taxonomy): domain Eukaryota; kingdom Metazoa; phylum Chordata; class Aves; order Passeriformes; family Alaudidae; genus Alauda; species Alauda arvensis. Next base: position 1,404,891 of record CADDXX010000051.1, on the reverse strand, counting down.
GCAATACCTCTGCTTTTGTGTAAAGACTGACATCCTGGCAAACAACAGAGCCTCAAGTACACTCAGCCCAACATTATTTCCAACATCCATCACCCCCTTCCTTTCTCAAATAACTACTTACTGGAGGAGTTATTAATGCCTTTCTACCTACACAGCCTGGATACCGACACTCACACAAAGGCAGTGCTCAAGCTTTGAGGTCATGTTCAAGTTGCTGGTTTGAATGTCTCTCTCTATTATGTACCAGCTACAGCAACAGGATACCACGATACAAACCTCTGCTAATAACTGAGCATGAAATGGGCTTTTGGCTTGGTATCTTCRGTTTTGTACCTTCACTTCAGAACATGTTTAGAGCTGGCTTCAATGCTGGGGAAATTATCTCAGCTGATTAAACACAAAGCTGTTACCCAAGTGTGAGACGAGGGCACGGCCCCTGAACTCGCTCCCCAGGGCTGGGTGCGAGGCTCGGATGTCTCTGCTGTTGTGGCTGCAATTCCCCAGCCACCCACTTCTTTGTTTGATTGTCTTTTCTCACTGAAACATATGTTTCCCATTCCCACGGCATTTTGAGCAACAGTTTCCATTGTGAGCCCCTCCTGACTGACAGTTCGATGGCAGCCTGTGAATCACTTGGCATGTATTTCGTGAATCTGCTTCAAGGAGGGTCTGGTTGCTCAGAGCATCCTCTGGCAGCTTTTGGGGCAAGAGATTAGCATCATTTAAGCACAGGTTTGGGTGTAAAAATACCTAGTCACAGTTGAGATCATCCTAAWTTGAAGCTCAGCATTGTCCTGCACCCCAGCTCTGTTACCCCAGGTCCTGTGACAAAAGCCCATCGCTTCAGCTCGGCTTTCCCCAGTTTCCTCTCATACAATGTGACACACAAAGCACATGGTGAATCAAGAACTGATCACACTGACAATATCTGATTTTGACAGGCAGCCCAGGTAGGCATTCAGGCTGCTGGATGTGCAGGTTAAGAGAACATTTGGCTGTCAGCTTTCTTCACCAACAATAACGCATTTGCTGCTTTTGCATTTGTGCTGTACAATCACATCTGTGTCTCTGGCCCTGATGTTTCTACTGTAGCCATAATTACAGGATCCAGGCAGTGCTGTGTGGAATTCATGTCCTGGACAGCTGAATTAAATGGCCACCTATAGGGAAATGAAAGCCCACAGAATGAGATGTATAACTTTCAGGACAGTACCACTTCCAGCCTCAAAACAGAATCCTGGAATGGGTGCGAGGGGGACATTATTGCCTCCCACACGACGATGACATTTCATTTATAACTCTAGCTAGGCTCTGCTGTAGCTCTGTTTTCATAGGAAATAATCACATGCTTCAACCAGAAAAATAATCAACTTCAACACKGAGGCTGCTGTGCACAGCACAGCACACACATTTATTTGGGGAAGCCTTTTGCCCTGAGCTTTCTAGTCTGGGTGTCACTGCTGTACAGCCACTGCAGCACTTCTGGATGTTTACACCTTCCCTTGAAGAGGTAATATAATTCCTGTGTATAAACCTTCTCCCTGCTGCAGAGTTGGAGGGTCTGAATATTTTACAGTTAAAAAATGCCAGCAAGGGCCAGATTATGTTTGTTGGATTTGTGCTGATAATTAACTTGCCTTGCATCCCATTGAAATGACAAAAACATTACTTTATATGTACTTRCTGCAGAAAAGGAGAATTTTGAGTGGAAAAGCACAGACCCTATGATCTGATGCACCTTCTCTTTGCCATTTCCAACTACTTTAAGCATAATGTCACACTGAAATGCACACTTGGAGTGCTGCATTCTCTTCTGACAGATTGCTATGATGTTTTTCAAGGTGACCTTCATAAAACATGTTTCTTTTGAAGCTTACACTTCATTCTCAGGTCATAGTAAGTTCCACACAGACAAGCAAACTGCCAGCTCCTGCTTTCTAATTAATACTTCTTGGAGGCTTCTGAGTGGGGGATATAATTAATAGCACTTAAGTCTGGAGTGCAGAGAAATCTGCAGCAGATTACTGGGATGTGTGTTTACTTCAGGAATACACACGAACAGCTCTCAGACCATGCCCTCTTGGACTTGCCCAGGCCCTGGCACCACCTTGATGCTAACTCCAGTGTAAGCACTCAAAAGTTTGCCCTGCTTTATAAAGTGAGGCTCTAAAACTACTGAGGGTCTGTGCTTGCTGCAGCCCCTGCCCCTGCTCCTGTTTCCCATAACGCAGTATGTTGTGTTTTCCAAAACTGCCTGGTGCCTCTGCTTTGCCAGCAGGCAGCACCAAGTGCAGAAAATCCCTCTGGCCACGCCTATGCTGCCCACCCAGGGAACAACCTGTGCTGTGTCCCACAGTGCAGGTGCAGCATCCTCTGGGGCAGAGCGTGTCCTCACTGCATCCCAGATGTGYTCTGTGGATCTCAGACACAGCCATCACTTTGTGGGTTTATGCAGTTTAAAGTACCAGAAATGATAGGAAGGTTTTTCTTACAGTAAAACAAGCAAAGATGGGAGCTGCAAGTCGTTTTGTCACATTTGCCTAAATTTAAGGGAAGTGATGGGATTGCTCTGGTGTCCACTCTCATGCATGCAGCATGGATTGTCACACTCCAGAGGTGCTGGAGCAAAATGAGATGCAAGTCAAATTGCCAGTTTAAATTCCCCCTGGCCAGCTGCTGCTATCACTGGTAATTTCCCTGCTGAAGTCAATAGAACAGCATTTTTTCACACATGCCAAGATCTTGGTGCAGAACAGGCAGCTGTGAGGCAGGATGAGTGTTCTCAAGGAAAGAGTGGGGAAAAAAAGAATAAAATTTGTACTCTGGAAAAGCTGAAAAGACTTTATTATCCAGAGACATTGCCAGACTGGGTACAAGGGGGAGAACTGACATAAAAAATCCTGCAAGACTGTGCAGGACACATCATTTTGAAGGGATTTTTACAAGAATTTGGCATGTTTCAGGACACATAATATTCAGGTGGTTAAGCAATTAAAACCTATTGAATATTTGTAACTCCCAGCACTTGGCAACAGAATTTCACTGTCAACTTCTTTATGCAAAGGGACATTTTGACATTGTACTTAAGACTGACTACTTTTCTAATGGCATAGAAGTATTACTTCAGTTATGCACAAAACAGGAAAACTCCTGAAACTTGTGCAGCCTGGTTTTTTCTTCAGAAATAACAACACAGAGTGAAGCTGCCTTTGAAGAGAAACATTCTTCACACACTATCTGAAGGTTAGTAAGTCTTTTAATCTTTAGCCTTTTTGCTGGCATGTGCAATTTAAAATGCACAAAACAGACTATCAAAACACCCAGCTACACATAGTTAGAAATTTCAAAAGGYGCATCTGAAAATAGGCTTAGAAATTAGGGTGCTGCATCAAATCCTGCTCTTTCAGTAAAGACTTTTTCCCTGTGGATCCACCTCAGAAAGCAGCCAAGTTATCAGACACAGCTGACCAAAGGACAGCCAACACAGAATGAGAAACAGCTCTCAAAGAGGTCCTAACGAGGTAAAGTCTTGGTTCTATTAAGCAAGAGAGTGACTAACTGGGGAAATTTTGTATTAAATATCCTCCCCCCAGAAAGTTTTTCATTCCTTTTGTTTCTCTCTTCCAGAGTCACAYGAAGCTCTCCTGAATTTCAGCTCTGCAGATGCAGTTCTGTGAGCAGAGCCTGCACTTGCTGAAGTGACAAATCCTTCTAAGGAGGACATGAGGCATGGGGACACCCAGGGGAAGGCCAGAAACACATGCAAAACATGAATCCACTCACTGTTACTGCACACACAGATAAAATATTTAAGGATAAGGCATTTTCTCAAGGCTGGAAACCTAGCAAGGCTAAATGGGTTCATTTCCTTAAGCAAGTGTGTGGATATTTTGGGTCATCTGGGGACTGATGTAGAAGCACTTAACTGTAGTCAGCCAGCCAAGAGGGATCAGCACCAGCAAATCAAGGAGAGAACCAAGAGCTCCTTGCCTTGCTCAAGTATTTCTTAGGAAAAAGTTACTTGCAAGTCCTTGATCAGACAGTCTCTAAATACAAGTAAAAGGTGCTACTACTATAGTCCAGCCATACAGGAGCTGTAGCAGGTGGTGAAGGACTTGTGATAAATGTAAGGGTAGCTGGAAAAGCCCTAAAACACAACTTGGTCTGCCCAGGCTAACCTAGCTAAGCTGGGCTTCTTTAACCAAAACAGTGAAGTACAAAAATAAAGCGTGAGGCCTTAAAAATTGCTGTTTATTGGCAGCAGAACACCCACATTCAGCTCTTTCTGACTGTGCTGCATGAAAAAACCTCAAGTGAAGTGTCACTCAGGTAAACCTACAAATGGCAAGATAAATCCTTTGTAGGTGAAACACAAAAATAGCTTCAAAGAAGGATGCATATATAACCTTGTTAATTTGCCAGAAGTTTTCAATCTTCATCACTTTGGAAGCAAGGTTAAGAGAGTAGACAAAGRCTGAGAAATGCAGAAGGTGCAGAGATAAACCTTCATCTCAGGTTCAGAGCCTGAACCTTCAGAAGCAAAATAATGTTGGGGAGAAGAGATTGACAGTGATGCCTCATGTTGGGAACCAAGGGTTGGAAGGACTGCCTGCACTCTCATGATAATGAAGCCAGGAAGATCTAATTTACCAGTTTGTTCTAGGAAAGGTAATGACCTTAATATCACAGGAAACGTATCAAGAGGTCATCCATGCAGACACACACTGACTCATTTTCATAATAAATGGAAATGGATGTCCAGCCACACGAATTTGCTTGCAGGGAAGGATTTATACCATCTATCCAGCTTTATGTTTAGTATCAGACGAGATAAATAACATTTTATTGATATGTGGGGATTTAATTCTGTCCCCCTTGAGAATGTCTAGGAAAAAATGCATTTCCAATTCATTTTTGAAGAGACCAAAAAAAAAAAATCCCCCCCAAAACCTACCAAATCAATAAAGGGAAAAAATATCACACTGGAGTAGGGATTGTAGGGATGCCATTTTCCCCTAAGTACTATTCATTGGTTGCTGGGCCATAGATGAAGCACCACATAATGCCTCTGTTAGAGAAGAGTGCTTACACATGCATTACCAAGGATATTCTCTTCCTGGCTGAGTAATTCACTTTTGAGCAGCATATTTCTGAGAAGGTGAAAAGTGGGTGTCTAAATGCAACTCCAGCAGCCAGTGCAGAAATGTGACTGTGTKGCCCAAACCCTGCAGTTCCAAACCCTGGAGGTCCCAGCTGCTGGGGAGAAATTTCCTTCACAGATGGGAGTTACATGTGTCCCCTGGCTTTTTCTGTGCCCATCCACAGAAGGGCTGGCACAGCTACTTTGGCTGGGGAAGACAAGAGCATGGKCACGATGCAGGAAAAAATGGAAGGGGAAGCCTGATGAGCTCCAAATGGAGTCATCCAAAATGCCATCCAAAAGGCAGCATGGCACAGGAGATGGGAGCTGCCACGTCAGTGTGCCACCCATGCAATGTGCAGTTTAGTCAGGATTTCTCAAGCTGGGCTGCAAGCAGTGAGTCACAGAGAGAGGAGGGTTATTTCTGGGACTTTGGTTCTTCAGAGGGAAAACATGAACCAGTCAGAAATGACAGAGAAGTGAGAGTGCTGGGTGATGGCAAACAGCATATGGGGAGCAGGGGAGAGGGAGCTTTTGGCACCCTTGCTGCAGTGTCACCTCCCAGCCCAGCTCACACTGATCTCCAGGGGCCAGTTCATTTCTGCTGGAAGAATCTGGCTCCTGGGACTCCAGGTACAAAATGAAAAACTCAATTTCTACAGCACCAGTGTTGGTGTTTGCCAAGTGTTTTCTCTTTTCTATTCCTCCCTGAAAATCTTTTTTTTTTTTTCTTTTAAGGCCAGTGGAAAATTTACTGATCAAATAATTTAATACTTGACAGGTGAGGTTAGTATTATTTGCTTATCCACTCTACAGTCTGAGCTCTGATGCAATGTTGTACATATAGGTGCATATGCATACGTGGTTGTACACAGACACACCAGTTTCAGCTCTGTGTAGAGGTACCAATGCTATTTTCTGTCCTAAAAACAGAGGGAGGATATGTTAAGGACTCCTCTTAAGTAAATGCTGATGATTCTCATTTCTAATGCATCATTATTTTTGCTGTYTGGAAACAAAATGCTCTGGGATGGTGCTGATTTGTTCAGGAAGGAGCATGTTATTTCAGCCACTGTTGGAGTGTCCTTTTGRAAACAACACATAACTTAGAGCTTTGGTTTCTTTTGTTTCATTCTAGATATTTGCCCTGTTGTCCTGAAGAAGCCTCTCAGGCTTGAGCAGAGTTTTGGGTGTTGCAGGAGTAAGTCAATGTTTAAATCATTACCTCTAATTTTCCTGGAAATACTTCCTCAGAATCTCTGCTTCAGCTGCCATTTCTTCTTCTGTCCTCCACTTGTCAGGGGAATCATCCTTGTCATGTCGCTGCAACTTTTTGAGGGAGAAAAGAAAAAAAGAAAAAGTAAGTTTATTTTTTTTTTTTACAGTTTTAATGTAAAATTTCGGGCAATCAATCTAACCATGCCATGTGTCCTCAGGATGGATGTAGCTGGTGATGAAGAGAGGAAGGTGAAGGTTGCTGGTTTGGAGTGCTGACAGTGGTTAACTGGCTCTGCTGCATTTACAAGGACAGCAGCAGGAGCCAGGGTGAGTGACAGGCAGTGGCAGGCTCAGCTTTGTGGGCTGATGGTCAGACACCTTGTGAGTCTTTGATGCAAAGCTGGAAGGTAAAACAATAGGAAAACACTCGGGTACTTTGAAGCACCCACCCTGGACACCTTGCCATTATTTCCTGTCAATTTTTCTCTCTGTCTTTTCCTTTGCTCATGGGATCACCTTTCCTATCAAAGACCTGTTGTGATAACAAGGCCCTGTAGCAACTGTTTCCCACCAGCAATTTATATTAATATCTTTTTTATTCCTTCTCTGCATGCAATTTATTAATCCTTCCCTGCCATTGTTGAAAACAAGACAAATCTCTAGTCTAGAAACAAAACCTGTTATTTTAAGCATGATTATATTTCACTGATTTCTTGGGAAAAAAAGGTTAAACAAAACATACAATTTTTGTGTCCAACTTGCACACTAAGCCCACAAACATTTGCTCTATCCCATGTGCAGTAACTATGACCTGATATTGTCCCAGATATGACAATTCCTTCCTTTGTCACTCAAGAAGAASGGAGCAGCTGACAGCTTTGCTGCTTTCCTGAAGAGGGGAGCTCCATATTAGGGTAAATATTGGCACTTGAGTGACTATTTGTGCACATGTCCATTCACAGAACACCTGACACTTGTCAGGTGAAGGCAGCATTTACACCAGACAGCAGAAACATTTACTTAATGGATTAAGTATTGAGATTCCAGTGGTTCTCTAGCTTTGGAGCACAGCACAGACTGCTTTATCAGCACCAGTGCTTCTAAGGAACTTCATCATGTCAACTTCCTGTTMATGTCACAAAAAACTTGAAAACTAATGAATTTCCACTTTTTATTCCTGGACAAATTTTAGTGTAGAAGATGAAGTGGTGAAAAAACAAAGAKGAAGCCATCAAAGTGCATTGCTGTRTATGGAATGTTTAGCAATAAACTAGGATTGTTAGCATACCTGCAACTCACAAACACTTTCATTTGTGCTATGTTTCTCCTGCTCTGAGTTTTGCTGCCAGCTATATTCCCACGTAGTTTTACACTCTGCAGCACAGATTTCCCCCTGCTCAGCAGATGAAGCTGCATTAGAAAGCCATTTCCTTTCATGCCAATACAATGCAGTAGCTGTAGGCAAATTAAAGTGTATTACTGTTTGACTCAGAGAAGAATAATCTTCATTGTTACATTGGCACTAAGTATGTTATAAATCCATCTTGTAATGATGCCACAGGTTTAGAGAGAAAGATTTAAAAGCCAGGGACAGGTACAGTGGACAACTCTCAGCACATGCCCTGTGTCCMCGTGTCTGCTGTCACCTCTGCACACACCCACAGCGTGTGTAGGTACCACAGCTGACCTGGCAATGAGTTATTGGAAAGAGTATCCATCATCCTCTACTTTCTGTGGACTAGGAATGCTCACATTTCACAAGAGGATGCACCAGAACAAGGGAAGTGGTGGAAAATCTGACTGAAGTGTGAGCTGTTTTCTGAAAAAAAAAACAGTGTTTTGCTCATTCAACCTAACACTGGTAGGAGGTACAGCAGACAAAAACTGGAATTCAGGAGAGAGCTGCCCCTGTTCCTCAAGGTCTCCTTGGTTAACCCAGAAGAATTGCTTTTAGTGACATGATTTGGCTGCTGTTCTCCCTTGCTGTCTTGTTTCTGCACAATCCAGGTGAGAGCTGGCTCCGTGTGGAGACAGGTAAAGCAGGGGTGTGACTGGTAGGTGGTGATCTGTTTTTCCTGTTCAAAAAAACCTGAAGTGAGCAGTAATAAGGAGGGKTAACCTGAATGGCTGTTGTTGTTGTTGTCTAAATTAAAACTGTGCAGTTACAGACCACAGTGACTTCTCAAAGCTGGCAAAGCCAAGAGTTTCTWCTGCTACATAACACTTAACCTTTAAAAATAATCAATCTTTGGCTGGAAGTTAAAACAGATGTATGGAGAGCAGCAATGGATGCTAAAACTYGCCTGGAAGGCCAGCAGCCCTGGCTGCCAGTGCACAGCCCCCAGGACACAGCACCCCCAGCCTGGATGGGAGCTGAAAAGGCGCCTCCACATTTTGTGGGCACACTGAGAATGTCAAACAACAGCCTGAGGTGTTAAATCATTGCCACAAGCTATTCATTGTTTAACTGACTTACAGATGGGTATTATTACAGTATAAAAGTGCTACATCTACCCCCAAACAGGATCCCAGGACTGCTCTGTGCTCAGAGCTCTTACTGTGCCAGTCATTTCTGAGGTGCCATCTGCAGTTATCACCCCAGTGCCACTTAGTTTGTGACATTACCAAACTAACGCTGGAGACACTGAGAAAACCACCTCTGGTGGCTGCCTACCCTTCTCTGACACAAACATCCTTCAGCCACAGCACAAGCCAAACCATAGAGACAGCCACTTTGAGGCAGAATAGTTAAATTATGGGTAACCTTCCAGACATCTGACTTGTATTGAAAGTTTGGATTAAACTGAGAAAGCAACGCTCTCTTGCACCTTGAGAACACTCCAAAGTTCTGCTCAAACTAAAGGAAAAAAAGTGCCTCTATTTGGCAGATATTCATCCATAAAAAATARTGATTTATCCCTCTTTCCTACCCTGTCAGACAGTAAAAGCTGGATAAGTTGAGCTGACATCCTTACTCAGATATATCCAAAYACAGACTAGCTTGAGGTTTGTGATACTTCCTGTACAACAATTCTACTTCTGCAAACACAGGGCACACAAGGCAAGGTGAATCTATAAAACCTTTTCTGTAGGGCTCCAAATTAGTTCCCATTTCARAGCAGCTGGTACTTGGCCTGTTTCATAAGAGGAAGGTGACGCAAAAACCTTGCACCAGGTGGACAAAATGTTCTACTGCAAAACTCAGAAAGCCCCAAATTCTCTGAAACCARACCTGTTTGTAGACACTCACTACAGGAGTGTCTCTGAATCCTGAGCATCAGCAGGAAGGTGAGCAACCCCCTCAGCTTAGCTTGGGTGACTCCAAAAGGAAAGGAACAGGATGAGAGAGCATGAGCAGCTCTTTCAGACAATCTCTATTATGCTAAATTTTTCTTTTAATATTCTGAACAAGCACTGAGACACACATTAGTCAGTTCTGTAATCGCAGCTGCCCAGCAAATTACACCCTGTATCTGCTCAACATTCTTCAAGCACCAGGACTCGTGTTTATAACTCTGAACATCTTCTTGCCTTGCAGTACAAATAAATGCACTATTTCTAAGATATGCCCTTCTTCAAGCAGATCATTGCTGATGTCTGACTTCTTGGGCTTCCTGATAAATTATCCTCTTCTTTCACCTCAAGCAGAAAATGCTCTTCCACCGATAATCTATGACTGTCAGTCTTGATTACATGTAAACAGTGGAGCTCTTTGAATATTTCTGCTTGTGAAAAGTGTTCATTTTCTCACTCATGTCTCCCACTGTGAGATGCTGGCAGACCTGACAGCTGTGCTTTATGTTATTTTATTAAAGTTTCTAGTGCTGYAGAATGGTCTATGTTTTTATCACTGCAATTCTTAAGGGAAACACAATATTGTTTTATAGCACATCCACACTGGGGGACCTCTCCCTCTTGCCCTTTGTGGAGGAGCCCAGAATTCTCAGCACAGCAGACTTTAGGGGATTGGCTCTATGACTGGCTGTTGCTTGAAGTGATATGCATTTTTTTTTTTTCCTACTTATGCCATAACACCATCAGAAAAGCAACCTGTGTAAACACAGAGCACTAGCCAAAATTATTGGGAAAAAGCTTTTATGGTAGTTAGAACTATTCTMACTCCCCATGAATATTTATAGTTGATAGTTAAGAGTTTATAACCTCCTATGCATTTAACTAAAAGAAAAATTACAGTGATGGAGAGTAATTACACAAAACTGCAGCAACATAACAAAACTCAGCTGCTTCAGCAATTATAAAATATGGTATTATCAAAACCACAGCTAATAAAAAAAAAAAAAAAAGAAGAATGGATTTTTGCCAGTGGCTTGAATCAGAGATTAGGCATTGCCCAGCTGCTGGTGTTCATTATTACCAACACACCTTGGGATATCCAGACACCTTTTTTATACTTAAATCCTACACTGTGGAGAAATATTCAGAGCGATATCTSAACATCAGATTAACACATGAACCATGAGGAGGCTGAAAATCTAATTTCTTCTCACCAGTAGCAACCCTTTTCCAGAGGCTGGAGACAAACTTGATCCCAGGGCTGCTRCACCTCGCTTCCCCCAGCTCCCTTATGGCAGCAGAGTTGTGTGACCAATGCACTCCAGGGCAAACCCCTGCTCCTCTTCTTGCACTGCAGCTGTGGTGGAGCATCCACCCCACGGGAGAAAACCTCCAGGGCTGGGCTGGCTGCAGGTCCTCAGCCCTTTGGTGATCCTGGGACCTTCCTACTGCTTTTACAACTTAACTCCTGAATTGCTTCCTTTGCCCTGTTCCCCCTGGCCTTGACCTCCTTGCTCTTTCCCCCCAGTGCTTTCTTTCCTTTCACTTCTCTTTGTATTTCCCTTATAACATAACCTCAGAGTAAGACTTCATTTCCACCCCACTGCACAATGTGATTAAATGCAGCATTTACTGCTATTATCTGTACCTCCTGCTATGCTCCAGCCTCTCCTCACTCTCTGCTGTCTTGCTGAAAGGAGTGTGAGCTTTTTGGTAGGTGCCAGTCTGAGCCTCCTGCCTCCATCCCATTTGCCTTCAGCTGTGGCTCAAGYCTCGACTTGTCTTGCAATGTGAAGTGAAAGAAAAATGGATGAAACACAGCAGTTTCACCAAGCAGCTTCTCAGGGATGCTGGAATCACATGGCCTCACACATCCTGTTCTRCCTACCTGGGAAAACTCACTGGGATGAAATCATTGCAGCAGCTCCCAGCCCTGGGCTTGTCTCCCAGCTGAGTTCTGCTCAGGGTGCAGGAGAGGCAAAGCAAGGCAGAGAACAAGCCCTGCAGGATCCCTCCCCCTTGACCACACCAAAGACCCACCAGACTTGGTGTTAATGCAGTGCTGGAGGCCTCTCTGCCCCCACAGCTGCTGTGGGATCAGGGCCCCTTTCCAAGCTCCTTTTCCACTGCTCCCCCTCACAGCCTGAGCAGCTCAGGCAGTTCAGTGCTTTCCTCATCTCTGGACCCATCTCCATATTTAATTACAGCTACAGAAGTGCTGTAATTTAATTGCTCTAATTTACAGTGAACACTGCAGAAAAAACCCACATCCTATAATTTTCTCATCTGCTGACTTTGCTTATGATTCTATATCATACAGATATCTGCGTTAGCATGAATCAGAAATCCCTGATTTTGGGGTGGGTTTTACTTGCTGCACTAAATCTGAATTATTTAAGGAGATGAGAAAAAAGCCTAAATTATCTGCATTTTATATGAGACCATTTTTAAAGCATCTACTGGAAAATCCGTCTCCAATTGTTTTACTGCTTCTGCATGAAATATGCTGCTACCTCACAGCTGCTGATATTGCTGCAAAGCATATATTCCATTGGAAAGCTCMGTTTATCAAAGCTGTGTTTTAGAGAGTGGTGGTTCTTTCCCCTCCTGTCGACTCTTTGTCATAGTGACTGCAAATATTTTTTCAGTTTTATTGTTGTGCTTTGGGGGAAAGACTTGAACCTCACACTGCACATGGACATTTGAGTAACTGCACCCTATTTAGCACTTGGAGGAAGAGAATTTTGTGAAAACATACAAAGGTTAAGTAAAACCCTTAAGCATACATGTTAAAGTGCTTCGCTAAAATAAACTCTGCAAACCCCAGTTTCTAACAGTTCTGATAAGAAGAAAGGACTAAAAATAAAAGGAATCTTAAGAAATTTGCTTTTGAAAATATAAAAGGCAAGTAAGCCCACAAGCAGAACGACAGTTGCACAGAAAACACGTTTGCCATTCAGTGAAATATGTAGATTGCACTCTGAAGAGCTCAGATCTTGACAGACTTCCAGTTTGGCTCCAACYGAGATAAAATTCTTGGAAAGTGAGCACATTATAGAGAAGATACTTGAAGGGATATCCACTGGGGTRAGAAGTCCTGCCAAAGACTTGGGGAACTGCTTTTTACAACCTGATTTGAATCCAAGCAARAATCTATAAAAGTGTTTAGATACATTTTCACCATGCCCATTATCCTCCTAGTTTGCAGATAATGTCAGAAACACCTCTGTGGTCTTCCTCTCCTGGGAAGAGAAGGTGGGTTTTTGTGGGGAGCTTCCTAATGGCCTTGGCTCCAGAGGGCTGTCTACACAAGAGAAAGGTGTCACACAGAGCCCTGGCTAAGAAATGGCAATGTCATCAGTGTGATAATGTTGGAGGAAACCTTATCCTACGTGCACAGCCTGCCATGCACCATTACTCATTTGGAAAAAGGCTATTTTTAATCAAGGARAAGCACTTTAATCAAGGATAGAGTCAGTGATTCAAAAATTTCATGCAGGTGCATGTATTACTTGACTGAAAGCCTCTTCCCAAGAGGTCAGAGCTGCAGAGAGATGTGCACATCCCACTCCAAGAGCAGAGATAACCTCGAGGTGCCTGCAGCAGGGTGATGTATTCTGGCTCCTGCTGCAGTGAGTTTCAAAGTCACAACTTCCCTCAGTAATCTTCTTAACTTCAGACAAATATTTGCCATGCTCTCAATAAGATTCATGACATGCCAAGGAAAACACATGTGTGTTAAGGAGGCTGATTTGGTTTATTTGCTTTCTTTGTCTTTTTCTGGCAGCACAAAGGATATCAGGTCCTGTGGCATTGGCACAGGGCCAGTTCACCACACAGGGGAACAGGAGCATGCCCTCATCTCCAGGGGGSAGTTCCACCTCTCTCAGCACATCTCTGGGATGTGCAGGAAGAGCCCMCAGTGGTCAGAGTGTATTTCTTCTTCTCTGGGGAATTAGCTTATTCCTATYAAAAAAACCCCTCACCCTCAGCAACACTTTCTGCAATGAAGATGAAAACATTCCATCAATGTGYTCTGAAGTAACTCACACCCTGAGTCACTCCCTCCACTGACTGCAGGAGCATTTCAAGGAGACCTCAGTGTCTGAAATGACACATCCCACATATCTGAGGTGAACCATGGGGGCTTCAAAGCCTGACTTCKTGTGTGCTTCTCAGAGGACTCCTCACCCACCAACAGACCTTCCCAGGATGATCCTGTCTGCTTTCCTCACAGTGCTCAGGATCACAGCACTCCTGCACAAAGCTGGGACAGCCACARATTTTTCCCCCAGGCATCCCACAAATACTTCTTTACCTTTCAGCCTTGCACATGCAAGGCTCCTTCACCATGGARATTGCCTCCCTGGGATTTAGGCAGCCAATGCCCTCTAGTAAGCAGGTAGTAAAATAGGTTGAAGAATAAATTGCTCTCATTTAACATTCACTCAAAAAAATATGGCTGCATTTATTATGCAGCATATTGTTTTATATACTGTTTTGTTATAATAAGTCATGTTTAAAATGTCATGACATTTAGATCAACAGCAGTAAGAGGGAAATGCTGAAAAAGAGCAAGATGATCAAAAAGCATCTGGAAAAATCCTGGTGAGATCTTATGGGCCAAACACTCTCAATACAGTAAAAACAGTCACAAAAGAGCTTAAAACTCATCAGTGAGAAACCTTCCCTACCCAGGTCTCTGTGTCCTTGTGGTGTCCCCAGCTCTGTGACAGCTGGGTGGTGGCAGCTGGCTGTGGCCAAGGCACTTGGGCACCTCCTGGTGCTCAGCATCCCCTTGCAGGTTCATCCTTTTCTCTGAGCTGCCCTTTGCCACCAAACCACTGCAGTGCCCTGGAAAGCTCTGCTGCACACACACCCTTGGAACTTGTTAATGCCATCTGGCTCAGTGAGGGGCTGGGATTCAATGTCTGTGCTGCCGTATAAATGAACTTCACAAATAATAGGAAAGACTACTTTAATGTGGCTTCATGGGCTTTGAGGAGGCACAGAGCCTACCACAGCTACTGCTGATGAGCCACATGCACAATGGCAGATTTTCACTAGAAGGACTTGTGATGTTGAAAAAGAAGAATGTGGATCAAGGGAGCCACTCTGCTCCTGCAGATCCACTGCTCTTCTTTTCCATCAGGTCTGGACTCAAATGCCAGCATCCCTCACTGCTGCCTCCATGCTCCCTCACCCCCCCTCCAAGGGARAAAACAACAACAACTGCAACAACAAAACAGATGGAAATGCAACGAAACATTAAACCAGAGCCCAAYACCTGAGCTGTACCATGAATATTTCACTGAGGCATGGGGTGGAAAAGACAACCTTGTCCTTTTCTACCATCTTAAGGAATATCTAACCTTGTAATTGCTRTAGACACATTGAAGAAACAAAGAGAGAGACAAAGACTATTTAAAAGAAGTTGTGTATACTTTAAAAAACTATCTCAATGTTCCCATTACAACCTGCCAATATGAATGACATTTACTTTGCTCTGAGAAATGAAAGAAACTCTAAAAGACAGACTGCATTAAGAATCTATTGATATTCCACTGACCTAGTGGGATAAGTACCAAACAAATTTTATCAAGGGCAAATGCCCCAGAGTCTGTAAATTCATCTCTTAAAGTAGCAGCAGTAAAAGGGAAGAAGATTTCAATATCTAGAACAGTTTTTAAACCCAGTGGAGGCTCACACATCTCAGTGACCTAGTGGCAGTGGATGGTACCAGACCCATGCGTGGGAGCAGAACTGGAGATTTCAGCCACCTCTTCCAGTTTTTCCAGCCCATTGCTGTAAAACTTACACAGGAAGTTGTCTTATTTAGGGACATCATGGGACTTTTGCCCATATAACTTTTTTCCCTATTATACAAACATCACAAATATATATTACCCATAGCAAATACAGTCCTAGATTCTGTTTGGGATGGATGGATGGATGGATGGATGGATGGATGGATGGATGGATGGATGGATGGATGGATGAGTAAGAGGGAAAGTGAAGAACAGTTTAGCATTGTTCAAGCAGACTCCTTCACCCCTCAGGTGAACCTCTGAACTCATAAATGAAATCAAGTGATAACAAAGTCATTGATAAAGGACTCAATATTTATTTAAAGAGGCCTTATTTACTCAGTGAAAGTCAGACTGGGATAACAGTGACTTTTCAGGGGGTTGGGTGCACAGGTTGCCTTCACTTTGAGGAGGAGGAATSTTTTTGTTCCTCTCCCAAGCTGCAGTGTTTGCCTTCTGTTGAAATCCCTCCTCTGGGGAGTAAGCTGTACCCACAAAACGCCCGTGCACAAATATAAGGATGGCATAATAGCCATGGAATAGAATATTCTGAAATTAATTTAAGTGAAGACCTGTGAATTTGGGAAGAATTAATTTTATCTGGATAGACTGGCAGTTAATTAAGGCTGATAGCTCCTACTAGTAGAAAGGTGGTTTTGATGAAAATATATTGAAAATATTATTAAACTGCCTGGGAAAAAACAGTTGCTACTGCTCATGCTAAAACCTCCCAGACATCCCGTGTTTCTATACAGAAATCACAAACTGATAGTATTTGCATAACAATTATTATTTAATATGTAGACTTCAGTGTCATTGCTTTTGGACAGAATTAATATTAAAACCTCTGAGCACAGATATTTTAGAAGTACTCATCTGAAAAGTCACAGGAACTTTTTCAKTCTGCAATATTTTTGCARGTTCTGTTCTGGTGATGATACCCTGGCAGCAGRTCACCCCCTTCTCTTTGCATAATCCACRGGACACGTTCCASAGCTACAGAAAATCCCCCTCTGCTYGGGGAGGGGAGCAYGTGACCAWGCAGGATGGAGGAAAGGTACAAAGACAACCTAAAGCAACCCAAACACTYCCAATTTTCAGAGACAAAAATTAATTTTGTATGCTTTCAGCTCAATCAGTTTGTTCATGCCTTAGGAAACAATGAGATCAACGGAAATGAAAGCAATTTCCAGCAGATATGAATAAAACACGTGGCTCTGCTGAGAAGAACTTGTGCATTATTCCAGAAGCACAGTCAAAAACCTTGTGGATTAAATGCTGTGAGAATGGATCACGCAWGGACTTGCTTCATCTGAATTTACCAGACCAGGAGTTTGTGGTTTCTCACTCCTCCTTCAGGAGGGAGTTGATTGGGSAATCAGTTGTGCAGTCACACACTTTGTGGAGAACTTGCAAAACAATTTTATTTATTTAGACACATTTTGAAGTTGCAGTCAGAACTTCTTTCACAKGTCTGTTGTTACATTTCTCTCCTTCCTTTAGGTCTTTTTTCTTTAAACTATCTTCTTCTTCAAGCAAAACTTTCTTCTTCAAGCAAAAGTTAACAAACAAACACGTTCTCAGTGTGTCTCAGGGTTTTCCTGTGCACATACTGTGTGGTACAAAGACACACAAGCTCTCCCCATTCATCCTGACCCATAATCATTATTAAACTTAATTGCAGAAGACACTGTCTTCACAGCTTTATTTCTCATCTGACATCTTGTGAATTGCTTTTAAGAAAAGCCATTTACACAACTTCTATATATGTGTAAACTGGTACTCTAATGTCACATTCTTGTTTGCACATTCCCTTGTATTCATGTCAGCGAGCCCTAATGCAAAAGCAAGTGGCCCTTCATGTGTTTCAGTTAGGAAACAGTAGCAGGGATTTTCATAAAACAAAAGTTTGACTGATACTATGCAAAATCTGTTCCACTGAAAAATTGGCATCTTGCCCATCATCTTCCACAAAGTTCAGTATCTTTGTCGGTGCTCATCTACTTGACTTCTTAATTGTCTGTGCTCRCTGGCTGTATCAAATGGAGTTTCTTTTTGCTTTTGCTCACTGCATATTACATCTTTTAATCGGTATATATAATTACTTACCACAATCTGCCATGCCAGATTTTCTAAGCATTAGTCTAATTAACTTAAGCTTGATAATTATGTTTCAGATATCATAACAGTATGCACAGAACTTGCAGATTATGCTGTTGGTTTAGCTGTTTCTGATAACAATTTTCTCCTATTCTTACTTTTTCCTTTTGCTTTTTCTCTTTCTGCACAGGGTGGGAGCACAAGCAGAAAGAAGGGCTGTTTTTAAATGACTCCAAGGTTCTTCCAAAGCAAAAAACTATCTGTTTTAAATAGGAAGCCATCAAAACTAAGCCAACACAAATGAGAATAGATCCATAATACAAGGATTTCCTCTTTTTATAACAATAAAAGATAAATATATCACTGAAGAAAGAACCTTGAGCTTCTGATAGTGGAAATTGTAGAGGATTCTAGCACAAACCAACAGCATTTATGGGCTAATTATGAAAGTGCTCAGAGTTTCCACAGGTCTCCAGCCTGAGCCATTGTAATTATCTGCCTGTTGGCGACAGCCTGTCGCCAGGGAGGCAATAAATAAGAGATGACATGCATGGGACCTGGCACAGGCACCTCCCCAGCACACAGGGATCATCACAGAGCAATGCAGCCCATCTGGGCACATGGAATAGGCAAGCCTGAGACCCCAGGTAAGAGTAAATAGATGCAAAGGACACTTATGTCACAGTCATAAATAAAGGAAAGAAAAAAGAAAATCTCTGGCAGGCTATGGGTTTGTATTTGGCTTTCTGTTGTAAATCAGYATTTCTCTTCATTCCTGACAACTCACCTTGGTTGTTCTGCTCTTACTGTGGAGAATATATCCTGTRTTATTTGATTTGTCTGGCTCCTGGATGAGGACATGGACACTGTGTCCCACCACACTGCATGGCCTCTGCCCAGTGGGACAGAGCCAGGAACACCAGACCTCCTCTCCCTGCTCCCAGAAACCATGGATCTGTCCTGCTGGAGTGCAACAAGTCCTGCTGGGTCCCAAAGGCACCCAGACCACATTTAAGTTGTTAGGCTGCAAACCCACTCATGTTTATGCCACGAGATAATTTGTTGGAATTTTGGGTGCAATGGTGCCGAAGTGCTGTCAAGCCCATGCAGAAAAAGGCACTGCATTTGCTCTGGAGGTATTGGTGAGGATTTAATCAGCTGGGAAACACTGAAAGACTGCTCAGCTCTCCTGTGYTTTAACAGACCTCATGGATACAGACAGGACAGGCRGCTCTTGCTGAAGTTTCCCTCATTCAAGCCCTTATTTTCAGATGATTGAAGGGCTGYCACCCTTGACAGAAAATATTATCAGCAGTCAAGGAAGTAATCAGGGTGGCAAGTACATAAATAAGCATAGCATAAATCTGAATATTGGTAATTAGCATTTGATTCAATCAGATTAAAAGTGTTAGACCACTGTAGCAGCAATTCCTTATAGAAAACTATTTAACATTCCAATTATCTCTAATGAATTAACCTCAAAGTGTGGCTGAGGTGCAACACCCTAAGAATCCCTTTGCTCATCTGCAGTCCACTTGCAACTAATTTCACTCCACAAGCCTACCTCAATTAACATTTTCTGTATTTCACACATCAGTAACTGCAGTACTGAAATATGCACTCCTTGCCCAAATTTAATAGCTGAGATACTTTCATTCTTTTTGATTCTACAAATGAAGGAAAATAATTTCCTGCTTCTATCTCAAACCAATTAAAATTCTTTTAATATTGGCTTTGCATCTCTTCAATACATATATGAACCAAAAAGTCCTACATTTTYCACATAATAATTGCTTGGAATTGATCTGCTATGCAGCACTCCAAAGACAAAGGGGTTTACAATTAGCAAATTTTAAAGTTTAGTTTACATTTTTCATCTCTAGAGTTTTTATGGATGCTTTTTGTTGAAGGTTTTATATTAGGAAAGAAAACTCAATCAGTACAACTAAATTATTTTAATTTAAAAAGAAAAAAAAAAGGAAGAAGTAAGGAGAAGGAGAACACACTGCCTTTTAGGCCACTGTGGAGCTACAATTACWCAACAAGCTACTGCAAAACAAAGAAAACTTCTGTGTAATACACCCTGTTCATGGTGTGGCACTGGTAGGATAGATCTCTCACAGAGATCTCACAGTTATAAAATGCCCCTGAGATAGGGAAGCCACTGACCAGTCTCAAAATCAGGGCAACTGCTGGGCCTCATGGCTCTTTCCCTCTRCTTGCCTTGTTTTTCCTGGTGAATTCTATAAAGACAGTGCCATTTAGTATCACTCCCACTTTAATGGGGAAACATGGTGAGGAAGCTCTTGCTCTGCATCATGGTTGTGGTAAAAGGAGCAGCATTTGKGAACAGATTATAAATCTGACGTTATTTTCCTTTTCACTCCATGTTTGCAGCATTATTTTAGAATTGAGAAAAGTGAACACACGTGTAAGATAACAGCATCCACACAGCAATATGGCATGGCTCTTATTCCTCTTACAGGCATCCAATTCAATTTTATCACCAAACACCACACAGCACCAATCCCTGTGTTCTATCCTGTGCTGATTTTAACCTCAGTGCAGAGCTGAGCAATTTGTGCTGTGCACATCATGCAGAGCTCACTGTGAAGAGGAGCACTGCCAGCAGAGACATGTGGGGATACAGTACATGGCTCCTTCTCTGTCAGGACTGTTGGATTTTCCTCCTTCAGCTCAAGCACCCWCATGATGCCACAGAGCTTCACTGCTATTCCTCCTCTGAGCTGCTGAGCACTGCTATAATTAAGTTATGCAGATAAGACACAGGCATAATATAGCTTGCCCATATAGATACATGGAGTTTGTTTTGTATATTAATTTTTATAATAAATAGGGGCATGCATGGCCTATTTGGTTACATGAGCAAATCCGTGCCCTGAAAGATGATGTTCTCATTAGGAGAAGCTGCAAGGCCAAATCTTATCTCAAGTGCTGTTTACTTTGCTGGCAGAGCAGCCAGCATGCTGCAGAGCCCGTATCTTTCACTATGCCACTCAAAATGAGAGCATGCCATAATAAATCCTGAAAGCTTAAAAAAAAAAAAAGCCACTAAGAGGAGAACATATATTAAAAATCAATAGCTGCTTAATTTAGCTAATATCATAAACCTACATTTTTAGATGGAGTAAGTTTTKTCTTATCACATTACCATACAATACAATTTTTCTCTGGTATTTTATCTACTCTCAGAGAATACTGAATATTGTAACATTTTGCCCTTACCTGAATTTTTACCAGCCCTTGGATTTTATCACATACAACACTTTGGAAAATCTAAATAGTAGTTAAAAATAAACTCYCTGCTAACATTCTATTTCCACTTCTTCCATTTAAAACCAACACCACACTGCATTTATGCATGAATCTGTTCTTATGTCAAAACCTGTTTCAAGCCTGATTTTACTCATACTCTTTGTCAAGTGTYTCTGGGCTCCTGGAGTGCCTCTGATCCCCTCAGCCCAAAGGGAATCCTTCTCCCTCTGGGGAGAAATTCTGTGCATGAAGTGGGCACTTTKATCCCTGAGCAACTTCAGGCTTTGGTGCCCAGCCAGGGCCATGCTGCTTCCAGGAAAGCACTGGTGGGACTCTCACTGCCTTAGAGCCAAAAAGAGCCCTCAGGGCAGCAATTCACTGCCTCCTAGCACAGCTCACTGGCACTACCTGAGCTGATCATCTCATATTTATTTCCTCAGAAGTTTGCTGCAGATGACAGTGCCCAGCATCTGGAGACATTTCAGGGGATAGCCTTGAGAACACTAGGAAAGCTGTAAATTCTCTCTCAGGGATTATTTCAATGGCACAGATCAAGTCAAGAGTTTTGATACTTTCAACTCATCTCTGGGGTTTTGGAACATCCATAAAAATTTGGATAAATCTGTTATTGAAAAAAAAAATCCCAGTTCACACCTAAAGAGCCTCCTAAAAATTAACATCGAGAAGTATCTCATGTCCATTCTTTATTAAAGGGAGTGGGAAAGGCTGACAATAAGCTAAAGAAATCAAAACAGTGTGCATCAATTTGCAGTTTATGATGTGAAGACAGATCTTGTGCTGATTTTAGCACCAGTAGGAAAAGCAAAATCTCCAACTCACTAATAAGATCCTAGGTAGGAAGGACATTCTCTCTAGACTAATTTGCCAGTAAATCTGAAGCTGATTCAYAACCCCATTCAGCAGGGCATTTGCATTTTCTTTCAATGCTTAAGAGCTGTTTGAACTCACTTAAGCTGATCACTTGCTTAAATGCTAAAATGCTAAAATGGGATTGCATTGAATACCAGTAGGCACATCTATAATTTAAAAAAACCCTTCTGAGCCCAACAAGCATAGCTGGCTGTGTTACTCATTGTCCACATCTGAGAGTAAGGACTCCTGCTTTAATKAAAGTGATCGAGTGAAGACATCTGAATGCTCACAGAGAAATAAATTAGAGCCATCATGKGAGCCAAAAAATTGCATGTAGTGCTGGATTAACACTAGGGAAAAATATGAGACATTAGATGAAATTCTTCATRAAAATATTATTTGCTAGTTCAAACCCAAACATTCTGACGAATTTTAGGAAAACATTTCCTTCATTCTTAATGTCCCTTCACTTGCATCTTCAGAAGCTTCTATACTATCACACTTCACCACTGTCATGTTTCAGTTGTTGCTAATAACATTTGATCTTTTCAATAAAAAATATATGGTGCTTAAGGGGTAAAAAGAGCCCCAGTAAGGAATACCCACATCCTGCAGTGTTTACTGGTAAGCATTTCAATAGCATGCCCTTTGCCCTGCAGRGATAATTGGGGTCTGCAGGTTTTCCATAATTGTTTCCCTCAGCACACGGAAATGCAGGSTTTAACACAACAATCTGGAAAACTGTAACAACCACTGCTAATAAAAACAGCACAGAAAGGGAGGAGCCTCCATTCCTCCAAACAAGACAGCTTTGTCTATAAACTCAGTATYGTGATTAACACAGGATAAATTAGTGGATCATAATTGGCCCTTCCACAATTACATTAATTTYGTAAAAATAMAGGTGAATAATACTGACTCTAGTAATTCCATCTCACTTTGGAGCTYCAAAWAGGCAGTGTGAGAACAAAAGGAGTGRAGCAGGCTCCAGAGGCAGTGAGGAGAGTGCYCCTTTCTGCTCCAGAYATTCAGTGTCAGCCACAACTACASTGAACCTGCATATTTGACCATAACTGCTGCTCYTGRAGGAGATCCACCACCAGCCTGGCCATCCTTSCCTTCCTTTGTCTATTTTCCCATCCWCCATTACGTTTTTCTCTCACTTTCAGTCTCCTCTGATGCCCCAGCAGATGCTGTGCAGGACCCAGCACAAGGTACTGAACCTGCAGTGATGAGAGGACAGCCATGAGGGGCTCTGGGATTCTCAATGCAGGAAGCAAGAACTGAGAACCACCAATTCCCCATCAAGTTGTGGCATTGTTCCTTCTTGTTTGAAAAAGGGTGTTCAAGTTAAAGCCTCTACTTCATTTACCACTGATGTCAGAATGACACATGGAGCTAATTCTATGCATCTGTCTGGGAGAAAAGGTGCATTGCTTCCATTTCTATCTGCCACTGTAAAGCTGCCCTGCGCACTGAGATGAAAAATCCCTGCTGTTTCTGCATGCCTACAAAGTGCCCAATATCCACAGGTCTTTCCTTTAAGGACTCGTTTTCAGCACGGGCTGAAGGAAAGAAATGACACATTTGCGTATTTCCCCCAGCAAGCGTTAGATCAGCCTCTGGCTGCCTTGGCAAGGAGTGAAATCATCACGGGGCTGAGCGAAAGCAAACGCAGCCCATCCTGCCAGGCAGCAAACGCAGCCCATCCTGCCAGGCAGCTCCCAGCGCCAGCAGGAGGCCAGGGCATGGCTTGCTGCTGGTTATTCTGCATCATCCAGGATAAGCCCTGGAGCCAGCATGGCAGCTCTGGCTTTGCAGAGCTGTAATGGGGCTCTGACCCGATGTCACAGCAGAGCCAGGCCCYGTAGGCAGCAGGGTTTGACCCAAGCAGGGTCTCCTGCATTCTGTGGAAAAACATCCAGGGGCTTCACTGGAAGCTCGTTCAGTGCTTCAGCGCCAGCAGGGAAACAAAGCTCAAAAGGTCGCGCAGAGAAAACATAAAGAGGAAATTGTTTCAAGGCACAAGGAGCTGCTTCAATTTTTTTGTTCAAGCTGGTCTATCAGTCTGATTTTCAGCAGAGCACTGTGTTCACCACACAGGCTCCCCTAACTAACCAGGCAGGGGGATGATGGGCTTGAAAGAAAATCTTGGGTTTGTCTGCAGACAACTCAATATTTCATTGCATCAGGCCCTGTTCTCATACTATTTTTTATTGATCAGAATACCTCAGGCTATTAAGTTTATTAATTAAATGATAATTTTTTTTTCTGGTGAGTATACAAGGAGATAAATGTCCTACAAATAAACTCAGAGCTTGCAGGCTGAGTCATGTGGTGATTTAGAAGTCATTTATCTTTTTCTCTCCMCCTCAGCAAAAAGTAATCATTGTCACAATACTCTGCAAGTCTAATGTGGCTGTGAAATGTGCAACATAAAGAGATATTTTTCATTTCCAGCACAATTATACCAAGCTTTTATGTTCTACTAATTTGTAATTGCAATGCTAACAAGAGGATATGGATAGCTGCTAATCCATTTAAGCACAAACTACCACCCTGGTGGAGCAGGGATGGATCTGACTCCATGGGCTGAACTCAACCTCTGTAGAGGCTGAATTTAGATTCAAATGTTTCTGTTCTTCAAAAAAGAAGAATATAGCCCCCTGTTTGGATAGGCCTGAATTTTCACTGCTCTCTTGAGCCAGGCCTGAGGTTGTCAGGTGATGCTCTAAAGCTGAGACACTGTAGCTCCCCCAGGAACTTTCCCCTGTGCTGTTTTCCCCTGGCTGAATCACTGCAGAGCACTTTGATGGCAATCAAGTGCCTTTTACCCCACCAGCTGCCCCACAGCCAGCAGACAAGCTGATCAGCTGCCTGTTAAGCATGGAAATATCCCATTCCTTGGAGCAAAGCTCTAAGCAAACTGTGGTTGTCCATTGACACCAAATAAAAGGGTCAAGKAAGAGCAGAAACTCAGAGAACAATGAAAATTTATGATTTTTTGCACTTTTTACTCTAAAAATTGAAGTTTTCTGTCTATTCTAGAATATGTTAGGATGTTCTTCAAAAGTGATATGTATTGCACAACACAGAAAGGGACACACAACAGAACAAAATAAATGGGGAAAAAAAGGTAAACTCTTGAGTAAAAGTCATTCCAGATTGGTTATTTTTTCCCCAGGCCTTTTTTCCCTGATATGATTTTACCCATGTAAAGACAAACTAAAAAATGTTCAAGATTTGGCCCATACATTTGAATACAAAACACTAAAGATCAGTYTCTTTTCTTTAGGATTTACTAATCYCWTRAAAATCCCAGCATTACTTCCCACTGATGGTACCCWTGSYTTTGGGCAGGCTGAGCTAGWTTGGTCTAAGGTAGTTTTGAATGAGACATTGCAAATCAGCCTAACACAAGAAGAGCCACATTCTCCTATGTTTGCAGTCTGAAATGGTGCTTTGCAGGAAGAGACAAAGTCAGCAGAGGCAATGTTCACAGAAACACACTTTAAAATAAATGGCACATCAATAACAGGGAAAGCCTCTGATTTTTCATCCTTTCTGCAAGCAAGCAGCTGCCCCAGTACCAGCCCAGAGGTGGTTAAAGTACATCTGCAGCTCCTTGGGGAGGAAAGTGGCTGCTGCTCCAATAACAGTGAGTCCCAGAGACCTCACTGACATTTTGCAGCTGGAAAGCAGGGCATGGTTTTAGCAGCATGCACCATATCCAAGTCCTTTGGCCTGGAGCACAGAGACCACACTGCCCACAAATCCACAGCCATCACACAGGTCAGGCTGCTCCAAGCACGCTGAACCAGGCTGCTTCCACTGMAGCACCTCGGGGGAATTTCTGCAACATCCCATCCTGCTCTGCAGAGCTGTTTACTTACTGATCCAAGKCAACATCTGATACAGATTAAAAGAATCATAAAGTGTTTAAAGAAATCAGGATCATGCATGTCCTGTGACAGCTTCACTGAGAAGCAGTGATGCTGCACTGAGTGCTAGTTTGTCAACCTTTGCTACTTACAGCATTCACAGCCAATTTAATTAAAAATATAACAGATCTGAGAGCTGCTAAAATGCTTGCAACGACTATCAGTCATTTGATAATGGTATGAAAGAGCCATTAGAAGTGAACTGTAAGCAAACTTTTTCAAGATTGGATAACAAGGGCATTACAGTTTCAGCCATTAATGTCATGCTTTAAAAAAATTAGCTGTCCATCTTGCCTTAAAACCTAAGCATTTTTATCTCCCTCACATTTAAAATCAAAATATGCTTATAAAAGGTACAGTAAATTTCATGGTTATGAGCTGCACATTTTGCATTCTGAACACTAAAACAGCCTCCACTGACTCACTTCATCATTTAGTTGATTTAATACAAAAGCTTTTTCCTCCCTTTTCTGCTTGTTGCTAAGATGAATACTCGGTATTCATTAGCAATCAAATACAATGGCAAATGTAATATTGTTGCACAGATGAACTCTTTTTATTACCAACACTCTCATGTTTAAATTATTTTCTTTAAATAGTTGTTTCTTGTTATTCTAGTTCAGCTTATGAAGTTCAGACAAACAACAGCCTGGACAAAGGACGTAAAATTAAATAAGTGAAGAAAAACACCCAGAATCARCAGATATTGGTTATCATGAAAACAGGAATGTTTAGCCATACCCACAAGCCTTTGCCAGGATAATCCTGGGAATAGGAATRGGATTCTCTGAGCACAAACCATGCTCAACTGCTTTTGTTCCCCAAACACTTAAATTCTGATTGCCTTTACTTTGGGGCATGGATTGGTCCCAGCAGCCCTGCTCAGCCCTGCAGGGCCCCCTGGGACCAGAGTCCAGCATCCCTGAGTTGTGCAATCCTGAGGGTGTTGGAAAACCTGGGAGCTTTCAGAGGTTTGAAGAGGTGGAGACTTTCAGCCCCAGGAATGCACAGCTGGGAGGTCAGAATAGCATTAGTGCTCTTTATTTGACTGATGAGATTTCTGAAAATCAAATTTTGAATTTAATTCTCACTTGGACAAACAAAGCCACAGGTATTTGTTTTATGAGGTACATTTCTCAAATCTGTCTTCTGACTTGAGGAATTCAGATTACCTGCAAAGAGAGGCAGGCAGGTTCAGAGTAGCTCAGGTGCTGTGCCCACAGCAAACTCCAGCACRGAAGTGCAGATGTAAAAAGGCAGCCTGCACTCCTGGGAGCCAGGACAGTCAGATGCACAGCTCCCCTGCTGAAAGCTTCAATTTTCAAAATTGTCAAAAAAAAATGAACCAAAGGAAAAAAGAAGAAAGCAATGGCTTYCTTTGATCCCAGAGCTCCAAGAACAGAGATTTTTAACAATACTGCATTGTGTATAAAATATATATACGTTCACACAAACACATGTACAAATATACATTTAAATATATGATATACAAACACATATTAGTACATATTATACGTATGAAAAACARAAGTTAACAAACCTTGTCCTTGACCTCTATTCTTAAAGGTCTCAAGTTCTGTTTTGAAATTCATTATATACTTGTCACTTGATAATCTTTCTGTTTAAAACTAGCCCAAATGATTTGTTTTGTWGAAGTATTGCAAAGTTAGAGTATTTATACATATAGCAGCAGATGCTGCTGTCTCTCTCACAATATAATACAACTTTACAACTTATAGTGCCTTTCATACCAACTGCATTCCCAGATGGACAGCATTAAATGCAAGGGAGAAGTGAATTCAGGCAATACACAGTAGATGTGTGCATTGTRATCCAGTGATGTAAAGTGCTGTTCAAGACACTGTTTGATGAATAAATTAAGGCATTGAGCAACAAGGCAAATAAAAGAGTGAGAAAAAAAAAAGAAGAAAACAGAGGCATATGCAGATGAGAAAATCTACTTAGGAAAAAAGATAAAAGTTGAAAAGATGAGGAGTTGATGAGGCAGAAAGATACACAGAGGCTGCTCCAGATGGCAGAAACAACAGCAGAGGTTCCTAAGCTGGTGAGGCAACACTCTGTACAAAGGAGCAGGCGTGGTCTGCAGAAAGACAAGCAAAGRCTGCATGCATTGCTGAGATGAATCAGTGCTTTTGGAAATAAGGAGGGACCCTGAAAACCCTGCAGCTTTTGTTCTCAGCATGGTTGCTGAGAACATGATTGCTTAAAGGCTCCTGATACTGTGGCTGTGAAGGGGTCCTTGAGCTCTGGGCCTTGAGGAGCTCAGGGAACGGAACATGTTATTAGCCAGGCTGCCAACCACTGGCACACACAGAAATCTCCATGAGCCACACAAGGAGTACACATGCACACAAGGAATCACTGATCTACCACACAAACATTGTATCAAAAGTCTGCCTGAATGCAGAGCTGACCTGACCTCTCAGCAGTACACACTACATATGTGAGATTTGCCTTCTGGGCTCCCTGCATTTTACATCCAGTGTAGAGAAGTCAATCCCTAAAAATACCCTGCTACCTGAGGAGTTTTTAGCACAGACTGAAATGATGCATGAGTTTCACCATATTGTTTTACATTTGGAAAAGTCAAACATAACTGCGCTATGCTCCACTGTTTTAAAAATATTAATAAACAAACACTAAACAATCTCAAATTTAGATCTCAGGCCTGAAGCTATGATACATGAGTGGCAAAGGGGCATGGATGTGTTGGCCAGAAATTACTCAGTTCTAACTAAGTGCCAAGAGTGCCACTTGAAATCACCAAGCATACGCATCCATGGATCCCTTTCACTCTGCAGTTGTCAGTGTGAGAACAGTGCTGAAAATAAACATCCCTCCCCTGACCTCCACTAACAAGTCTCCACAACCTTTAGGCTTTCAGACTAGCAAGGTCTGGTGCTCACACATAGCTTCCAAAGTGGCATTTTCAAGCAGAGAGTGACAGCAGTGACACATTTAAACCTTGTTCTTYTCCATATGCAGCTCTGTCTCCTTGCCCATCATCTGTAGTCTCTGCCAGCCCACTCCCAAGAAGACCCTGGGATATCACAACAGGATTTAGCTACAGTTCCTTGTACATTGTACAGTTCCTTGTAGTCTTGCTCACCTCAGAACACCCAAATGTATAAATGCTKTGCTTAACATTCATCAGACAGATCCAATAAAGCTGTAAATGAAAAGAAATTGAAGCAACTTGGTGCCCAGGAATAAAGATAAATTAAGTAGTAAGTGTTTAAGAGATCAAGACCTAAACCACAGGTTCCTACAACATGGAATCAGTCACTCTGGCACATCTGGGCATTCAGTGGCCAGAAATGAGCTTGATTCTTATGCAGAAACCCAGTAAATAACCTACAGGTAATTTAAAAGCCCTCAAGAGGGCACTCAGGAAAAGCCCAAGTCACTTACTGAATTACTGGTGGGACTCTGTACGGTGCCTAAGCATCCATCTCTCTGGTGTCAGCTGTGCAAGGCAGGAAATGTAATCTGCCCAGTGTACCCAAACAAAACAGCATGAAAAGAATTGGTAGCAACATAGATTCACTTTTCTGGCTGGCTCTTGTTTTATGCTCAGATTCGAGCATGATGGGTCATTACAAAAGACTTGCATTACACAAATAATCTTTGATGTGCTACTGGCTCATACTCATATGAAAATGACAGTCCTGAATACAAAATGCAACGTGGATGGATTCACTGAAAAAGAACAAATCAAACCTAAATCATCAGTCTTCATGTCAAAGACAAGACAGTGCTGTTTTATAAGAAATAGCCCTTGAAAAAAGCTTACATTGTTCATCTCTACCCTACCTAACAATGACTTTAAATAAGCTTCCGTTAACTATTAACTCAGACATCATTAATCTGTTTTGCTTTTACTTYTCAAGTAAAATTCTCATTARTGGACYACTGGATTGACTAATTAATGGCACACTGTTTTCAAAAGCATGCAAATGTCATGTGTGTCCAATGCCTGTGCAAGAGAAATACAGAGCATCCCGAGGACCAGAAGAATTGTATGTTTTCATCATGAATTTAGGATACTGTCAGTCATGATCCTTTGCTTGGAACACCATGCTGAGATGCCAGCTGAGATCCCCAGACTGAGCAGGGGCTTGGGCTGTCAGAGCAGAGCAGATCTCAGCTATTCGAAAAGGATTAGGTTTTCCTTGGAGTCATGGGCAGGAACACAGCACAGTCCCTGAGGAAACCAGAGCAACCTCAGTCCAAGACCACAGAAAAAACAATGTCTGTCAGAAATAGAAGCAAGACGCAAACAACCATGGCTAAAGTTCATGCACAATTTGGTAAAAAGAAATCAGCCACCACTAGGTAACCTAGGTGCATTCATTCAATCTGATTGAGCAGAAAGGGCATTATTAAAAGAATTGACACATCCTGTCCTGAGATTTATTTGTATGGAATCAACTTGCGGGTGAGATCATGCAAGAATTGATTTTTCTACCTGACTTAAAAAATAAGGTTATGGAGAGACGAAAAATCATTATCTGAGGTGTCYGGAAAGTCCTAAGCAAAGCTAAATCATACCTAAAATTCACCCAGTGCATGCATATGTGTTATCAAGGGATGGTAAAAGTTGCTGTAATGAGTAAGTTATTAAATACTTTTTTAAACAAAATTTTTGAAGTATATCACATATTTTGAAGACACTGGGACTAACATTAATTCATTTACTAACTAGGTCAATAAAAATTGCTGTAGCCAAGAGCTCTATTAAAAGTCCATAATGTTATCTTAATGGAGGAAAACGAATAGAGTTCTTTGGAAGTTTTCCATAAAATTAATATTGTAGAATTTCAGTGGATGTCTTAAATAGTTTAAATAGGCATTTTTATTAACAGGCTTAATAACAGAATTAAAACAAATTAAAATCATTACTTTCTCTAAGAGGAAGTATTTACATTCCAAGCGTCTTAATGGAATTTATTCTTGAAAGAATTTAGAAACAATGCTCATTATTCAACATTGTGAAGTGGGAATTGGCTATTTGGCATCCACACATAGAAGATCTGCCAATTTGCAACTACTGTAGCACTTACTGGGAGCCTCTCTGTCTAAACCACTTTGCATGGCAGCCGTCCAGAACCTCGACCTGCAACACAATCCACCTCCTTGTCAGGGGCCTTTCTTGTTGYAAAGTGCTAAACTCATGTGGCAACCAAGCAACAAAAAAAAGAGTAATTAAAAAAAAAATACAAACCGGAGCAATACACAAGGCAAATGACTGAGAAAGTTATTGTATCAATTATCTGCTCATGCCCTGTTTCCCTGGGCTTTTCACCAATTACAATTATCCCCTTGCTTTACCACAGGTTATCCCATGTTCCTTATTTCTGTGGCTACCTGCTTATTGAGGGGCTGTTGCACATTTTCAGCTGAATGGAATCTTCCTATTTCAGTTGCACTTCCTGCCTGCTAATGGGGTTAAAACCCCCACCAGGCAATGCAGATGAGCTGTGTGAGCCTTAGGGGGTTGTTGAGGTTGAAGGGCAACAACCACAGTGCTGGAAATGACATCCTGCAACACCAAGCACAGCACTGGAGGCAGGTTTTTGGCAAAGGGAGGGTGCAGGAAGAGCTGTGCGCCTTGTGCAGCTGGAGGAAGCCCAGGATCAGGGGCAAAGTTGATTTGATCACCATCCTTAACTCCTGGTGGTGAGCAGAAAATATTAATTATGATATAGCTAATGTTGCCAAAAGCAGCCATGCAGCCTGTGCCTGGAACTAAAATCCACAGAACCACAGGAAAATTTTGCTTTGAACAGGAATGCATGCATTTCTCAGGGAGCTCATGGAGAAAAGGGAAGCCCTGACCTGACAGAAGGTACTGAAGCAAGTTTACCTYCCTACTGAATGTAGCAGATTTCCAGTTCTGTTCCTAAATGAACAAACTCATGAATTTCTGATGAAATCACTATTTAATGTCCAAGTATTGTACACAGGCAATTGAAACTAATGCTTTTGGAGTTCTATTCAACCACAAACATTGTCAGAGAAGAATCCATCTTCCTGACATGCCAGATTTGATTATGAAAGGCATCACCAGCACCAGTTTGGGACAGCAGGGTAACACATGCTGACACCTTCCAAAGCGATCAAAAGTTCATGTCCCACCCACCTTCCTCACCTTCCCAGCAGCCAGGGGCGAGGGGGAGGCCACCAAGAGAGCCCTGCAAGGACAGCCTGCAGGAGAGCCAGCACAGCCCCAGGCTGGGCTCCTGCACCGGAGATTCTCACACGAGCACAGCTCCTTTGTGCGAGCTGTGTCCCCTGAACACTGACTTGCTGCCCTGAAAACAGGGCATTGGGCAGAGCTTATTTGTCCCTGTGTGATCAGCAGAGATAACCAGAGTTTGCTCCTCGTTATCGATGTTAGGCTGGAGCAGACACGCCTGGGAGGTGTAACATTGCATTTTAATTGCTCCTAACGCTGGAACATTCTCCCMCCACCCCAAAATGACTTGCCAGAGAGTTAAAGCCCTTCCACAGGCACTGGCAGCATTGTGACATTCCGAGAACAGAACACTGGAGSTATTTCAACCATTACCTTACCAGACACATTAAAGGACCACATCCAAAGGCCATAAAAGTTCCAGGAAACTTTTTGTAGTCTATAATGAGGTTTGTATCAGGCTCCAGGTCCCAATCAGCCTTCCCTAGTTTTGGTATTCATGTTTGCTAAAATTACAAAATGTCCTTTCATTCCAGAGAATCTTATCAGAAAATTGATCTCTTTATATAAAGTCTTCAGCCAAGGTAAAGTCCTTTCAGGAGTTTTATGGTTTCCAATCATTCTTTTCAAAACCCTCTGGAAACTGGAAAATATGCTGATACTGTTTCCATGTTAAAAAAGAATKGTAAAGTAAAATAGAAATATACTTCTCAAGTGTTTGCAAATATCCAGCCTTTTATAATCTCTTTGGCAAAAAATGGCAAAGGTTAACAGAAAACAGGTAAAAAAATTTCAGAATTAATTCAGAATGACACAATTATTTACAGAAGTACCTATCTGAACTCTATCTCATTCTCTTACTTGTAAGACCTACAACTGTGCTCTATGTATTTAAATTAAATTATCTAATGCAAATGTTATATATGAACAGCTCAGCAAGACACTGTATTGTATCAACTCACCTAATTCTATGTAAAAGCAGATTGCCAGGGATTGTAAACGTGTCAGACAATAATTTTATTGCTTTGCAGGTAGCAGAACCCCCAGTGTTCTTGTTCCCAAATGGTGATTGAGTGATAGCTTTTAATATTGTCTAATGATCACAAACATGTGGAGTCTTGTGTTAACATCTGCTTTATGGGTAAAGTCGCACACAGAACCACTCACAAAACAAATAACCCCCTGCCCTCTGAAAGGGAGAATTAATAGAACTAGAACATGTTCTTTTATTACTGAAGAAGAAGTAGCARGGCACGCTGCAAACATTTATAGGTATGGTTTATGTAGTGCAACTAACTGAACAAATCACTYTGTTCAAAAAATTCTTAGAAGTCACAAGCTCTAAGGAGGGGAAAAGAGTTTGTCAGGAACATTGGAGGAAGAAATAACTGCAGAACCAAATCTCATAATTCTGAGCATAGCAAAGCTCTCACTGCACACAAGGAGAGCTTTGCCTAAGGGCAGCCTTAGCCAGTAACATGTGATATCCAGGCAAGCTCAAGAACTTCTGAAGGTAAAAATAAAAACCCCTTGCCAGTTGTTCCGTCCTTATGGCTCATTTTTTTATCAGTGAGCATCACATAACAAATAAAGCCTCAAGGACTATTAGAAATCACCCCACTTGGTCACAGCTGCTACAATTTTAGTTACAGATTTTCTACAAAAGTGTATTAAACAGGCTCTACCGTGAACTTCCCAGTCTTATCACATTTATTTCAATATCTCGGATACTGGACTACCATACATTTTTCCCTTAAACAGTTTTACTTTGTTCTAGCCCAATTTTTTTGGCCAGGTGGACTTTTTCCTAGGTGCCTCGATCTTTCCAGATGTGAGTTCACAGCCCAGAGCCCCAGAGCTGGGTATRGCTCCCACAGAAGTCACTTTTCCTGCACAGACTCTGCTCAGGGCTAGGAGTGCAGGTGAACAAGCCCCTCACTCCTCCTTTCACAAACCCTAGGCCAACTTGCACCTCTTGCTGGGCTCTTCTGGGAGGGACAGGAAATCTCCCAGCCGTGGGGGAGCAGAAACTGCTGCACTGCAAGGATGCAGAGGATGTAGAGGAATTTGCTGTGATTGCTTAAGGACAATGTGGCCATTTTGCAGGCATTTACAGGGAACCATCTTGTGTTCAGAAGGCTCGGGAAATCCTGCAAATCTGCTGCTCTTAGTACTGAGCTGCAGGGAATGAAATCCTCTGAGCAGAGAGCGTCCACAAGGGCTCTTTATTACACACCCCAACATGCACCAGAGGTGTCATTCTCACACCTGGGCCACAGGTGCATTGCAAGGATCCACCAAAGCCAGCTGAAGTACCAGTGCAGACTTGGCTGCACGCTGCAGGAAGGTACAAGTTCTCCCAGTCCTCAAAGCATCTCTTTCAGACAAGTTTCAGAAGAAAAAAAAAACCCATAGCATGAAGAATGTTGTGGATAACAGAGAGATCCCTGGAACAGGCAGCACCCAGGCATTGCCCAGAACAGCAGGGCAGCACTGCCCTCCCACCCTGGCAGCAAACAGCCCTTCCTGKGCACTGTGTTCTACAGAGGGTGGCTTTTCCCAAATCCAAAAATTCCGTAGCTGAGATTTGGATGAGACTCAGAATCTCTGTCCTCYAGACCCTAACATATGCATATATTCCCTTTCATGCTCTCACCCCTACAATTAATTGGAGAGTCATATATTTTAACAAACCRGTTAATTGAACATAGCTAAGTTGCAGAATTTAAGAAATTTGCCACATTTACATACATAGTAATGAGATCAATTACTTTCAGCTCGTGTAGACATATTGAGAACTAATGAGGTACTTAAAACGTGCATGGAGGAAGTGTCCTTTCTGTTTCCATGCTGTAACTTAGAGCTTGTTAGGGATGTAGCTCTTTATCAGTTTGAGCTATGGCACTTACACTGATAGAAGGCCTGTTAGCTGTGGCTCCCGACTGCATTAAAAAGTCCTTTAATGCAGTTTTGTAGTGGCATACATCTCATTACAGTGCAAAAAATGGGCAAATACTGAAGACCACGTTGCTGGAAAATACTTTGTCTGAGAACACAGCAAGCAGAAATCTTATCCTTTGAAGGATAACATCCACCTCACTCATAATTTAGATAAGTAATCCAGAGACCTTTGTAATAAGAAATCCTTTATCATCATTTAAATCTATTGAAAAAGGCCCACAAAGGTAAAGTGCCAAATTCTGGAACTGTTATCTTTATGGGTCACTTATAACAACAAAACCCTCTTTCTCCCACCACAAAACACAGTGGTAATTTATTTCTTCAAAGAAATTGCACTGAGAGAACATCTACAACACAGTACACTTCACACACGGAGCTCTGGGTTATTACATAGGAAGCCAATTTTCAGGCAGTGGTTTCAACATCTGAGCACAGCCTTGGATACAGCTCCAGGCACTTCCAAAGTTTCTCATTAAGTGAGACAAGCGATGAAAATGTTGGAAGTTGTTTAAGGGTGAGGAGAAAATGGACACTGATATTATAAAGGATACAAGAGAAAACAGAAACAAGTGGGGAAAGCTTTGACTCCAGCATGGGGAGTTCCAGGTGAAGTCAGCCCAGGAGAGTCTCAGCAGGTCCCTGTGGCTGCTCCCTGCACAAGTGGGCTGGCCAGCCTACAGCAAAGCTTTACATCTTGCTACCTAGCAGATAGAACCAGCTGCTTTTTTGCCATAGTTCTGACCATGTTTTCTGCCTATTARGCCCTCTAGACATTTTATTTCCCTGGCCCAGATTTTAAATGACACCCTATGCATGCMATTGCCCTCAGCCATTAGGCTGAGGTCAGTACAGTGCCTTTCCCCAGGGGACAGGGGCTCCTTWTCCACAGAGGGAATACTGTACACATATCTCAGCCTGGCTCCCTGGGGTCACTCAGGTTATTAGGGTCACCTCTGCAGTGTGACTGTGAGCTTCAGRTTTCCAAGAAATGCACAGAACAGCTTTTTACAGCTTCATCAATCTGAAGTCTCCCTTTCCCTCTTTCAGTTAAAATGTCTCAACAACTTAATTTTACTCCTGCATCTGTTCTCATTTGAAATGCCCATTTACAACATGACAACTTCCACCAGTACCCTTCAAATGCCAGCTGAATCCTGGTGTGAGGCTGAGGGCGGGAGCCACAGGGATCACCTGCACTTTGAGCAGAGATTTTCAGATCCARCCTTCAGCTGCTGAGGGAAGGATAGAAACAGGTTACCCAGCCATGGGTGAGTGAAACAACCCCTCTACAGCAGGAAAGCAGCAGCAAAACCAAAAGCTGCCCAAGGAGGAGTTAAAGAGCTGTGTCAGGATGCAGCTGTGATCCCTTGGGGTCCCCTGCCTCCAGCACAAACCCCATCACCCTGATCAGCCTGAGTGAAAACGTGATCCTCTGCACCAGGTCTGCTGCTGAGAGGCAGCAAAGCAGCTCATCCCTGATGCACTCCAGCACTGGATGTGTCCGGGGCTGCTGCTGCCCAGCTGTGCCACARCTGCCCTTGGCTTCCATCCCTCACCTCTGCCCCTGTCAGGCCAAATCGGCTCTGTGGGAGTCTGTGGGCTGAGAGCTGGGCATCACGCCTGGCTCCCAGCTCACAGTGAGAATTTGGGGCAGGTATGGGGGTCCTCCTTCTCCCCACAGGAGATGAGAAGCTGCAGAATGGAGGAGGAGCCAGCCACAGGCTACACCTGGCTGTGGATTTCCTTACACTCAGTGTCCTCAGCCTGAATATACTGCTTGCTGTGCCACTGATCATACATYTGCTTGTCATTACAGTGCCTATAAGTAAATATAGAGAAATAAATAAGAATACTTAGCACTTTAAGCCCATTAAAGCATTGGCAAAGTTTCACATGAGATGGTCTTTAAAGCTTGATGTATGGCAATAAAATTAGTTCAGAAGGAGACAGCTGCATAAAAACAATGTATGCCTTCACATAAAACTGGAAAAATATTTTGACTGGCACAGATTTTAAGGTAGKCTTATTTATTGGAGCTGTGCTTCAGTAATTTAGAAAATACAGAATGGGAACAAGAGGATGCTTGCAGAGGGGCAGTTCCAATGAGCACTCATTGCAGCTGATGAGTCTGAAATCACACCAGGGTGATAGCAAAGATCTGTACCCAATGYTGGGCAATGATCACACTTTACAGAAAACTAAGAGCTAATTAAGTAAAATTAAAAATAAGTGGAGTAGTGGGTTTAAAATTATATATAAAAATATAATATGAAAGGAATATCTGATAACTAAAGGGTAATTATTTTTTAAAAAAATCTGGRAGCATCAAGTTTGAATTTAAATTAATACATATTTTTAAAAATTGTGCTTCTGGACTACATTTGTCAGAAAAAACCCCATCCAATCTGTGYCTTTGATCCAGTTACCCGTAATAGAAAACATTTTCCCAGAGAGATACAAAAGAAAAACAGATTCATGAGAGCCTCTACTTCTTATTTATAGCTTTATGCAATTTTTATCTCATATCCTTCTTCCTGTCATTTAATTGAAAAGCAAAATTTATACCTAAGAGCAACAGTGCAATGAGAGATGGTGCCTGCAGATTGGATTTGAGTCTCTAAAGTGAACAGAGTCACATGAATGATGCAGTGTTCYAGTTTTGGTGTGCTCTTTGCTATCTGTTAATGATATTGTGAGACAAAGACACAGGACCAGCAGCAATAGGCTTAGGTAGCTCTTTCTTACCCTGTTTTAAAGTGAGGACYGTAGTGGACTCAATTCACACAGGCCAAGGAAAAATAGGACATCCTACTCTTTGGAAAATGTAAAATGAGGCAGAAAATCCCTATTTTTAAACAAATACTAAAGGTTTATTTCTTTTGACAAGAACCTGGGCTTAAGAAAATAGATGGCTTTGCCTATTCATATCAGATCAAAAGTTTCAAATAGTCAGTGACAATYTGTACTGGTTCTCCACTTGTGCCTGGACTACCACTGAGCCTGTCTCACATGAGCAAGGCCCTATTCATGTATTCTCTTCGTTGYCATACAATGAATTCTCATTACCACTTGAATCCTGTGCAGCCACATTAAAGTCCATTTATGTTCTGATATGTACAYAGGCATTAATTCAGATTATATCCCTCTAATTGCACAAATTAATTGCTCTCTGATGAATTTTACAACACCTCGTTTCTAAGGGTTTCTCCTGAAAGCAGAGTGAAAAGGTCAACACCACGATCAAACACCACCCTGTTCTACATGCTTTGAAAATTACAATTATAGCCAATTAGAAGTTTTCCCAATTATCACATACTGTAAGTTTTACATTCTAAGAACTAGTAAGATCGTTTTATATTTATTTACCTTGCCAAATATGTGTGCACACACCACCCCACTGCARTTTTGGGTGGATTGTTTCAGCCCAGTGGGGACAATGGGATGTCACAGTTATTTGCTGTTTTTCTCAGGCAAAGATCTCCTTCTGCCCAGAAGGTTACCCCCAATGTCTGACCAGGACTCTTGGGACAGAAGAAGAATACAAATGAGTTGATATTTAATGTCACAAACATTAGCAGTACYTTATGCCTGTGTGCCATTTTTTCATGGAAACATGTTAATGTAAGGAGAAGCTCCCCAGATATTGGATTCTTGGTGGTGACCACTGTACACAGCCCCTGAGCAAAGGAGAGGCTCAAAACTAATGCATTTCCCAGCCTGCCAGAAGGCACATTTTTCTCATTCAGAAGGGTACAGATAACAGATTAGTATTCCAGGTACTAGTTGATTTTCAGCTCTTCTCGGAAAGCTACACATGCATTTGTACCCCAGAGAGCAATATAAGAGCAAGACTGTCAAACTKCATCTTTGCTGCAGACTAATTGCAAAACCTAGGAGCCTAGTTTGCAAAACTGGGCTTCCTTTGCTGCCTCTCCATGCTATTTTATATAACTTAACAGTATGGGGTTATTTTATTACGGTAACAGGTATGCTGTTTCTGGGTCTCTTCAAAAAACAGCAAAACAGGCCAGTGCCAGCAGCACCATCAGGAGGAAAAGCTGGCAATGTGCTAAGCTTTCCTCAAATTAATTACCTGCTGAAATCACAACAACAATTAGTTTGTTGATTTGCATTTTACCCACAACACAAACACAAAAAGAAGAAATGATTAACAAAGCAAAAAGCAGTGATGGTGAAATTGAGGTTTGGCTGTCATCTCTCGAGACAGGCTCTCCCTCTAAYGCTCCAACACAAACACACGTGGCTGTGATTGAAAGCCCACTGCTCTCAGGAAGATTTGATTACTTTCCAAACACAAGAAGGAAGCATCATTCCTCACAAACCTGTCTCCCACAGYATACCTGGGGCTTTCACATCACCATTAATTTAGGGTAGCAACTCTCARCGCCGCCTGTCCCACGGCAGCTTGGTATCCAACTTCATTTAGAGAATGGCTCATCTCTGCTGCCTGAGTCKGCCCCAGACTGCCCAGAGAGCTAATGACTAATTTAATGGACAGATTTTAATATTCCTGAGCTGCCACCACACCAACCTTTTTGCTGGACTGGACTCACACATTCCCTACAGAGCCATTTCTATATCTACTTGTACATACTCAGGCACCTTCTGTGCCAATTTGCTCACTGTCTTGGCTGTAATATCTCTTTGGAGCACAAAGACCTCATTATAAGTATCAATAACAATAAAAAGCCTTTTATSTCTCAAGACAAATTTTCTTTGAACCTTTAGCATGTATGTGGGGTCCGTAACTCAGCTTGAAGAATTACAAATGTATTTTACTGAGTGTTGGCAACACTCTTCAGACTGGTTTATATTCCTAACATGGAAAACCAATAGTTATGAAATCTCCTTTTGTGGAATCTATCTTCTCCACCATCAAGGGAAAGATGAGTCAGGTCTCCCATGAGAATTGTGTCATGAAATCCTTCCTAATTCTTCCAGAAAATTCAGGAAAAATGAAATTTCATCCATTGCTCAGCTTCAACCAACTGTGACATAACTTCTAATTGACCTTGATATTTGAGAACTTCACAAGATGGCAAATTACCAAGAGGACCTATAAGTCAGGCAGGTTAAGAGAAGTCAAATAGTGAATAGCAAGAAGAGCAACAGATCCAACAGTATGTAAATTAGGAATTGTATTTAAGCCAACATACTGCATTATGTATGAAAAGGTGAGTAATAGCAAATAGTTTAAAAGATCTGTCTACAATTAATGAATCCTAAATAGCTTTATTAATGTAGGTCAAATTCCTTCTTCTTGTGGGAATTTGACATTTACTAATATGCCTGTCTGAATTATTCAAATATATATTTCCTATTTATACAGAATTGTATTGAGTATGCTCTTCACAAAGGCTGCATTATATTTGTACTAAAAAACCTATAGGGACTACTTAATTTCTAATCCAGTAATCATTAAATAAATTATATTTAAATCATACTCTAATATATCTAAATCCAAATGTTATACAGAAGTCTGCACAATATTGTTTTATTTGTAGACTGTAGCAGAATGTCATCACCCATCACAGARCAGGTATTCAAATTCTGATTTTTGTTCTTGTAAAATATAAACCTGGTATCAATTCCCATTGTAAAGAATAACTGTGATTAGTAATTAAATTACAGTGCATTAAATTTACTTAACTTAAGTTCACCAGCTGGGAAAATTCTATGCCTCTGGGCTTAACAATAACTCCTAATCTTGCTGTTGCCTGCACCTAATTTTTTAACTTGTATTATAATTTTCTTTATTGGAATTTCATTAAAAATGGTAATGTCATTACTCCTGTTAATGCTCAAAACCAACACCATAATCCTGAATTTTAATTAGTAATTATAATTAATCATTATTCATTAATGAAATGTTTAGTTGCTAATTGTCTTTGAGCACCCCAGTCCCCAGGCTTATATGCATTTCACAACACATTTAATTTCTCACAGTTTCTGTTTAAGTGGAAGCATCAACCTGAGTCACTTTTAACACTTTCTTGTGGTGCAGTACTTCAGGTCCTTTATCCCCTCCTTGCAGGGTTCAGATGGATGGCTCAGAGTCCTGATTAGTGTTCCACCAGGGAGCCACAAATGCCTCAGGTATGCAGCAAGAGACACAAAGATATTTGGGAGGCAAAATTAGTTCATCYCACTCTCTTTGTTCTTTCCACTCACTCTGTGTTGTAACTGAAGCCATAGAGCTCATTTTTCCAAGCAGGTCTGGGTTCATCCACCTGGCATTTGGCAGCAGAGGGAATGGCAGGAGTGAGCACCTGAGGGACAGGGAGTGCTGGAGGGTCCCAGGGTGTCCCTGGGCAGCTCAGCCCTGACTGCAGGAGCTGGGGTGTCTGGGGTTTGGGGGGTCTCAGGGGGCTCTGGTGAGATGCACACACAGTGAAGATGTGAGGTTTTACAAAACCTGGCTCAATCCTAGAATGACTGTGGGGAGAAATGTGCCAGTGTGGCATCTGGGACCCACACACCTTGAATTCAGGGACAGAGAATACAAGGGCAAAATTTTGAAATGTAACTTTTTGAACTATTCCTATAAAAATATATATGAGCTCCCTTTTGGGATTAATTAACACAGACACTGGCTAGCCAATGGTTGGGATAACAAACAGTCTTTCAATGTTTTCAGGCAGTTGGAGGGTACCAGAACCAAAGAATTTAAAGGAAATTATTTAGTTTGTATCTGTGTGCTGTGCTCTAAGAAAACCAACCTCTTACTGGCTGCACTGAATTTGGGCAAATCCACAGGCAAATGGTCTGAACTACAAATCCCTCCAGCCCAGGACCTGTCCCCATGAGTGGTACTGGGTCCCAAGAACAGCATAAAAGAACAAGTTGAGCATATGCTGGTACTTCCCCAAACTCTTCTCCCACCCTGAATTTCCTGCATCAGGCTGCTTTTCTGAGTTCCTCACAAAAGCCTAGAAATGGTTAATAGTTATCWCATGTAGAGACATGAATATAATGTATTAGGCATGGTCCTAAATACAACAAAAGAAAGCCTTAGAGATGATGGTGATAATTATTTTTTGAARCTGAGGGGCTGTATAGCAACTGGCTCCCTGATGAACAGATACATCACTGCTAACACTAATTTATTAACCTTTAATTTATAAATGGAACTCCGTATGGAGTGTAGCCAGTTTGATCTGCAAAAGGGGCTGTGAATCTTRCAGGGAGTGACTGATATTCTGTGTCACCATTTCCTGAGTTCAGGTTCACAGATTACTGACAGCCTGTGCAGCCCTTGCTGGAAACCTGATCTGGCCCACAGAGACATAACAGCCTTTGGGTATTTTAAATTTAGTGCTCCTTGATGAGTCTGCACACTATCCCTAAGAAATTATGGGCACTGACAAATGGATGYTGGCCCAAAAGTCTGGAAAGCCAGAGTTGTGGGTTTATGCTGGCATTGAAGAGTATACCAAGCCAACATTCAACTCCTTGGAAAGTCAAAATCGGAATTAATCTGAAGTTATGATGAAAATCTGATACTTCTATTTCTGCASAGATCTTATTTGAGGAGAAATTCAACAACAGAAATAAATACTTAACAGTTTTAAACCCATGTATTATAGAACAATAAAATAGTATTCCCTTAAATTTAACAAGTTAAATATCTGCTTATCTTGTGAATCCACACAGACACACAGAGCATTCTTGGTGGGGGCATATTTCTGTAATTTATTTTTTGCTTATTTTACACTAACTGTTCTTAATAATTTGCAGTCTGTCACAGCAAAGTACAAATGACGTATTTTCTCCTCAGAAAATGACTTTAGATATTTGATGGCTGCTCACAAGAGGGTCAGCAAAATGTCCAGAAATATGGAGAGATTTACATATAAAGGAGTGCTGGATTTTGGAAGAGGCACATTGTGCTCAGGGAGGCACCTCACTCAGCTGGGCTTCAATTCCACTGGCACAAGTTGGAGTTGGAATATGTCTTAAGGATGAAGGTTTAGAATAGAAATCTCAACCCCAATGCACTCAGGGACAAGAACTTTATGAAGTACAGTAACAAAAACTAGACTTCCTACTGGTTCACCATCTGGATATYATCTAATTATTAATTAGGAGGCAGCGAACACAAAGGAAGCTCACTGTCTGCAAGTTGTGGTCTCCCCTCATGAGTATCTGACAACACTTCCAAACCCATGATGTCAGCAGACAAGGGCATCTACCTGAGATTTGCACCATGTTTTCTTGGCTGCACAGAAAATAAAGCTGCAGAAAGCCAAGGGTGTGTTTCTGTGCTCTGGTGGCTGAAGGATGACAGAAGAACRTCTCTGCTTGCTGCACCTCTAACAGCAACTGGGAAGCTGTGCTCTGGATAATGTTATGTTACTAATGTAGTACTTGATTCAGTGAGAGAAATTCTTAAAAGATAATTTGGAGGCAGATGGGGGATCAATAGTTTCCTGTACAGTCTGTACTCTCTATAGACCAAATAGTATTCATACATCTGAAGTTTAGCAGATGGTGTTTTTGCATTAATTTTCCAAACTACCAACTGTAGGATACTCTGTTTTCAGAAAACCAGTTGCCTTAAGGCTTGATTTTTAAAAAGTATTTCAAATGTTTTCATGTGTTGTAGGCACACCTCTTTCTCAGGTTCTTTCTCCCATAGGTGCTGTTCTGATTTTGGATCTCAAAAGCACAAACTGGCAACAGGCTCAGATGTGCAGGTTCACACCAYGTTTGAAACAAGCCATGGAATATGACAGCAGCATCTCACCASAGGGCATTTGCTCCTCTCTGTCTGGACACAGAGCCCTCCCCTCTGCCACTGCAGCACTTGGCTGCTTGCAAGGAAGGAAACCAAACTGGTGGGTGGAAAGTACAATAAAACCATTCAACATTCTCACAAGATGCCAAGGACCATTTGCTTCTGTCTCAAATCAGTCCCCAAAGCCCACTCCRCACTTGGAGCACCTGTTTTCATCTATCTGCATTTCTTTCCTGATTTAAATTATTTATGTAAACAAACAAACAAACAGAAAAGTTGAGGAATTAAGAGAAGGCATCGTGCCTCTGAATATTTTAAGGAGACTGAATTATTCTTTTTTGGCCAGCTGTTGCAAGCAACACTGTTGAAAATTTGACTAGAGGAGTGCATATATCAGGGCAGAAAAAGTTGCACAGAAGTCACCGTATCATGGGTTTTGAGTTCCCAAAGAACCCCCCAAAACTGAGATGCCTTTGATTCACTCCAAAGGGGGAGTGAAAGAAAACTTCAAAGAATGAAAATCCTGCTACTTTGCACCTGCTTTAGCTGCAGCCAGTGTGTATTATTTATCATCCTCCCCTCACTTCTGCATTGCTCTGAGCATGCTGAAGCCATTCAATTTAGCTTTGCAGTTTGGTCAGCCTGCCAGGGAGGAGTAATCTTGCCTTCACCTTCCCCAGCCCTCTTCTGAACGCAAATATAGTGTGACTGCTAATTTGTTGATTTATACAAGGTTTAATCCACTAGAGTCATAAAACATTAAAGGAATCTTYCTTCAGTAAATTTACAGCTAAATAAAACTGTAGCACTCAAGACTTGCTAGAAAYAAGAGTGGCATTTTATTTGCTTGAAATCCATTTTCTGATTCAGTGAGGTGGACTGACATGGGCAGCCTGCTTATTTAAACCACAGCATGTGCAGGATGCTTGGGTGGAGTTTTTCTGAGAAAAGAAATGTATTTTCCTATTTCACAGAGTAATACAGCTAATGCATT
This sequence comes from Alauda arvensis, assembly GCA_902810485.1. Classification (NCBI taxonomy): domain Eukaryota; kingdom Metazoa; phylum Chordata; class Aves; order Passeriformes; family Alaudidae; genus Alauda; species Alauda arvensis. The sequence goes on along the minus strand of CADDXX010000051.1, from coordinate 1,360,312 downwards.
CATCTCATCTTTTATTGTTACTGCTAAATAAGTGTAATGAAAGACCAGCCACTTTCTGATACAATTGATGCAAAATAATTAAGAGAAAACCCTGCTTTGGAGCAAGATGGAAATTTGCCTGACGTTGGTTGAAAATACATTCCCAAGCACTCTGGAAAAACTTGAAATAAGATCCCTCCCTTCTCCTCCCCATTAACAACTAATGGAGTCAATATCCATGTCAACTCCAAAGGGAAGACAATGATGGAAATACCCAAAAAACCAGGAAGAGCTGATTAAGTTTCCTAGAGTGCATCTCCAAACACTCTTTCTATCAGTGTATCCTTYTGCAACCAGCAGCAATCTGTGCAGCACATCATGAACCAAAAAAAAATATATATAAAAAAAAGAAAAATTACCCCCTGTATATTTCAGATGGGAGGGATGTCAGAAAAGACATAGGAAAAATAATTTCGTTTTGCAACCATCAATTTAATCTCAAGTTTTACCCTGCCCATTTTTACTTCCATGTTTTTAGGCTATTCCATTTTGCTTTACTTTACAGGAGGTCAAACAGAGCATTTGCATCCATTAGCACCTCACACTGGAATTCCATTCCACAGGGTTATACACAGCCCTGTTTAAAGGGAAAGAAAATAAATATGGGGCTGCATTTTCTTTTTTTGACTAACGGAGAATGGGGAAATGCCCTCTGGATTTTAACTGCCCAATAACAAGATGGACCATAGGATGTCACTTTGAACACCATGAAGTCTCCTATATAAGTGCTCTGCATGTTTTTTGCAATTTTTTGCCTGTAATCCCCCAAATCTTGTATTTTCTATGCAATTTTCAGAATCTGTGAGTTTCTGAATCTCCAAACTTTGCAGCAATATTGGGGCAGATCTATTCAAAGTAAATCTGTTTTGCTCAAGATAATCTCTTTGATATAACAACACCACAGCAGAAAACAAACAAAYCAAAAGTCTGCTTTCTCTGAAGTTTCTTTGGGAAGGGGATTAAAAAATTACCATCTTTAGCTGCTCTTCTAATAGCAAGCCTGCATCAGAAGGAATAATCTCCCTTGCCTCTTTATCACAGAAACAAAAGTATCTCCTTAAAGATACAGTGCTGTGGGTATAATCTGATTTACAGAGGAGATCACTCCAAACTTTACTGTAAGCTTTCAGAACTTGCTGCAGGTGCAGGTGAAGTGCATGTCCACACTTCTGCAGGCACAGAAAGCCCCAGCACTGTCCCTGTGCAGCATCCCAGGAGTGTCCCTGCTGACCCCACACTGCTGGGCCACAGGATCCTGCCCTGGACATTGGCACTGGGAAATATCCAAGCACTCTCTCATCTCTGAGGCAAAATTGGCATTGTCTAATGAAAATCCACCTCATTTCAAACTCCATATTTACTTTTTTAAATTTTCATTTCATCTTATTATTGACCTTGGAGATCATCCAGTCCATGGGCAGGGACACTTTCCACTATCCCAGGTTGCTCAGAGCCCCATCCAACCTGGCCTTGAACACTTCCAGGGATGGGACATCCACAGCTTCTCCGGGAAACCTGTTCCAGTGTCTGATTACCCTCACAGTAAATAATTTTTTTCCTTATTATCTAACTGAATTCTCTTGCAGTTTAAGGCCATTCCCCCCTGTCCTATCACTCCAAGTCCATCTTCAGCTGTCTTGTGGCTCCTTTAGATACTGAAAGGCTGTTAGAAGAGCTCCTCAGAGCCTTCTCCAGGCTCACCAGATATCTGGGGTTCATACAAATGTTTACACACAGCATTTAATGCTCCTTGTTTCCTTCCATCTTGAGATTTTGCTGTTCTCTTCCTGCATTCTGATGCTCCTGCAGGCACTGCATGAGGAGCAGTGCACCAGCTGGTAAGGCAGCTGCAGCAGTTCTTACAACTGAGCTTCTCACTGCATTTTCTTCTGGTTTATCTTTAAAAACCTACACTGTTTTAAAGTCATCCTCCTGCAGGTCTGCATGGAGGCAGCTCCACTGCCCTTCATACCAGGCTCRGTTTCAACATTCATTTCCCTCTTTCCAGAATGAATGTGCCTATAATCTCTTTTGTTTCATTCTCCTAAACCTGCACAGGAACTTGCCATAGTTTCTGCAAATCCCAGCATGACATTAGGTGTAGGTTTGAATTCAGCTGCTGGCTAAGCTCTGCTTTTTTGAGCCAAAAAAAAAGCTCCTGGGCCAGTGCTCCTCTGCTCTGGCACTGACGAATCACAGCAATCTGCTGCAGCTGTAAGCAACCCCAATTCCACCCCTACAGGATCCCATACTCCCAGATTTAAGTRTTTCACTATCCCTAAACTCATCTCCAGTTACTGCTGGTTCCCCCTGAGACACTCCAGCCACAGCCCTGCATGCAGGGGATGATGCCTTGCTCCATCAGACACTGCAGCTCTGCACACRGGTCTGCCTCATGGCAAAGAATTACCAATACCTATTTTCAGCAGTGCTCAGCTGCTGAGGATCCTGAAACTCCTTAAAAATTCCAAGAATTCATTTGCCAATTGACATGTCCTCCAAGCACTGCTTCTGCTATCGCTGTTTTCATTGTGCTTTTCATTCAAATTGGGATTTGTTTTTCCTCTCAGAGCCTTCCTCTCCCTACTACAGGAGTCCCAGCTTGGTCTGACACCATTTCCATCATGYTGCCCATCACCTATTTACAAACAAAATTGCAGCAAAGATTGTTGGAACATCCAGAATTTGGGTGTTCTTGCAACAGAATTTATCCACCAAGAGAAAAAYTTGATTTGTACRTTGCAGACTTTACACCTTCCATTCTGTTTTGGCATTGCCTTCATACATTTAATATTCATTCCCTTCACTCTTATCCTGGCAGCTGTAGGGTTTATAAATCCTAATCTGTCTCTCTGGGATGGTAAGGCTGTAGTGCACCTTGTGTGATTCTCTGTCTCTCTCAAGATTTGTACCTATTCTTAACTGTTTGCAAAAACATGAGATTGGAGAAAAGCTTTAATGCAGGGCCACGGATTAATCATGGTTATCAAAGCTCCTTTTCAAAATGGATAGCAACAAAGCATATACACAGAGGCTGCACTTAAAATTGAAACTGCATTACAAAATTCCTTTTTCCATTTATATATAAATTATGCATCTAAACAGAAATGTTAATAATTTATTAAGTTGCTCAGCTAAAWTCAGATCTTAATTAGTCTTTAGAATATCTGCAAAGTAAAAATATGTTGATTAGAACGTGTAAAATTATTATTTGCTTTTTTAGCTGTTAGTATCAAGTGAAAATTTGGGGTTTGTTTTTTTGGGGGGTGTTCAGGTACCCCATTCACCATSCATACTTAATATGTTGTGGTTATTTTCTCTTACAGGCAACAAACAGGAAAGAAGCAAATATTTGAACAAATACAGAATATTCCCMGTAACAGGTTTTGGACATGCTTGGGACCTTCACTGTGAACCACACTCTGAGTGGATAAAGATTTACTGCCATGGAACTGGCTGTGAGGAAAACAGTCTGGGGCAAAACAATGCATCTGTATCAGACAGACCCCAGGTTCAACACCACTGGGGAAATAATGATGATGGAAAAAAMGGCACTGAGCTAAAACCTGAGAAAGTATTTTGAAAGTTATTTCCTTTGCCTTCACAAACACAGTCAACCCAACAGTCCCATCCTCCTTCTTTGCTTTCTGACCAACAAGAGACATCTAAAACATTTCTGGGGACTTGTGAGTTGTGTTCTTCAGAACAAAGAAAGTCCTTCTTGGTGAACTGTGAGAGCTTTTGTCTCCCAGCCCTGTTCACCCACTACTGGTACTGCTGCACTTTCAGAGATTAATTTTTCAACCTCTGCTTTCAGTACTTTTTTTTTCCCACAAGTTTTGAAAAGACATAACCATGGGAAGYTTCTAGAAATTGCTCTGCCAGTTTAAAGCTACATTTTCTCTCTTTAGTGCCTTTCTTCCCAAGATGTAAAAATTAAAGAAAGACTCCCCCCACCCCTCAATAACCAACTGTGTGTCTCTTTTGAAGAATATGTCTGTGTACACACAGAAATACATGTGGAAGTGAGGAAATGAGCTGCACTCATAGTTGGTGAGGATGAAGTTTTCTAAACTAAATTCTCTTTGACAGAAGAATTCCTGCTTCAGAAAAAAAATATGTAAAAGTAACTGTAAATGCAAAGCTGTCAGGATTTCCATGCAAATTATGAAAGGAAGAGCCACCATTAGCATCCAAATGAGAGAAAACTGCCAGCCTTCATCATCTAGAGACAAACTTTTAAATATGAAGATTTTTCTAGGAAGTCTCTGAACAACAAATGCATCCYTTTGGCAGCATCCACCTTTGTTCATAATGTCCAGCTTCATGAATAAACATTCTGAAGCCAGGAGATACCAATCAGCCAGTGAGCAGAGTCCTGTGAATCTGAGCATGAGTCTTGTGGGCTGAGCTCTCACATTACAGTAAAATTCAGATGCAGTCTAACACTAGAGGACCTCAGCCCTCAGGAAAAAAAAAATTACATCTCTTCTCTCAAATTACAGAAAAGATAGGATATCTGCCTCATCAAACAGCACAGAGATCCTAGAGGCTGAGTTATTGCAGTTAATGAGGCAGTCTCAGAGCAAGTACCTTAACCTAAGAGGTCAGAAATTGAAAATGTGCCTGTAATTTGCAAAGTTTTTAATTTAATGTTTCAATTAAAACCCCTCCCTTGCACATCTCTTGCAGATCAGGGCACTTTGATCCCCTCAGAGGACAAACACGTGGCACCTCTGTTGTACATGAGCAGGGGAAACCTGGACCTGGGAAAAACTCAACTGCAGGCACATTCCTGAAAAACCCAGTGATGTCCTTGCCAGTGTTGACAAATGTGTGACTGAAAAGTTCCCTTGGGAGGCTGCTTTGCTTCTTCTCCCAGGCTTAATGGAGGTTATTAACAAAAAAGTGGTTTTTTTGTGGCTTTTGTCCCCAGATTTAACCCTTTGCTTCCCTGACAGCACTAACTATCCAAGGGGCAGGGACTTCCCCCCAAGTCCAGTTGCAAAGTCTCTGCCACAGAACAGCCCTAAACGAGCAGACAGCATTTTGGGAATCAATCTGTGATTTGGGGGGGCTTGTTTTCTCATTCTCCAAAGCTGAAGRAGAGTGAGCATGGCCATCCCCAGCACTCTGCCAAAGCTCCTCAGGTGACAAATGTGAGCCCTCACCAATGCGGGGGTCACAGCCATCCACCACTGCCACTTGCAGAGCCAGGGGATCCAGCACATCTCCAAAACTGCTCCCACCCTTCACAGCCTAATAATGCATCACCTAATTCTATAATTCAGAATTTCACATGTCCTGTCCTGCCCTTTATACAGAGGAACAGTGGATAACCATCTCCTAGTCACTCTCTCCTGTGATTTTTAGAGATCTATTTCATTCTTTTTCTCTTTTCCAGCCAGAGGACTTTAACTTGTTCAGTCTGCCTTCCCAGGGAAGTCACACAGATTCTCCTGAAGCTGTCTGGTTGAATGGATTTCACAGAAATTTCCCTAAATTCAAAAAATTCAATGCTGTACTGAGCCCAAATATAATAAATGCCCCATGCCCAAGAGGAAGTTCTGTTCATAGARAACTGTGAGTTATGGGAAGAAAAGGGAAAGAAGATTACAATAGATGCTGAATTTCAATATATCAAAAATGTCTCTAGGTTTTTCTGCGATTCCCATCTTTGTTGTGTGTCCCAACCACAGCACAGTAATTCTCAGTTCTTCCACATTTCCAATTAATATCTCCACCAGCCTTTTTTAATTAGTAAGAATATTTTTTTTCAGAAACTATTGCATCTAACAAGGATACAGTGAACTTAGCACTTGTACAACTATCATCTCACCAAAATAAATGCTCTGGCCAGAAACTATGCTTTAGCTAAAGGCAGAWTCTCATTTGCAATCCTGGTTTGGGGCAGAGCAGTTATATTTTAAACCACTTCTGATTAAAACTTCTTGCTAGATTTAGATTACGAAAAAATCATACATTTTTAAAATTAATTTGGAGGGATGGAACAGCTAAGATTAAAAATTCAGGGTTAGGCAAACACCTATAACTGATTAAAATTTACATCTCCAAATTGTTTTAATAAATATGTAATGCTAAAAGAGGGATACTGTTGCTGGGCATTTAATTTTTATAGATATTAAATAAGTGATTYAAATTGTTTACTTAAATTTTTAGCAGCTCAGCTATATCTTGTTCACACATCCTTTCAAATCCCAATCTTTTATAAAGGAAARCTGGGTCTAAAGATTCTGGAGACATCCACATAAAAATCAGGAAGGGGTTTGAGGACAGCAGRTCTGATTTTAGGCATCTAATTCAAGTGACATGTCCCAGTACCCSTTCCCCTGGCACCAGGACAAGCTGAGGTCTCTGTGACAGGAGGTCACGGACCCACCTCGGACAGATTTGCATGGATTAACACAAATGTAACACATCACAGAGCCCCGTGAAACACTCAGAGACAAATAAACGAGAAACAAGTCCAAGGATGAAACGGAGCCCTTGCCTTATTTGGTCCCTCATTTYTGTTAATTAATCTTTTGCTTTGCAGTCGTGCCAGCTCTCCCTTCCCACAGGAAGCTTGGAGCGAGCACATCCCACACCGTGCTCCAGGGAAACKGGAATGAGCCAAACTCAGAGCCACATCCTCCAGGCAGGACCTTGACCCACTGCCACAGGAATTGCTGCACCTTCAAAATTATTTCAGAAGTGCATTAAGAGAGTTCATTTCACCTTGGAGCACTGTKAGGAGGTTACAATGCCATTGACTTMATTTGCTGGGGAGAGTGGATTAATTGCCTTTGTTACCATGACTGAGGAAAAAAATTACTCTCACTGGGAGTGTTTCCCCCAGGCACCACTAAGTTATCTTACAATCTCTTAACTTGTTCTTTTACTGGTAGAAACTTCATCATTTCCCCCTAATTTATATACACCCATRGATATTASATATATATATATATATWTTCCAGACCTGTGACAGATMTCTTGTCCAACATCTTGCAGCCCATCAGGGTTAGTAAGAGGAGCTTTAAGCCATGGAAAACTACAAATCTCATTTTCACAGTAAAATATGGCTTTATTTCTAGCCTTGAAAGGCCATGAAATGATAGGCTATAAATTGCACGTTTTAATATCTATTTATAGGCACTTCTATGGCGCACATCTATGTATWAAAAAAACTTTCTGATTTCTAAAGTTCTAAAATATATTACTGTCCTCTACTTTCAAGGTCTTTTTTGAAGAAGTCACAGATTAAAGGAGTCATGGTTTGCGAATGGCAGGGATCCATATGCCATGGATAAATTAATGCCAAAGTACCAAACTGCTGCCTCTGGACACTACATTCTGTTACAGACATTATCCACACCAGCATCATTTTCAGATTAATTATCCCATTTATATCCAAGGAAGCATTTCCTGGCAGGCTGTGACTCTGCATCTCCAGCAAACTCTGTTTGCTCCAGCTTTGTACACACAGCAGTGACCCATGGTAGGGAGGGCTCCAGATAGCAACCAAAACACTGAGCAAACTTTCTTCCTGAAATCAATATTTGTGCTGTGTCTCAGGAGTTTCTCTTGGACTGAGGARCATGCAGGGCAGAGTGGAGCTGGAGAAGCAGAAATTGTGTGGGTGTTGTCAGGGCTGTGAGGGGCAGGCAGCTCCTCCTGGCAGGAGCTGCCTTCAAGCCCCTCCTTGCAACCCTGGAGTCCTGCTGCCCATGGAGGGAGCTTTCCCTGAGTSCCAAGGCTGGAGTACCAGGGATCAGCGATGTGGAGCCCTCCAGAGATGGAGCATCAGCCCAGCTGGGCTGCACATTCCCACCTCCATTCCCTGGGGCAGCACCACCAGGAGCAACCCTGCAGCAGAAGCCACTGCATCCCCAGAGAGCATCCCCCAGCTTCAGGGCCACGTCAGCCTTTGCAGGAAGTCTAAAAGCCACCAGAAATGAGGCTGGCTCCAATGGCAGCTAGAGAGAGCTGGGGACTGGGCTTATCCCACTTTGCCTCAGCAGGGGAGATGTTCCAGACCTGTGGCTGTGACCAAAGCCAGGGGCAGTGGCTGTGCCTGGCAGGACCATGCACACAAGAGATGCAGAGTAGATATCAGAACTTCAGATGACATCTTTTAATATTTTTTTTTATGTTGACACAGGCCTGAGCAGAATGGTTAATGCTGATACACACAGCTACCACGGCATAAGATTTATGATTATTTTCATAACATAGGCCTTGTCAGGGATTTTTGATTYGATTCTGGTTGGATTATCTATTGCAATGCCAATAACGTTTCACAGTTTTTTAGGATGCARTGCAGTCAAGGCTGGTGGAARGCAGGGACAGACCCACTTAAATACAATTTGTTAGCATCCTCGATTCTAGGAGCTGCTCCCCAGGGGCAGCAAAGTTTGAAATGCTCTACAAAGGAATTTCTTAATATTTTTTTTTCATAGACAACTACTTCCATTAATTATTTGAATAAGATTTCAGCGAGATGAAAGGCTGTGCTCTGCCTTTGATGTGAACACATAACTATCATTAACATTTCATTATTAATGGGAGCTGGGCACACAGTAGGAAGAATAGATCCCCTCTTATTTTAAGCTAAAGCTTTGTCTCTTTTCTCCGCTATTTCTTCCACCTCTAATAACTCACCCAGGGCTGGAACAGCTGGACAGATGCCTCAGTCATGGTGACAGCCACAAAACAGCCTTGCAGTGATGGGAAGCATTTGCCAGCCCCCAGCACAGAGGTGGCAGAGTGACTTCCACTGAASTTTCAGCTCTTTGGTAACATCCCCATGAACTTACTGTGGGGAGCACATTTTACCTGGCTGACCCCTGCCCCACTATAAACTCCCTGMTGGAAAGTTTAAGTATTAATTTGGCTGTAATTTTTGCATTCTAGAACCACCAAAAAGAAAACAAACCCACAGGCTTTTCCCCCTAGAGAGCTCTTTGTTAAAGTCAGGTACAAGCTGCCCATCTGAACCTCAGGAAAGYATTTATCCCCTGTAAAGACTTTACCCACAGGAGGATAATGGACTATGACCATGAAAGGGAAATTTTCTGTTTGAAAAACTTCAGGAAAAATATTTTGTCTAGAAAAAGAGACAATGCAATGGTATAACTATGGCAATGCAGGTATTTTACTACACTACTGCTGACAGACCTACAGGTGTGGACAGGCTTTGGATCTGAGACATGCAGGAGGTTTTAGGGAATAACTAAAGGGTATAAGCACTGGGAAAATGATACTAACTGCATAAGTAGGGCTGCCAACTCAGGAGTTTGGTCAAGCCTTAARCAAGATCCAGCTTCCTCTTAACAAAAATACGTTTTCTCATTCCATATCTATTCTCCTGGTTTAGATAAGGAGATTGTGTTTCTTTCACTGAAATACCATATGAGCAAATTAATGAAGCTACCAGAAACTTAACTTTTTCATTTCCAGRCTATATCATTTTAACTGTCCTGATTTTATGGTGCATTAATGTTGTTGTTGGCATTTATATGGCATATTAATTACATTCACTCAGTTATTTCCTCTGCTAAACTTAAAAGGTCATATCCTTTGTGTATACTTTTCTATATGGAAATTTGATTTCTTTAGCACACCAAATAGAAACTAAATCAACAAAATAATGTATTTTCTATGAAAGGAGTAAATAGTATTCTGTGAAAGGACAGTTAATCTACAGGCTTTTTGTGAATGTGTGAGCAATGGAATGAATGTTTTATTCTATTTCCTGCAGCACAGGAGCTGTGCAGCTCCTGTACATCACACACATTCTGCCAGTGCCAAGAATGCTTATTCCTGAAAGAGAAAAAATTGAGGGAGCTTATACAGCTTTCTATGTGCATAGTTTAATRCACAGTGCAAGAAATACTTTCCCCAAGAAGATGGCAGCACAGAAGACATCTGATATACTACAGGCTATTAAGTTGTCACTACGTCTACCCTGTATATCTTCCCTTGAGCACAATTCTTGGATGTTTACCTTTAAAAAAAAAAAAAAAAGGTTATATTTTACCCCCAAAAAATTTCCTGCAAAAATGAAGATCAATGGGGTGAATGGAGAAGTGTAAATATCATCTAGTGGAAAAAGCAGTCAATGCATAAAAGTTTTTGACAACAGCTTGGGCAATACAATGATTTTGCTCAGAGATGAGGCCATTTCATCATGAAAAGTTTTTATACCAGGAAAATACTCATTGTGCTAGAGACCTGCTATATAGCATTTCTCACTGCTTTCCTTTGTCCCAGAAGCTGACATGTAGGGCACTACTATGAATTGCCATGTTAATGTGCTTTTTGAGTCCTAAATTTCAGAATTCACATGACCAAAGTGCTCTGCTCTGTGCTTGGGTTTATGTAGGGGGCTCTGCAGAGCAGAGGCTCTGGGGCCTGGGTACTGGGTCCTGGCAGGAATGACCCCCTGAAATCCACAGGMATTTTGCCTGAGGGAAGTAGGATGTGGGTTCCTACAGGGTCAGACCTGTGAGCACAAACACTCTGCCCAGCTCAGGGGATGGGTGTGTGCCCCCATTTCTACAGCTACAGAAATTGCTCTCATCTACACATCTCAGCCACCAAATGGACAAGAACACGAGAGAGATGCACAGGACAGCAGCAGCACAGCCAGGGGACAGTGCACAGCTGGGATGGGGCAGTGCCAGCTCCTCCTGCAGAGCCAGGCTGCCTCTGCCTCCCTGCCCTTCATACAGGCACTGACATTCTCAGCCCCTCCAGGGTCCGGGAGCTGCCCTCCCACAAATAAACAATGCTGCAGCATAAAGTCCTTACATCACAGTGTAATAGTAGTGCTGATGGTCCAGAGGAAGCTGGGCCTGAGAGCTAAGTAAGTTACTCAGAGACCTGCTCCACCAACTGCAGCAAGACTTTGCACTATTTACGTGTCTGACTTGAGACCACATCTGAAACACATTTCTTCTGGCTTTTCAGTGGCTGAATTTTCACCAGCCTTAAAACATGGCACTGGTGCCTGGTGCTTTGCAAAAGACACTCTGCAGCTGCCACTTACAGGCACTRCTGCTACTGCATTTGTGCCCAGCCCAGTGCAGCTGTGGGGCATGCTCCCACTGGGACATGCTCAGTACAAAATCCATGGAGAGGTGCCCCAGGGCTGTTTGTTGGGTGGCCATTCCCCACCACACACTACTTTCCAGGCAGTTTCAGCACCCAGCACTGTCACATTGTGAGGGGCAGTTACACATGAAGGGGTGTCTAAGGCTGGTGAATTAACATCTGTAAGCTTTGCCCTTTTTATAGCACCCATCCTGCAAGGCAGCAAATTGCATCCCTTCACCCCAAAGATGGGGAAGTCAGGAGGGAAAGATTAATACACAAACTTAGGTTTCCTCAGATCATATGGTCATATCTRATTTTCTTTTTATGACAGACTGAGTGAATTTTTTTTCTATTTCTGCTAAAATAAAGAGAGATTTTAAGGCTGCAATTAAACCCCAAATATGAATTAGAAAAGTCAACGGAAAATAATGACATATATACTAAAATATAGGCAAGCATACTGAGCTACAGCAGTCCTTCAGCATCTTGGGCTTTTTAAATATATCTCCTTCAGAAGGGGTGGTTCCACACTATCACAACAARTATCTTGAAGGGCAGCGAACTGCCAGAAGTGGCAACAGCAATATATGAAATTGCTTCTCAATTCTTCATATCTCCAGTATGCCAGCAACAGTAAATCTAGCAGTGTAAAAGCAGCCTGAACCTGCTGGGCTCCAGTTGTGCTTCTTGTGGTGTGGAATGGCCAGAAACAAGAAGTGAATCTGTAACCCAGTGACCAGCCTTGTGCCAGGCTCCTCCACTTCAAGTAACTGGGGCTCTCAGAAAAATCTGGGGAAAACATGATTGCCTGCAATGGATCCATTTGCTCTTTATAATTCGCTTGGCACCAGGAATTTATGTTTTGTTATGAGGCCAACTGATCCTTCATGATGCAAGGATAGGAGAGAAGAGGTCTAAAGCCTTTTGTTGCTGGGACTGGGGTGTGTGATGGGAATTTTCAGGAGGCAGGACTCCCTCAGGGGCAATGCACCTCGTGTTACTGGGTTGACCCTGTTTTTACCCCACATTTTGGCCACGGGGGCTGTCACACCCATTGGCTGTGTGGAAGCAGCCACCAGAAGCATGTCCCATTCTTTTCCAATTCATCCAGTCCTCATGCATCCWCCAAGGATGCTCCAGAGGATTATTACATTATTCCTTTCCAGCTGAGGAAGAGGGGAAACAGATGGCAGAAGATGACAGGGAGAGAACAGCTTTCTCCTGGCTGCTGGAACAGGGCTGGGACATTTAGAGGAGATGGAAGAGAGGAAGGGGGTCAGCTCTCCCAGCCCACAGTGCTCTGTCCCTCCTCTGGGTGCAGCCCAYGCTTCAGGAGCTGTGATCTCCCCTGGGGATGAACACCCTGGCCTGCCTGCAGCAGGTGTAGCTGGGCTGTAAATGCACTATCTAGGTCAGCAAGGCACATGCTTGTGCTCACACACGTTTAGGAAYGGGCTGGAGCCCTGTTGGATGYGATGAGACTGAARCACAGGAGCTCAAAGCTGCATCAGCAAAGGCTCAGGGTCTTGCCCAGGCATTCTCTCTGCCCCCAGGCAGCTCTGTCCAGAGCCATCACACACACCAGTCCCTGCTCTGAACCCAGCCAGCCAACCCCACACTGCAGCCTCCCAGGATTCCAGCTTCCTCAAAGAAATAAAGAAGAGATGATGAAATTAGAAAGGGCATTTSTCTTCACACTTCTGGTGGCTTATCAACATTAGAAACAGAAAATAAATTAATAATACTAGATTAGTACTACACTGGAAAAATTAATTCAATCTTCATTTAAAAAAATTCCTTTTATGCTGTTGGTGTCACTGTGATATGAACAGTGCAGAAGCATAAATCCTTCCCTCCATGAAGCCAGCATAATTGCATGCTGTGTGCTAGCTATTCTATCCACATCGGAAATGCATCCTTAAAACATTTCAGCTTAAGCCTTGTCAGTACTAATCCTAATGCCTGATGCTGAGATGTGTATTTTATTACTGTGTATAAATGAAAATGGAAAACCTTCATGGAGGATTACAGGCAGTAGTAATGACCTCCCCAGCATTACAGCATGAAGATGTTCCCAGGCTCCAAATGGGATTCTGGGATAAAAGTGGCATGTGCCTGTACAACCTTGGCACATGCTCCTGGTACACATGTACCTACCAGCTGTGGGATTGTAAACATATGGCCTTTCTAGTGAACTGAATTTTCATTTCTAAGGAGGCTAAAAGCAAGGAGCGAGCAGGGGAGGGTGGATTTTGGCTGAGGCAGCTCCTGGGCTCCAGTGTCCCCCAGTCAGGGAAAAGGCTGCCGTTGTTCTGTGCTGTCGTGAGAGTGTGGACTCAGGGATGGCAGAGAAAACAAGAACAAATGGCAGGAGAATGAAAACAAAAAGGGAGAACAAAGCTGGAGTGGTAACAGAGAGGAGAGGGGCAAAGGAAGTAAAGGAGGATGAAGGAGAAGGAGAGGAAGCAGGAAAATGCTGGGGATGGGGGATGCATCTCCCTGCTTTCATGTCCCACCTCTCCAGGAGGACAGTCCCTCCTGTGCATTTCGGGGATTCTTTGGAGAGGAGCTGTGACTGATCCAGCCTGTGCTGTGACAGCTATGSCTGGGATTACCCCAAAAGAAGAGGAGGAAGCACATGTGGGGAAATGGAGACAGGGAAGCATGGAAAGAGGCAAGGTTTCTGGCATCTGTGCTCCCTAAAAACAGCCCTCACTGCCTTTTCCAACTGCAGTGAAATGGAAGTGAGACRCTTTGAAACCTCATTTTATTTGGCCCAGTTTTACTCTAATCTACCCTGGGGCCAGAAACACAGCTTTCCAATCTGCCAGAAAGTTGTTCTGCTGACCCTGAAATGTCAAACTGTTATAGGGGGCTGAATCCAAAATTGATTACTTCAGAGATCAGACAATAGCCAGTTTTAGAGCGATTTTATTTTTAAAGTCTTTCCTATGAACTTTTAAAAAAAAGAGAGAAAGAGCCACTTTTGAAATAAGAGCAAGTAACCAGCAGCTTTCTGAGACACCAGCAATGCTTCTCTGCAGAGGAGGGGAGGAAGCACAGACCAGCCCAATGTCTGCTGCCACAGGGCAGGAACAGGATCCCAGGGACACAACACACAGGGCAGGTGTTTAACTCAGCACTGGTACACAAACACTGCTCAGGGCTGGATGGAAGCCTTGACTGACCTGCCAGCCTGTTTCCATCCTGAACTCACCCCTTGCAGAGAGATGTGTGTCCTTGCCCTCCAGCCCAGAGCAATTCCCAGTGCTTCAGGATCCATCCTGTGAGATCCACTGCTGCAGCAGCCACTGCTGAGCTCATGGGGGGAGCCCCATCCCTCTGCCAAATCCCCTTATTCCAGCTCCCCTGGAGCAAYGAGAAATGCCCTCAGGAAGCATTTCGATTCCTGTCTCCAGCTATTAGCCCATCACAAACACTGTAATCTCGATGTTTATACTSCAGTAAACAAGTGCTCCTGCTAAATCTCAGCAATTATAAGTGCTTCATCCTTTTCTTTAGCCAGCCAGCAATAGAAATACATTTAATTAGTTAACACCCCCTGCCAATTACAACATCTGAGGAAAGTATTGCTGAGATCGTTGGTCCTAATTATTTTAATATTCAGGAGAACCACTTTAACATAACAAGATAATTACTCATGGATAAGGGTTTATGAGAGCTGCAATCCTTTTCTTTATTTTCTACAATGCAAGGCTGGGCCTAGTTAAATTTCTGGACACATTTTCAATTTAAGATTAAAAATTGCAATTTGTGAGAAATCATCAAAGCGCCACATGCTGGAAGAAAAATAACTATATGCAATCTCTGTTAACACTATAGGAAAAGAAATACACCGTGTATTACATGCAATTAATTGTGGAATCTAAGGGAATTGGTTTGTTTCTGTTTAAAAAGATCTTTTCACATGCACTGAATTGATCAGTTAGGAGAAAACCCCTGAGTGTTCCTCATTTTAGACAAAATGTGAGTTGCCCTTCACTAACCCAGCCCGCATCCTTTTGTGGCTGTATGAATCCTCCTTGCCTGCTCACAGTCAGGGGGAAAGCTGAGCTCTACTGCACATCTGAGAAACCCTTGGCTCACGTTTCTCTTGTTTGCAGTGTCACCATCAATGGAGGAGTTTTTCAGTCGAGAAAATGTCGGTCTTGGTAGCTGTTCTATTTTAACACTATACCCAAAGAGATAACCCACAAGGGCTTTTCACATGCCAAACCCCTGAAATACATGCATGTATTCATCAAAAAAGAGTTTGGCTGAGGCTGTTGAACAATAAACTGTGTGCTGCTCCTTTCATGCACATTCAGAAAAAAAGCCTTTCGTCCATGTCCCTAAAGACAGCTTCAATATATAGGCAGTGAAAGATTCCAGCGTTTCTGGTCCTGTATTTGTGCTCATGGAAGTACAGCCTGTTCACAGTGGAAGCCCATTTTCAAAGGAAATTCTCCTTTAAGAAAGTAATTTGCCCATAAGTCCCATATTATGCATTTGCTTGGTCCCTTTACAATGCACTGGTGGGGAAAATGGGGAGATGAGAGATGAGCACCACCATTAAAAGTCTCCATTTGCTCTATGCATAAAGAAAGCACCTGATGGCACAGCTCTTGCTYATGAGGACAGGCTGTGCTGGCTTTTAGGTTATGCCTACCCAACCATTTAAAAATATACTCAAGAGATGAACAGCCAGGCACCAACTAAAAATACAAGCTAATAATGAGTTTTGCTCCTTTCACCACTGCCACCACCAAGCTTTAGMGCAAACCTCAGGTAGAAGAAGTTGGCTGCTAATTAGGTGCTGAAATCTTGAGAAATATTTTAGAATTTGATAAAAAGAAAAATAAATGCTAGCAATACCCATTAATTTTATTCTATAATCCAAATAATTTGAATTTATTTACTAGAATATTTGCTAATTTCACAGCCAACTACCAGAACACACACAGAAAAAAACCCTGTCCAAGTAAATATGTAGCAACAGAGAGGGAAAAGAAATCGACTTGATTTACTGAAGCAGACTTTGCCTTTAGCCCAACAAGTGTGCTTTAATTCAGCTGTAAGTTGTTATATAAACAATGCATATCTAAACAGAGGTGACAAATTAGTGGAATTAATCCAAATAATAGGCAAATGTTAGGAGCAACATATGTAGAATGACTGCAAAGTTAGATTAATTTAAAATAAAACCCTGGAGTTATGTAAGCAATTACAAAAATTGCATTTAGCAGTAAAAGAGCAATTAAAACAAAAAAAAAAAGCCCTAACCCCAGACATTATGTGCTGGGGACAGGACAGGGCTCATAGAGAACTTGGAGATGAGCTGGAAAAGCAATTGAACAGAAAGTTTGCCTGGTTTTACTCTGTTATGGAATCAATGTGCTCRGATATGGCCCCATAATACACAGATGAAAGGCTCATTTCTCCCCAGATGGGGCTCAGTAATCAGATATAGAAACAGCTATTTTTAATGAAGACCTGCAAAATCATAAAGGCTTAGATGTTGCTGGCTGGAGTAAAGCAATGGGAGGCAGACAAGGCAATTCACTAATCTGCCTGGTGGCACAAAACCAAGCCTGATCAACACATTTTTCATAGCAAATCACATTCCTTCAGTAAGGCTGGCCCAGAAAGGCAGCCATGCCAAGCCAGAGGGGAGCCTGGTGCCAACTGGCACACATGTCCCTCAGGTGGGACAGCCCACACTGCCTTGTRCATTAAAAGACAGAAAATACCTGCTGTATTTTTCAGTCCATCATCCTGACAAAATGCTCCCATCAGTTCAACTCTTTTTTTTTTTCTTTCCCCATGTATCCAGCCCAGKCTATTTAAAATCTTTCCAACTGGGGGTATTCATTGGGTATGCAGGCAGCCATCCCAGTAATTGCAGCAAAAGTGAACATCTACCACTTAACCCCTTATTTTCTTCATATCCTTTGATCCAACATGCTCTGCTATGCAAAGCCCTCGATGCTTTTTAAAATTGAGTACTGTCTCCTAGTGGTAAATATTTTGAAAAATGGTGGCAGAGATGATTGACTTCTCTTTACACATTAGAATGCCAACCAAAGGCCACCACACCAAAGAAACAAGCAACAAATTCCCAATAAAAATCTTAGTGGAATAAACACAGCCTCAAGAAAATCAAATAAATAATTTCAAATRTAAAAAATGTGTGCATTTCCACACTAAGCAAATCCCTGCTTAAGTCAGTGTCCAAACCAAGCTGATGTTTTACCTGAAAGGACCTGCAGGCTCTCTGTGGCACCCACAGACACAGTTTATGCACTGGGCACCTGAGAGCCACCAGTGTCCCCCACCTGCTGCTAAAACACTTTGATAACRACTCTGCAAAATAGAAGTGCTGTCAGATTCCTGGCAAAACAAAGTCAGGCTGGCCCTGCCAGGGTAGAAATGRAAGCAAGAGATCCTGGCAAGGCAAAGGTGGAAGTAGAACTCTTATTCTGAGGAAAATAAACGCAAAATCCAGAAAAAAAGACCTGAAAAAGTACCTCCTAAATCAAAGAAAAACAATCAAAACCCAAACTCTAATGCAAAAGGAATTTTATATAATTCTTGGCAATGAAAGTATATTCTGTGGGTTTGATTTCCTGACAAGACAATCTGGCATTTGCAGACAAATAACACCACACAGACAAGGGCAGACACTCAGCTCATGCTACTGAGTTGCCAGCCCAACTCAAACAAAAAACCAAACATAAACCTCACAGTAATTCCACAAACCCCTYTGTGGTTCTTTGTGAATCCTGCCTAAGTTATGCCTCTCATGCCCACAACAACCTCAGTCCATTTCTCCCAAAGGAAGGTTTGCTCAGCAGTGGAAAATTGGAGGTGGGGATCCATTACATCCTCATTTCAGCAGTGCCATGGGTGTAATATTCCCCTAATAAAGAAATTAAGAAACACAACTAAGTTTCATAGAAATGTTAAGCACTATTAGCAAGAAGTCAGTGTATGGACTTCTCAGCCAAAGTGACCTCAGATCCATTAAAAACKAAACTCATGGCTATGAGAGATACAGGACATTACAGCACATCCATTAGCAAGGGCCAGTGAACTGTGCTAAGTGGGCTGTCGAGCTTGCAATGAGCAAAACTCAATATCTGCTATAACCTCATTTGAGTTCAGAGTTCTCCTGACCCACTTGGGTAAAAATCTGGCTTTTGGGGACCCCAAAAGCTTTTTCTCCTTCAGATTAAAACCTCCCAGCTGGATGCATGAAATGAAAAATAAAAACCTGCATACAAAAACATTGTTTTGAGGATGGCCTCTCTTRCTGTTGGCAAGGTGTAATGTTTTAACACCTGCTGCTGCTTCCTTGTCAGGTATGTACRAACAAGGCTGAGGATGTGTGAAGGAGGAGAAATCACAGAAATCATGCTACTTACAGCTTTGTACCGAAATGATATTTACCCTTCAACTCTTGGTAAAACAAATAAAATAAAAAGGAGGTCACTTCAGTCCTAGAATACTGATGGTTAACGGAAACCAGCCTTTACTGTGAAATCGGTGTTGGAGTAGCAGAAGCAGGGAGGGACTGCTGTCAGCCAGGGACCCCAGCAAACTGAGCTGAAGTCAAARAACTGTGTTGTGGCTGATCTCACTTTGCTGCCTGCAAATGCCAGCAGGGCCATCCTGCCAGAGCCCCCAGCTCCCTCTCCTTTTTATCCTGCACACCCTCAAGGTGGGAGGGCAAGGARAAACCCCAGCACTGCAGACATGGAGCTGAACTGAGAAACTGAGAGGCATCCAACCAGAGTTATCAGAAGAGCAGTGTTTAATCTCAAGAAAACTCCCAGCAAATGCAGAGATCCCAGTAAGGAGCCTCCTTACTGGTTCTCTTAAGTCTCTGAGATTCTGATCTCTGTTTCCCAAGGTGGGCTGTGGCTCACCTTTGTGCATATCAAAACTGCCAGGGAGTGCAACTGCTGTTTTGAGCCATCACAGGATGGAGCCCTCACTCTAAATCTGTGGCCAGGTTTTCCAGGCAACAGCAAGCAGTTATCCAAARCCATCAAAAGCCACAGATCTTTACTAAACAACACCTTTCTTGCTGCATCAGTGGTGCTGGTTTATTTTGGTTTGGGTTTTGTTTTCATGGTAGTGAAATGAAATGCAAGAGTAAAGAAAGCCTTCCTTAATGCAAAYTGGAGGACAAACATGTTTGTTCTTWGTAAACACAAACAAGTTGGGCTGACTGAAAAATTCTATTTTAGAAGCAGGTAAAACCTAAATGTCTGAACAACACTCCTGAAAGAGTCACAAGTTGCAATTTGCTAGCTCATAAAACACATTYTGAGAAAACACTCTTCTGCCAAGATCCAGCAAACCCATGACCTGATAAAACAGGAAATTCTGATAGGCCCAGGAAATTCTTCTCTGTCAATGACAGCAAAAGAGAGATGCCAATAGCCCAGGAGCAGGAGTTCTGCCWCTAAGTGCAGAGGAARGAGAARGTTCTGSTATGTTACATGCACTAAATGGAGAWTTTTTAATTCAAGAGCCCAGCCTAATGCTAAGCAAGCTAATAGATCTTCACACTGGTTTAGACAGGAATGGGATTGGACTGCAAGCAGCCTGTGTGAGCACATGTGCTCACAACCACAGAGCAGGAGCTGGTGGTCTGCACTCCCACCTCAGGCACTAAACACCCCCAATGCTATCTCCACCAAAAGTGTTAAGCACCTTCAGAGTTCAACATTAACTCCTCATACAGCCATAAATGAGTTCCCAGCAATAATCTGCTCTTCTGCTTTTTTTTTTAATCTTGCTCTAATTATTAAGGAGCAAAACACTGATGAACAACACTGATTGCATATTCTAAGAAAAAAAACTACCACCCTCCAGCTGCTCTGCTGGTGAATCCCTTTCTTGCTGCTTGTTGGGATTTACTTTCAGCCCTTTGCATCTGAAACTAATTACTGCAACACCATCCTCAACATTAATTCCCTTCTCCTCTCTGGAATCAGAAGCAATATGGTACAYTCAAAGATAATTTTTCATCTCTCTTCCTAAAGGAAGGATCTCAGCTGTTCAATGAAGATAATGGCAAATGAGTCACCAGTTTCAGAAGGTGAAACTTTCTGACATCCCTTTATCAGAAACCATTGTCTGAAATTTCAGCTGGTGATTCAGGAAACTTTTTTTATATGAATGTCACCAAGACCTAGTGAAATCTGTCAGCTTTCTGTGTGATCCTAAAGACAAATTGCAGCAATATCTTGTCATCCAGCTCTGTTAAGCTTACTTCACTGTGTACTTCTCTTTGAACCCCTTTCACTGTTACTGTTTCTCTCAGAAAACATTTTGCCCAAGTTTCTTCAGCAATATTTGCTGGAATTTYCATATTTTTCTTCATTTTTAATGAAGTCCCTTTGTTTTCAGTGARAAGAAGCACTTACTAAGTGACCTGAGTTTTCAGGAAGTTGCAATTATGGTGCTGCAGTGTTAAAWAGAAAGATTGTGCCATCAGGTCCAATAKATCTGTGAGATGCYYTGTCRGAKTTGGTTTCAAGAAGTRAAGCCAGCCCTTACCCCTCYCCAGMGTTTACTCCTGTCTCCCATCMCCTCCCATCCCCTCCCTGGGCCAGGCRCCTGAGGACTGGCTTTGTAGRAGGCACAGCCTTTAGCCCAAGAGATACTGCTATGGAAAATATGTGCTTGTGCATTTTCTGATATTCAATGGGCTGCTGAAAATAAAAGGAAATGAAAAATCAGGAGCTCATTCAATGAGCAGATGCAACTTGTGCCCTTCCACACAGACTTTCCTGTGCTAAATATTAATCATAACAATTAGACTTTCTAGAAGATGACAGTGTGCTTTCTCAAACTGATGCAGAGCACTAAGACTTGCTCCTCGAGTTCTGTGATGCCTGAACTATTGCTTTGCTATGCACAGCATTAAAAGAATTAAACAATTCCAAGCTAGACTGTTATGAACAAACTGACACAACTGAAGCAGTGTTCAGCTTCCCTGTGTGCTCTGTGAATACAATCTGAGCCTTTGTTCACAGCATTTACACCCTGACAATACACTGTAAAGAAAGTTAGAAAAGCAGCAACAAGATAAAACCAAACCCAGCTGAGGATCAGACCTCCCATGTCATTTAGTGAAGATGAGAATGAAAAGCTGTATCATTTCAATAAACTCTCATCCAAGTACTCTCAAGATCTACCTGGTCTGTATTTTTTAATCTATCAGGTTAAAATGAAGAACTGTTTGACCCCTGTTTTTTCAAATCATATTGACTGAGAGCTTACATTTGGCACTTGCCATTTGAAATAATGCAGCCAAGTTTTCACTGGATAAAACTGAAAAAAAACAATGGAATGAAGGAAACTTCCATGCAAGTCCTGAAATAAGGGCTATTTGTTTAGGGTTTATTTGGGTTTGGTCCTGAACTGAAGCTTCAATCAAGCACACATCCTCTGTCCAGGCTTATTTAGATTGGATATTAGGAAAACTTCCTCCACTGAAAGCATTGTCAAGCACTGAACAGGCTGCCCAGGGAAGTGGCTGAGTCACCATCCCTGGATAAAAAATGTGTAGAGATGGCACTCAGGGACATGGTTTAGTTGAGGCTTGGCAGTGCTGGGTTCAGGGTTGGATTTGATGGTCTTAGAAATCTTTTCCAACCTAAATGATCCCTTGACTTTGTGCCAGTGCTGCCACGTTCATTCCCTTGCATGGACAAGCCCTCATTAACACCATGCACAGAGATGGCAAACAGCTTTATTTCTCCAAAGGCAACATCCCACTCTTTTTCTTGCCCTCTTCCCCAAGTTTGTGGGCTGTCACTGGCTCTTTGAGATGACWCCATTTCATGAGGGGCTGTAATTTCCCCCTGTGTAGCCCATTTGTGTTTTGAGCACAGTTTTCRTGCCCACGCTTTGGAGCAGGAAAGCTGCAGAGCCAACAGCCCAGCTGAGAAAAAGCTTTGAGTGTGAGGATTAGAAGAAATTTGCAACGTTATGTTTGTAGCATCTTGTTCCCATTGTTCCCAGAGATAATGCCTTCCCTTTTACTTGCAAGATTTTTGTGTTCCTCACTACAATCAAGGAGAGGAAATCTGACTGTAAACCTCTTTGTTCTATATTATCATTTCATGTTGGTTTGGTGTGTTAATCAATGTGTCAGTAATGGCTGCAAAGAGAACTCATTCAATCCTCAAATGAAGAGAAATCTGAGCTTTCTAACACTGGCACATTTTCTAGTGGGTAAGCTTTTTCACAGAGTAATTATTTCATTTTCCAGAAAGATTACTGATTACATCACATTGGAAAAAACTAAGAGAGGGGYGCTTTATCTTCCCCATGTTTCTGCAATTCTTGTACAAACTTATACTTGTTACCAGGAAAAATGACAAATTTGCCATCTGATCAAAATGTTAACAAGGTAAGTGTCAGTGAGATGGATCACTGACTGTCACTGCAAGCCAGAACATGAGGATACATTGATATTTCTCAATATATTCACTGCTTCCCCAATGTTCGCTAACAACATTTCTGCTGCGAGTGTAATAAATCACACAGAAATAACAAGCTGCATAGGATCTCTAGGATATGATAGATTTGTCGTGATAGCAGCATCTGCAAGGTAGAAAACAATTGGTAATGATCTATAGAAAGACCTAATCAACTGTCATTTGCCTTAATGTGGCAGACGAAGCAAAGATGCRAAATCCATAACACTTCTTTAGCCACTGCCCTCCCCATACACATACACACGTGTCAAGTGGGGAATAGTAAAAAGAATTAATGAGCTTTGGGGTCGCAGAAGTAGAAAAGAAAGTTAATAGCATGCCCTGGATGCAATCATTAAATTATACACTGCTGAACAAGGCAAGGGATAATCACAGAAGCTGCACAGTCCTGTGACAGCAGAAAAGGCTTTTAGCAAGCCTGTGCCTCCTCCTTTGCTTTATTTCTTTTACATCTATTTCATTATTTTAAAAAGTACTTTATGGCAAAGTAGGGCTGGATAAGCAAAGGAAAAGCAYGTTTTAAATTCAGAAGGGGTCTCAGAGGACTGAAGTCTGCATGTGCCAAGGTTCCTGCAGCACAGGAGACCAAAATCAAATGTCTGTTTTGCACTGGGCTGGGCCAGGCCCCAAAGTGGCTGATGAGGTTTTAGTGCTCCTTTGCCTGCTCCCATGGGGGAGAGAAACACCCACCTTCCAGGACACACATGCAAGATGTGCAGCTACAGTCTTCTGAAACACAAAAGTCTAACTACCTTCCTGGGAGCTCAAGTGCTGCCCAGGGTTAAAACCTAAAGTCATGAATTTCAGATACTGAAATATCCTCTCTGCATCACATCCCCCTCTGCCACCTGCCTACAATAAATTTAGGTGAAGAGCCAACACTGAGCTAGAAACCCAGAAGTTCCCAAGGTTACACAAACTGTTCTGTGGAGACTTTTCTTGCTAGCCACACTACAAAAGGCTCTCTGGAAAACAAAGCAGTGTAGTGCATGCAAGGGGAATCCTGGGTCTAAAATTTCAAAAGTAAAATTAAATCCATTTTTATAAGGTTCAAATCAGATTTTTTTTCCTTTTTTTCTTTTGTTTTTCTTCTTGTTTTTTGTTGGTTTTTTGTGTTATTTTATTCCCCAGAAAGATTGGTAGAAGAATAATGGCTGCTTTGTGCTACTTTGCTTACAAATCACATTTTGCTAAGTGAATGCATTTCTGAGAACACAGGAATTGCTGTGCTGCCTCAGCACAGCAGTGCTCTGCCCCAGCATCCTGCCTGGCAGCTGCTGCAGGAGAATGTGCAGCAAACCTCCTAGTGGGCAATTATGGGAAAACCTGTTCACATCCAAAATTTTCTTCCAGTCCCTCTATCAGTCAATAAAATTGGCACATCTTGAAACGTGGAGGTTTTTCTCTCTGCAAGCATTTGTTTCAAGTCCTTCCCAATGTTTGGAACTTAGTATTTTTTCCACATCAGAAAGCTTGCTAAAAGCTGCATTTTCAAAAGTCCTTATCTTCCTGCCTGGCACTAAGCAAAGCTGGACAGATTTTGGAAAGGACTCAGCTCCTTGGTGAAATGGAACTGCTGAGTTCTTCTGCAAATCTGTCCTTAAAGGGTCACAACAGGAGCTGCTCTGAGGAGAGCAGTTTGAAAATCTGTCCTCAGTGGGAGGTGCTAAGCCTTCAGAAAGCTGGTGCTCAATGCTTTTGATAATCTGGCCCCAAGTTAAGTACCAGGGGCCAAATTAAGTGATTTAGAGGCAGAAATACCCTACTGACTGCAGTGGAAATTTCCACTTGCCAATGAATGGCTCAATAGGATTCTGGAATAATAGAGCCATGAAAAGTGGATAATACAACAAATAAACATCAAAGRGTAACACTTCCCTTTTCAATCATGTCTGTTTGCATTCTGCACAAAAAGACTGAAATATTCTGGCATGAAAGAAGGAGAAGGAATGGTTAACTGCACAGCCATGCATTTCCTTCTGAGATGAACACACAGCATTTCTTAGGAACAGTGATTTCTTAGGATTCATATGTCATAGTTGGCAATGATGATAAGTGTCTTACATGATATATAAGACACTGCTGGTACTTGAACTAATCTTCTGGACTGGTCTCCTGTTCCTGTCATAGAATCATAGAACAGGTTGGGTTGGAAGGGACCTTAAAAATCATCTAATCCAACTCCTCTTTCATGGGCAGGGGCACCTTCCACGAGATGAGGTTGTTTCAAGCCTTATTCAGTTTGGCTTTTAACAATTCCAGGGATGGGATTGTTCAAAGAGAGAACATCCTTACATTTCTCCAGCTCTTTTCCACTCTGGGAGTGAAGCTTTGTCAGTCAAACTATTTTGTTTAGAAACAAATCACTCCCCTCTCTCTCCTTCAGATATTTTCAACATTTAGCCACTTCCACCCATGATTTTGATCAAAAGTGAAGTTTGCACACAACTATTTTAGACTGCTTGTGGCATTTTTGAAAAAGAATTTCAGGGGAACTTACTGGTATTTTAAATRAACTTGGCCACCACAGAGCTTGAACCTCAGACAATTTCCCCACATTCCCATGATAATTTTGGCCATCCTTACTATCATAATTAAGACTTCTGTCCTTCAGTTCTGATAGAATACCTTACCAATGCAGGTTTCGTGCATGTTTAGAGGAGATGGCTTGAGCATGAAGCTAAGGAGGGTAATTATGCTGTGGGCTGGATGGAAGTACATCATGTTTCCTTCATGGCTTCAGGTCTCCTCCAAAGCCCTGGACAGAACACKGGTATTTACAGCTCCCTCTAACACACCTGCAGGGGTACACAGGATTTTTGGGGCTGGAGGAACAGCCTGATCACAGAAGCTGAAGACAGCACGTTAGGAGGGCAGCAGGAAGCATCAGGGTAGCTCATCAAGAAAGAAAACTGGGCACCAGACTGATTATCAGAACAAGGTTATTTAGCAAGTGCTAATGTCAGCTTTCTGTTACAGAAATTATTCATCTTGGTAAAGCCAAGAGGTAAGAAAGAAGAGACTGAGACATGAAAGATACTGAACACTCCTTCCCCAAAAGGAAGAGAGCAAGGCAGAGGGTGATCATTTTCATTTCACCAGAGGAAATCTGCTTATCAAGATGTAATCTGTTAATAAATGCTGCTCCATGTAATTAGAAGAAAACAACAACAACAAAAGCCACTGAATGATTGTGGACCAGCAGGAAACAAGAAACTCTCCACRGAGAGTGGCAATTCAGAGAACACCCACCATGTGGCCCACCTTCCCTATTCCCCCTCTAGAAACAGACCCATTTTACACATGGTGATTAAGGCACTAAAGAAAAAAGTATTAACATGATTCACATGTAGAAAACAAGGTTATTAGAAGTAGGGATCATTTCAGCATATTGTTCTCCCTAATAAGCATAGCAATGAGTAATTGAGTTTCAGGCAATCTCCAAGGTGGTGCTTTGTAGAGAAAACGGAACTTGGCATGATGTCTACTTTTCCTTTAATTACATTGCCCTAATGAGCAACTTTCTTTACTCTCAGCAAATTTATTTCTTGAGAAGAAGCAACAGTAATAAACACGTAAAAAAGGATCACCAGGTAGCACCTGAGAAGAAACATCAGCAGCTCAAAATGACAAGAGATTGCTAAAAGTGGTGGAAAAACACCAGATTGTTCTCAGCTTCAGTATGCTCATCACTCTTAAAAGCAAAGTAAAGGATGTCAGTGGAGCACATTATCTAACCTGGGAAGTGTCCTTGTTGTACTGTTATTTCCCTTTTGCACATGTTCCTGAGAACAACCCAGAAACACGAAGTGCTGATACATCAATCCACAGCTCCTCTGCTCACACAGCCTCAGAGGGCAATTCTGCCTCGTGCCCTTGTGCAMGATGAAAAGAGAAAATCACATGCCAATAACATCCTACTGAGTGTCAATATTGCCACTGCAACCTRATACAGAGGATAAAGGGCTGGCTTTTCCAAAGTCTTTAAGGCATTTAGACATCTGACTCCTGACATCTGACTGTTGAAAGTCAATGGCTGTTTTGCTTGTCTTTTTTTTTTTTTTTTTTTTTTAAGAAATCTACCTGAGGATCCACTGATGGCAAAGGACTCCCTGAATCTGCCTTTCTGGAGACAGACAGCTGGGATATTTCATACATATGTTCATTCTCCATATTTTTTCCCTTTTTCCCTAAGCATTTGCCAGAAGACACCCAGTGAAGACAGACCCCCTTTTCTACAGCTGGGTGAACATGTCACCTCTTGTTAAAGTTCCTGAGGTGTTCACCTTCAGAGAGCAGCAATTGCTGCTGCTCACAGGCCTTGGTTCGATGAAGCCAGTGCACTATCAGGTGACAATCTGACTTTTTAAATGTCAGTAGTATTATTCTTCATGAAAAAAACAAAAAAACCCAAACCAAACCAAACTAAAAAAATTCCAAAAATACACGCCGCCAACCCCACAAAACAAAACAACAACAACAACCAACCAACCAAAAACCACACAAAAAAACTCAAACAAAACAAAAGCCCAAAAAGCCAGAAATGGAAGCAAAGTTCTTGACAGTCATTCCAATTTTCAATGTTGCTCAAAGCTGGGGAGCACATCCTGGAATATCTCCCAGCTGCCTTAGGATCACACTTTCCTACAGGGAAGCAAGGGCTTCATGTGCTGTATTACTCCACATAGCTGTAGATGGGTGATCAACCCACCTTTTGCTTGTTCAGGGATTTATGGATGCATCTGCACTCAGCAGTTTTGCCCTGACTCACTTCAGAGCTTCCCAATGTCCCTTCACCTTTCTGCATCAAAGCTGCAAGTACTGTTACTTAATGTACTCACAGAGGCAGGAGGAAACTTCATTTATATACATTTATGTATATATTTATAAAATGAGGTCTTCAAAACCAGGCTCTTCAGATGTAAAAGTGKGAAATGAAATTATCTTCAAATAGAAAAGCTGAAAGTGCCAATGGCAGCAGACACCGAAGGCCTTAAATGTTTATGCAGCTTTATGYATTGTTATTTCTTCAGTAAGCCTGCCAAGGAAATGGCAGAGGTATGGGAAGAAAGTATGTTAGCACTTATAGTCTGCTCATAAATGCATTAAATGCAACTATTTTACTGAGAGAAAAKCCAGGAAGAGAGCTGAGGCCCATCTCCTAGGGAGCTAATCTCAATTACTGCTCCCAATCATGCTTCAGTGGCAGAGAACCCTGCACAGAGCCCATGCTGGATGTCACCTGGCAGTTGTGTGCATTTGCCCCTTCAAAGACACTCATGTAATGAATGAGAATAGACTTTTTCCTTACAAAAAGAAAGAAAAAAGGGTATAGTTCAAGGAAAAGAGGAATTCTAAAACAGGCCTTCCATTAAAACTCTATTTATTGCAATACCTTCCCACTTGCACAGAGATTACAATCCCTAGAAGCAAGACACCAGTACACAGAAGTAATTYACATGGGCAAAAGGGGGACACAAATGGTAAGTTGGATTTGTTTATAYGTTTACCACAAACTTATGATCAGTTTTTGCAATTAAATGCAGGAAGGGATTCTTTGGTGACCTCGTAYACAATGCTGCAGCTATCCAGGCAAAGTGGGACAAAGGCTCCATTACTTCCCTGKTTTTTTTGGAATACCTGTGCTTGGATAGCTATAATTAGGCTGTAACTCAGCCAAGAGGGATTTTGAAGCTTTCTTTTCCTTGGAGCAGTGAATGCCACTGCTCGATGTGGGCACCAGTTGTCACTTTCTCCAATTTKCAGGATGCCAAAGCCGAAATGGGAAAAATGCTGCACTGAGCTACTTGAAACCCTTTCTGTGGCTCCCTGCAGCACGGGGAGGCACAGGCAGCCAAAAGAAGTTGTAAGTTCACTTTGCTGGCTGCAACTCTTAGTCRTCAGAAAGACAAAAGTTTCCTGCACATGCAAAACAGCAGCATGAGCTGKTTTTGATCATACATTTCTGGTAATGAACTGAATTTTGGAGATGTTTCATTTCTGCCCCCAAGGAAATGCTGTTGGCTCCTCTCTTCTGAGCATCCCGTGTGTTTTAAAACACACAATTACACAGAGAATCTCCCATCAGGGATATCAGTATGTTAAAACTCTCTGAGGMGTCATCACCCAGGGTGCAGTCACAGTTCTTCGCTCCCCCAGCCCCGGCAGGTACCCAAGGTTCAAAGCCGGGCATTTGCTCCTGGCTCTGCTGGACCCCACCTGCCCCTGCAGCACAGAAACACCGAGCAGGGCTGCAAACACTGCCTAATAAATTTGAGGGCTGGAGAACAGTAGGAGAGAGGGGAGCAGATTCTCACATCATCRGGAGGGAAATAGGCTTTTAAAAAGCCAGTTGTGTCTGTGCACAACAATGAAGCTTTATGTCTATATAAACTGACAAGTCAAATTGTCCTCCTGGGCCCAATTCTCAACATCAGTGCCATTTGAGGCGATGGCTGCCTCCTGCCTCGGCAGCCGAATGGCTCTGTCTGCCAGCAAGGGCAGGCAGGATGATTAAAACAAGCATTAACAGAATGGTGGGTGATTAGCTTCTCCCGCTCTTTTTTTTTTTTTTTTTTTTTTTTTTTTTGTGTTTTTTTTTTTTTTTTTTTTTTTTTTTTCCCCCACATATAGTTTGAGGCCGCCAAAGATCGCTAAAGCCTGTTCTTCATTAGCAGTGTACTTAACAAGTGTAAATTTAAAGTATTCATTTTCTTAAGGCCAAGGATTAAAGCAATTAAGGAAAACTGCTGCAACTTAGCWCCAAAGTCAATCCTTAACATGGAAAAGAAACAATGGTGCTTAATAAAATAGCATGGTGCTTAAATAAAATGGTGCTTAAACAAAACCAAATTGTGCATAGTTATGCTAACACTGTTAAACTAAATTTTAACTCTGCTGCAATGTATTATTAAAATTTCCTTTCTGAAATGGAAATAACACTTTCTTTGCCCCCAGTATGGCAGCAGGTCTGAGGTTACTCTGCATTGTTTTCCTGGCAAAACCATTGCAACAAAAGATAACACSCACTCATTCTATACTCATTTAACCATCAGCTTCTTTTCTTGWATGGCCTTAATCCCTTGCCAGGTCTGCACTGGATTTCAGTGTGGCTTGGTTTGTGCTCCAGGTGCTCCGATATCCTGAACCCTTAAAAGAACAGAGGAGCACTTCATTTGAAGTTTAGGGCAGAGTTTTAATTTTACAAAGAAAATCTCTCTTTAGAAAATGGCAGGTCTCTGATAGGTTGGTTTGCTTTCTATATCATCAATTCCAAAAAGCTGAGTACCYAGGATACTAATGGGGCATGTTCTCCTCACCAGCATGAATTCAGCTTGCACTGCCTCAAAGGATAAGCAGAGTTCTGAAGASAGTTTTACCTCAGGACTGGGAATACACAGGAAGCATCTGAGCAAGTCCAAGCACTGCCAGCATGAACAGGCCTCTGGGACCATGTTCACTTTAATCTTCTCATCAGCAAGTTGTCCTGGGTTGGAGGCTCTTTGTCATGAAGTGACTTGCCAATAAAGAACCATCAAGGACACAAAAGAGCAAATACTCCCTGAGCTAAACACAATAAACACTCTGCACAAGGAGCCAAGCACAAGGAGCATCCTTTGCAATGGTCACAAACATTTGCATCTACTATATTATAGATGAAATGTGAGTGGCTCCTGGCAGCCAATATCTTCTAACCTGGGAGGACAAAGACTGTAAAAACCCTGAGGCRGGAAAGGGTAAGAAGCATCAAGGGCAGCGATGGAATGCACAGAGACAGCCGGAGCAGAGGGCAATGAGGCTTATCCATGGTAGGTAAAATGCCAAATGCACAYTGCCCTCCAGACAAAGCCTAGGTGTAAAGGGCATGTGTGTGATCGTGAGGGATGGCTGCCTTCATGGGAAACCTTCAACCACTTCTAATTTCTTACTTYAGCTGAGCTGTTTCCATTTCTCTGGATCCTATGGAAGATATCACAATGAAAGAAATGGCTCTTAATCAGATCAGATTATGATATCCTGCTATCTTAAAGTAAGTGCAGCAACCCAGACAGCACAAAGGAAGGGCTCAGAGATTTCAGGTGTCAAATTAAGAAATACCTCACAGTGTTGGAAAGGGCAGAAAATACCACAAACAGTGGGGGAGATAAATGTGACCATAGGATGTCTCCCAGTACTGCTCCTGGGCCTTACTGACAAATCTGTCAGCTTTGCCTCCTGTAGGCATGGAACAGCCTTGCAGGGCATGCCAGCATTATCCAGGGGGTTTCCAATCCTCATCAGATAAAATATTATGATCCAGAAAATAAATTATCCTGTTTTAAACAAAAAGGAAATTCATTTGATAACCTGAAGCAATGTTTTTTTCCTAACTAAAAATGATATTTTGTCCATCCATCTACGACATCAAAACCATAACTATTGGCACAGWTCTAGGTTCTACTGCAATACTCTCAGCTGGAAATATCCACACACAGTTCATCTGCCCTGCCCTGCCCTGCTGGAGTCACTAAAATATCAAAAGACTCAGGAAGCAACTGGGAAAGGCTCATACTCCTTGGCTAGGAGAACCTCCTCTGATGCTTGYAGTCAGAAAAAGCAACATTGGCAAGACCAGGGTAAAATCCAAAGCCTACTGTGAAGAATTTATTTGCTGCTGCATCAGGAGATTGGGAAATAAACTAGTACCTGGAAAAACTAGAGCTTTAAAAAAACCCCACAAAACTACTTAGATTTTCTACAGCTTCTGTCCTTTTCTCTGGGTTGAGCCATGCAGGGTGCAGACAGAGCAGGGTCTGGCCCCAGGGGAGTTCAGGTGCAGCAGACTGATCTCCCAGCAGGCTACAATATGTTCCCAGAAGGTWCAATATCATTCTGAGGCCAAGGAACAGCCTATTAGCTCTGCATGCCATTAATTTTCATGAATAGTTCAATCTGATGCTCACAGGAGCTGTTGGGCATCTTTCCACATTGTCTCACAGGACCTGGATGAGGGCTTATTTATCTTTTCCCTCCATGCCTTGCCTTTAAGCCTGAGCAGYTCAGTGCAGCTGTGCAGGTTTCCAGCCCTGTGCCAGGCTCAGTGCCCAGCAGCAGGCAGGATGCTGTCTGCAGGTCGGAGTGATGGYATGTCACAGTCAAAGCCATTCAGGGGGAATTAAACTTCAGGCTTGTTTGACTAAACTTCTGAATTCACCACAGTTCCCCTGTTTTGCCAGCCTGAAGAAACAGCCCAGCAGGTTCTTGACTCATATGCCAAAATGCCTCCTTCTTCCTCCCTGGAACTGGAAATGATTACTAATAGGTATTCTTGCTGAAATGATTTAACATAACGTGCTGAATGAGATCACTAAGTCAAAGTATCTTTTCCTAAGTGACTCTCTCACTGCTTGCCTGAATGCCAGAGGGGAAGGAGGATAGCATGAAGTGAATTCTTTTGCYGGCTTTAACAAAATCTCATAAATTACTGAAGAACTCACAGTAGGAAGTTTCACTCAGGTTCATTACAAGAGATCCATGATGCAGGTCTGGCAGGCAGGGGAGGATGGAGACAGGGCTTTGGATTAACCCCTCTCTCCTGCTTTCTCCTTTTCCAGTKCTCTCCAGCCTGGGCTGGGAACTGCAGACAGGCAGTGAAATGAGGTGGGCATGAGAGCAAGGCTGGTGAGGGGATGGGCTCTCTTTGCCCTGCGTTCACAGCCCTGGGTGAGCATTGCTGTGGCAGCTGCATCTGCTCCAGGAGGCTGCAGGCCCCAAGTGAAACACAGAATCTGGGGAGGAACAGGGGTGTGCTCCACAAAACCCACCTCAGCATGCCAGGGATGCTCAGGGTTTCACTGAGAGGCCAGGCTGCCCTCACCCATCCAAATCTGTCAGCCTCAGAATTAACTTATTGAGGTCAGCACTCATAACAGGAGTGCAGAGTTTTGATTGAGTCTTCCTTTCTGAGAAAGCCCCATCTCTCTGGCCCAGTACAGCTATTACCTGCCAACCTAAAGGATGATGAATGTTATTTATATTGCAGTAATGGCTAACCACTCAGTGGAGACCAGGGACAGGCTGTGCTATGGACTTTTCAAACAGCCACTGAATGAGGGCTGCCCACAGATGCCTGCAAGTGCCAAGACTTCTCAGGATAATCTTCTTGAATGTCTTGGACATGRTGACCTCCAACAACTGCAGTCCTTGTGCTGAGTGCAACAACACAGGGGGCTGTTCTACAGTAGAGGTGTTCATTCATACCAAATTCTTATCAGCCACACTTATAACAGCAAAGAACTCATCTACTTCAAAGCAAGACACTACATGATAAGGGGCTTTTAAGTTCCTTGATTAATAAATGTGAAATATAATCTCTTTCAAACCAAACAGAAAACACAGAGGWAAAAAGAGTTRGTCTAATGGGAAGTTTTCCTAATATTTAGCAGCTATTGTTCTGCTGTCCAAGAAATAAAAGTGAATCAATGAATAAGAACTACTCAAGATGAAGATAAGTAATCTAGCAATAGTAAAAGATGAAGGGTCTGATCCTATTAAAAACCCTGTAAGACCAATTTAACTTTGGCATGTGCACACTTGCAGGATTAGGCTTCAAATAATTGCACAGAAATGTAAGARCTGATAAACTATAGCTTTAGCTTTCCACTACAGTGAGCCCAGAGAGTGGATAGCTAACACTTCCCAGGAAATACCCTTCCAAGAAATAGCCCTGCAAAGATGCAGAGGAATGACATCTAAAATATTAAGTGCAGGGGTTTTTTATTATTAGTGATTCTCTTTGCATCTTGGAAAAATCACACAGTGACTTCTTTCACATGCACTGAGGTAAAAATCCTAAAATATTAAGTGACACATTCTACCAAGGAATGCCTTAGAGAAGRTGCTGTGAAATAAGTGTCAGCATCTCTTTTATTTTCTACAATTAATTTTCCACTACTACAGTTCTAAATATATATCCACAAATCAGCAGACATTTGTGTCCACCAGATACCTGATTAAAACATAAGTGCTAAGAAACACCTTACCTTTAATKATACTCTTTACACTTAAAAGCTGCCTTACACAGGGCTGTGTCAGAGCTTCACAGCCAAAAGCCTGAGGATCTCAGAGCCCAGTCTAAGCAGGGAACAACCTGATTTGCTTTCCTCTGCCTTTTCCATCAAATGAGTGGTCACTCCAAAACTGAATGGGAGAAATTAAGCACAGAGTGAGAGGCTGCAAGCACTTTCTGGCTGTCTCAACTTTCCAAGTCTCCTAAGAGGACTGATGTCTCAGCATCTGGGCATTCCTTTCACTGTCAGRCACCAAGAGCAGTGGGATTTATCARCAACCTGCTGAGCATATACAGATGACAACTGCAGAGCTTGGAGAGCTCAAAGGCACTTACAGATAGAAAGGGCTTTGCAAAAGGCACGTTGAGCCAGAGCTGAGACCTGGAGCCTGTGAAAATTGCTCCCAATTGCTGTTAAACTTTTAGCTGTGGTAGTTAAACCAGGCTCTGCAATATGCACAATTTATCCTAGGTGTGCTTTACAATTGCACAGACCGTTTGAGGGAGGCTGAGCAGCCTCCATGTCACATTTTACAAGGAAAAGGTTGTTTTGGATGGTTTTGGAAGGTGGTCTTTGCTGCCTAAACTACAACTCCATCTATCACTCAAATACATGGAAATGAAGTGTAGTTTATGAACCGGTTTTGGATTTTTAAAGTACAAATTTCATGAAGAATAGATTTAAAGCTCTCTCCAGCACCCACATCTCACCTAATGGTACTTTATCCCTTGTTGATTTCCAGCCTGTTGCCCCACCATGATCTACAWACCTTCCTAAATCTTTTAAAGTATCTTCTTGTCAAAAGGATATGACTTACTGACATCACAGAGATGCATTATATCAAAATGTTTTTGCTGTACTGACACAAGCTCCAAATTATTTCCAAAGTCAGCTGTATTTTTARTAATTTGTCCCTTTTGCATTTTTCRAAAYAGCTTTATTCACTTATGATAGCAAATTGCTTAGGTCCCTCCATCCTCAATCCAGACAGTGACAGAACTCAGCACCAAACTTTTTACAGCAGCAAATGTGTTTTTGTTTCCCTGGCATTCTAAAAAAATTAAATCTTTCTTCAGCTGCAGTCTGCACAAAAGTGTGTCAGCTCTGTGTGCTCAAGAACAGCTAGTTAGACTGAGGCTATACATTGTTCTGCTAAAAGATACATTATCACATCCATGTCTAAATATTTATGCTTCCTGTTTGCTAAAAGCAACACCTACAGTTGCTATAATTGGACATGACAAAATAAAAAATAAATTCTTCCCCRATTTGCCACCCTTTTGCATCTAGCAACACTAAATATTTAGTSTAGTTCATTAGAGCTTCTGCCTGTTTCTGCTTAGCTATAACAAGGGAGAAATAAKTGTGTTCAGAAAGAAGCAAATGGAATTTCAAATATGACAGAAATGGAAAGAGATTTGATGGGTTGATGCAGCATCTGAAACTCCTTAACACATGTGAAAAGGAARAGATCAYAGAATCACACAATCATTTAGGTGAAAAACACCTGTAAGATCRCTGAATCCAACCATTAACCCAGCACTGCCAAGCCCATCACTAACCCAGTCCCTGAGAGCCCCATCTACAYATCTTTTAAATACCTCCAGGGATTGTCAMTCCACCWCTTTYCTGAACAGCCTTTTCCAGTGCCTGACAACCCTTTTGGTGTTAACTTTTGTCTCATTCAACTGCTTTTAACCACCACACCAGCAAAGCCTGCCATAATTTATTTCCATTGGATCTCCTTGCTCAGCAGTCTCATTAAGGTTTTACCCTTGTTAGTGGGGTTTTCAGGCACTACACTTCATAAAACTTGTCAGTAWTATGCTTTCTTCTCCACCTTTGCATATTTAAGTCATTGAAAAACGTTAAAACACACCGCCATTTTTTTGTGAGTGGGGACTTGTCATCACGTAGATATCASAAAGGAAAAATACAAAAGCAGAAAATGTCATGATGTCTCTTTCAAGCAGATGGTATTGCAGTAGCACTGAACAAGTTTATATTAATTACTATCAGAAAGAGAAGCAAATGTCATATTTCAGAGAGAGGATCCTACCAAACCCACAAAGAGCAAGCCGTGAATTTAACAATAGTGAGAT
Source organism: Alauda arvensis (assembly GCA_902810485.1). Taxonomy (NCBI): domain Eukaryota; kingdom Metazoa; phylum Chordata; class Aves; order Passeriformes; family Alaudidae; genus Alauda; species Alauda arvensis. The sequence continues at coordinate 1,324,507 of CADDXX010000051.1, read as the reverse complement.
TTTTTTCATAGAATCATTGTGACAGCTGTCAAACTGGGGAAAACTTTTTGTTAATGCCAGTACAATTGTTCATTTAAACAAAAGCCAGTGATTCAGTCACACTGGAACAGCTCATGAGCCGAGCYCTGCTGCACAGCCTGCACACATGCAGATATCCCATCTCTATGCAGAGTTGCTCTTTAATTTCCATCTTTGGGGCTACAATGTCATTTGCCCAGAGCTGAGCAGAGCCCTGCAAAAGTCAGGCCAGAAGGCAATTTATGASTGAGTTGTAACAAGCTGCCTGTGTTTTCTCTGGTTGGAAGGGGGAGGTTTGGCACCCCAGGCAAGACCCTCCCTGCATGCCAGGCTGACCATGTGCTCACCCTTTTCCTCTGTGCCCTCAAAACAAGAGAACACAGCTATTTGTAGAGGTGCACCCTGTGTGCAGTGACAGATCATTGCACCAACGGTGTCAACTGTATCCTCCCTCAGAGAGGGAGCTCACAAGGAAATTCCACGATCATTGCAAGCAATAAAGAYGCAGAGATCCCATCCCTCCAGCCATGGGAGGGCCTGGATGATTAAGGCAATTTACTGACAGCAAAACCAACTCTGAAGAAGAAATGGAGTGTAACTCTTACCTCTTCRTAGACATCATCATTCCTGCTGAAGTCTCCAGCCCTCCTTGGCAGCACATGGACATGRACATGCTGAAAACGTGAAACAAAATAATGGTGATGATCAAGTTCATGACTTTCTTTTCTGGACTGTCAGCATTATTCTCAACACACACAAGTAACCGTGCACAGGCTCCCACAGCATTATTTTCAGAGGAAAAATACATTAACCTGTTCCATAACTGTATCTCAACTCTTTGGAGAATATAAAAGATGAAAAACATGAGAGAGCAGCCCTGGTGTATTATATGAGCTTCAGAGTGAAATGCYTGGAAGTTTAGGGGCTCTGTGGAATTATTCATAGTTGTCAGTCAGAGACATATTTAGCCACAGCTTTGAAATAACAATGTCCCTTGGAGCTGAGTGTTGTGTCTTTGGAATAGAAGGGAGGAGGAAGGTGCTGGGGATGGGATGTGGTGCAGAGCTGCTGTGGGCAGCCTGGGCTCAGGGCCCCCTGTCTGGGGACAGAGAAGCTGCTGCCCCACCACGGACAGCCCTGGGTAGAAAGGCTGACTGAACAATGCCTCTCGCAAGGTTAAAAAGACTTTAATGTTTCCTTTCCTCCCCTGAGGCTGTAGCCCGAATACAACAAACTGAAGCCCGTGGGGGCACAAGGCTCATGCTGGGGACAGTGCCAGGCAGCCCAAGACCTGTGAGGCACAGGGATTATGAGCCCGGTTTGGCAGAGCCCAAAGAGTGTCCCCTGTCCTGGCAGGGGTCACTGCCCACGGGGGGCAGAGCTGAGGACGGAGCTGCACAGGAGCTTTGGGTTACCCAGTCTGGGAAGGAGGTGAATGGTGATGTGTTTTCATCAAAAGTGCTGATGTGATCTGGGGAAAACAAACAAAGCTATGGGCAAGAACACAAATATATGACTTGGCACCTTAATGTTGTGTTTTTACTACTACATTTTTTTTTCCTGAAACTCTCTTCATACCATAAAGGGCAATGCAAGATCCTCAAGACCCAAACTCTACTGGGAAAAATACTTTTCTACAGTAAGTTCAGCTACTAACAACATCACAAAGCATTCTTTTTTCTTTTTCCCTTTGTCTTTCACTCTTCACTAAAGAAAAACAACAACTGAGAATAATTCTTCAGGGAAAAAAACCCCTACACCCCAGTGAGGAGAGGCAGCAAATAATCTGAGTGATAGATCACATTTATCCATCTTCAGATCTTTTTAGATGGTGCATAAATCCTCAAAAAAAAAATAAAAAAGACTGTATCAGAAACAGCACTAAATGGTTTGCATAGAATTTAGATAGCTTGCACCTGATTCAATTTGATGAGGCAGAAATCAGCTGAAACTCCTGCACCTCATTGAAACATTCTCAAAACATGGCTTACGTCTATAATGAAATACGAAATCAAAAAAGATTTTCCTAGGCTATTTGTAAGAAAATTCAAACACACCTATATTGTGTTAGCTTCCATCCATAATAACATTTGCTCAGTGAATAAAATGAAAACACAAGGATGTTTCAGTTAATGAAATATTCCAAATACCACACTATTTTTTTCCTCAGCTTTACCCTAGAGAAACCGAATCTGTGATTCCTTATCATTATCCACAGCTCTCAGTGCATTCAGACTGCAGACGAGGGTGAATCTTGAGGGTCAAAAACTGTGGTTTTGAGTAATATATCAGTGATAGTGTTCTGATAGTGTATTATACTAATATATCATGAGAGCAAAAGTGCTSCTGTGATGTATTAGTGCAATGTATCATCTGAACATCACTGCTCGTATGATGTATTGCTCAAAATCACAAAGCAACTTTAAAGACTGCTGTCTTCAGTAGCCCTAGGCCTGAAATTTCGCTTTTGGACAGACTTACAAGAAAAATAGAAGTGTAGATTAAAGTTTGCAGGGATACTGTAAAATYTCACTACTGTCTCACACCTGTTGTTCTCATTAGATTTTAAATTTATTCATAAGAATAGGGTCRGTTCATCTGCCAGTCAGTTTCCTTCTCTTCAGCCACAAGGAATGATAGTTTTGCTACAAGTATCAATTTGCAGGAACTTCTCTTGATGATGCACATAAAATCTAATATCAGCTATCAACAGCCATATTCCCCGGAAGTTTAGGCACCTTTAAGCACAGYTTTTATCTCTGGTGCAGAATGCACACAGGAGAAGATCTCTCTGCCCGTGACAGGCAATTTGGAATATCAGAAAACACGCAGGGATGGAGTCCAAAGCTCAGTGCAGAGATGCTGCACTGCAGATGCACAGACCAGCACAGCAGGTAATGAATGAGCCTAATGTGATCTTCTMCCCAAAATGGGCTCTTATGATCAGCATGGGGAAAAAAAAAAGAAGAAAAAAGTGTTTATGACAGCATATGGGCCACTTGGCATCAGTGGGGACRTTGCCAGGGGTTAGTCACCTTTACTGCATGCATTATGTTCTCACACACTGCCAGGCTGCATGGCAGAATCCATCAACTGTATCACAAAACAAATGAATATTCCCAAGGTTCGAGATAACAACAATCAATTTAAAAGAGAGTAATTTTTTTCCAGTCATCCGTTTTTTGTTGGTTTTTGTTTTTGTTTTTGTTTTTTAAATTCTGTGTATGGAAAAGAAATAAATATCTGGATTATCCCCACTGTTTGTACAACAAAAACAAAGAGCATCAGAAACAATGTCTCACATATGTTCCTTCTCCTCAGTTTTACCAAGAAATACRAGCAGGCACAGAGCTGTGGCTACCACTTAGTCAGAACAGAGAGATTTCACACCCTCTCTAATCTGCCTTGCAGCTACTGGCCTCCTCCACTCAGAGTGCCTGATACTTTGATTCATTAGCAGATCTTAATTGATCATTTTTACTCCTTAGTACTATTTGTTACTGCTAAAGCCTCAATCCACCGAGGCACTTAAGCAGCAGCTCAATTTCCAACCTGTGAATTGGTTCAGAGGGAATATTCACATCCCGGATGTTTTGTTTATGTCTCAGTGTTTTGCATCCACTGCTGGCTACAGGGAGGTTTCCCTAAATGGCAGTAGCAAAAATAACTTCAAGGTGCCTACAAATTAAAGTTATTTGTTTTCCAAGCAAARCAAAACCCTGCACATCCAAAAAAACCATTTGCAATTGACTGAAATACGTCAGATGCAAACAAAACACAGGGATGCTTTTGGTTTTTTTTTAACCAAACAAATAGATTTAGGCAAATCTTCCATCAAAACACTGCTTGAACAGAAAACATCTAAACATCGACCAAAACTGCAAAAAATAAAGCATTTCGATATTTTTCCCCCCAGTTACTGTGGGGATCCTCATGCCTGGTGGGTGGCAGACAGYCCCATCACATTCCAGCAGGCTGCATTCAGTCACTGTTAATGGKATTTCATTTTTTCCCTAAAAAATTGCTTTCGCCTCATTTTGCATTATTTTGATTAATAAGCAAGGAAAGCAGCACACAACAGCCAAGACATTTACATTAATGGACTGATCAATATCACCCACATCAGGCTGGAAAAATGCAGGCACACACTTGCATTGCTTAGCTGCATTCCCTGCCCGTCAGGCACTGCTGGGGGAAGCAGGACACTGACACACTGCGTGTGACAACAGTGACAACAGGAGGGTGCCACAGAAGTCCCCAGGTGGGCAGCACTGTGTAGGTTAAGGATGCCTAAGCCCTGCTAGTTGTGTCTGATACTGGGGCCAAGATTTCCAGTCAGGGATATCTGGAACAGCAATAGATGTAAGGAGTCTGTGGCAGCTGGATTTTAGAGGATCTTCAAAATTAAAATTATGAGACCGTCAGTTTTCTTGGGGACTGCAGCCCCCTCTGCTTCACACTATAAATAAAATCTCAGTTTGAGAAACTCCTAATGGTGAGAATTATCAGATGAGAATTATCAAAATCACTCAGAARTTTTTTTCAAGACCTTTATCCCCAGAATGACAAGAGCATCAGAAAATGTACTGCAGGGAATAAATCTGTAGTGCCACAGGGAATCAATGGGCCAGAGCCTGGGTGTGATGCCTCTGGCCTCTCAGTGCAGCAAGAGGAGGCTCTGATGAGTTCCATGGCATTTCAATCAGGACTGTGGGAGCACAGGGCTGCTCATGGGCACTCAGGAGCTCATCCCACCGCTGCCAAAATCTGGCCACATCACAGGCATTTGTGGGATTACACGACTCAAGTTACTCTCCAGTGAAGCAGGGCTGAAAATACCCAGAAAGTCTCAGCYAAAAGGCCTAGAGCATGTGTTGTTGGAGAAACAAGCATTCARGTCAGGTGAGTTTTACTTCAGCACTCAAGGCCATGCAGGAAGCAATGTTCCTGGTTACAGCTGGKTTTATATACTGAATTATGATCAAATAACCCACGTGTCACCACTGCACTGGATTTAAAGTGAAAGTACCAGACAAAAATAGACACTGGAAGAAATTTCCCAGGTGGACCAGAATAGTGAGGAGCAGATGACCCTGCCACACACCACTGGGGAGGACACGGGTGTTGCCTGCAGTAACTCCTGGACACTGAGTTGTGTTCACCCAGCTGCTGTGTGGTYAGCACAGCAACAAAGCTCAGCCTCCAGCTGAAAGGGAGATCACAGTCTGTACATGAGCTGCTCAGCACCCAGGGTCCTTTAGCAATAAATGTTCTTACAGCATGAATACATGAAAGGGGAAGGGTCACACAGCCTTGAGGACTGCCAAAAAACGTTTTGGCAGAGGAAGGGCTGTCCCCCCTACAYCTGCAAAAGCAGAACATGGCTCAGCTGTGCCTTCACACAGCAAAACCAGGTGATTTTCAGCAGCTTAATCCTTTCCCTCGTTACTTTTCATTCTTTCTGYAGTCAAAGCTTGGCAGTTGTGGGTTTCCATGGTCTCATGGTGCAGCAGGACAGGAAAAGCTGTGATCTGCTGTGGTTGTGGCCAGGCAGGAGGAAGGGCAGGAAGGGAACCAGCAGCTTCAAGCAGCAGGACCAGATGGCCAGGAGGCACTCACCAGGCAGTTTGCTGAGAAAAGGGATGGTGGTTTCCAGGCAAGACCTCACTTGCTGCAAAGTCCCCTGTCCATTACAGAGACAGGGGCTTCCTATGGGAGGCTGTGATAATGCTTCTTCTAAACTACCAGATTAACTGTGGAAATTCCAAACTAATAACCATTCTCCAAGTAAGAGTCTTAGTGGGCAATAAAGAAAATCAACCATAATACAGAGATAGCCACATGAAAAATAAGCCAATTTTGTCCTCTCTGTACACTGGGCTTCCACGGAGYCCTTGTTTGCTATTCTTGATTAACTGCTCAATTGTCCCTGCTGCAAAGTTATTCCACGGAAAGCCCTGCCTGTATATCCACAGCTCATTAGCAGAAAGCACTCTCTCTGCTGCCCCTGGAAATCCATTGTGTCACCAGCCACAGGCACACCTGGTCCAACTCTCTTTCTAGGCACTGAAAGACCACTTCCAGGACCCTTGACCTGCAAGTGCTGGCAAAGGCATCTTTGTGGGGAAATATTTTCTATTCAGTGAGTATTTATGAGTTCTTGATGTTTTTCCAAGTCCTGAATTGGTTTGAGGTGGAGAAACAAATTTAAACATTTTCAAAATGTCCTGTCCAACATTAGGAAAAGAGCTTTGGACAATTAAAACACTCAGTTTTCACAGCCTTCAAAATTACTGCCAGCATTAGTACTGTTTTTTACCCCCATTTCAGGAGTTATAAATTAATCAAAGACAGATCTCTTTAAAGGAGCTAATTTTTATAAAATAATGAAATATGACAAGAAAACTGCTTGAAACCATTCCTCTCCTACAAAACTGCCCCATTTCAAGGAACCAGCACTTTCTTTTCCAGCTTTACTAAGCTGGGGGTGAGGATTGYTCCAAGCCCARGGAGCCTGCATGGCCTGACACACTCCTGTAGCACCTTTGGCTCTGCTTTATTAAAACACAAAACTGAGGTTTGCTGTTCTGCTATCGTGAGGAGAGGAAGGATGTGATACARATGGAAAGGAGAGGCACAGACTGCCAGGCTCGAGAGCAGGASCTGCAKGGGACCAGAYTGATGCTTGCAAGGGAAGGGCAGGGAAATCCACGTCTGTCTCAGAAAGCCCAGGGCAGAGGCAGAGAAAAGAGCAGAGACAGATGTGAGGATGGACTAGAAGAGCCACTGGAAAACAGGGAGGGCTGAAGCTATTGATAAAATGAAGGCAGCAGTCAAAAATTTGCRCATCAAAAATGTCGTGCAGGAAGAGACTGCAAAGAAAGAAAACAAGAAACTGGAACAAGTCTTGGGCTGTCCAAGCTGGACTGTTGAGGGCCCTTTGGCACTTGTGTAAATCTGCATCACACTGTGCTGCACACACACCCTTAGGAGGAAAAATAAAGCTTTGCAATGATCCTAGCAACACTTGTGCCATGGATTTGCCTCTGGAAGAGTAAGTACCAAGATACTTGCTCAGCACAGAAAACACGTACTCTGGAAAGCAACAAAATGAAGAGAATTTGCAAATCTATCAGAAATTGACCAAGTGGGGGCTCGCAGCAGAGTACATCTTTAAACATGCAGATTCAGAAATGTGCAGATTCAGCATTCTCAATAAATAATGCATCTGTCAATCCCTATGAAGTTTAAAGAAATGAGCTGTGGGTGAGCTAGGAAAGGGATGTAGAGCTCATGGAAACAAGCATAGAAATATTTTTAACTCACTTGATATCTGTAGTTATAACTTCCATGGCTGATGGCAACTTTAGAATTTGAATAAGAAGTACCAACTCCTCCCCTACAGCCCCCAAACCAAGAAAACTGGCACAATAATGAGGGTAATGCCTGTTTGTTGGAAGTGCTGATCTGAACGTACATCTCTTGAACCTTCCATAAGAGATCCTCTGAAAGGCAGCAAATGAACAAACTAATTGAAAATAAAGGTTGGTTGATTCTTTGAACTGACCTCTAAGCTGGTGTGCAAATCTAGGAATGAGGGTCTCTGCATGGTGTTTGGAAGGTCAGGCCAAGGACCAYCACCTGCCATTATTCACTGTCCATTCCCCCTACAGCACTCCCAGGGAAGGCAGACCTGCAGGAGAAGCAACCATCACTCTGCAAAAACAACCCAAAACCATGGCAGTCCCCAGCCTTTTTTATAGCTGGGAATGGCCAGTGAAGGTGCCTCTGAAGCTACTTTGGAAGGTGGTACATGCTCAGGGATAGCTGGAGAGCACCTGCCTTGAGGCCCTGTGCCTTTGCCTTCCACCAGGGTCACTTAGTCCAGGTATTTTTGTGCAAATTTGGTGCTGCTGAGATGCAAATGAAAGCACAACTGCATTTCCCCTCACCTCTGATCTTTAGTTAAGTCTTGATAAATGCATATTGTTTGAACACTTGTGATACGTGTAATTAGGGTTCTTTAATTTATGTTTCAATAAAATGTTCTATAATAAACATTTACTGCTCCGTGAATAAACATTTAAATGAAGCTCCTAATGGGGGTTACATGTTTTGAAGCAGTTCATGGCTTTGCTGAAGTCTCTGCCTATATTTAATGAGAGTCATTTCCATAATCTGTGCATTATTGCTTAAGCCTCCCTTTAGGAATATTTTACAAAGTAAAATTGTGTGAAATATTATCAGCCAAAGGAGAAAATGCTAAGAGGATTATCAAATTGTCCTGTTAAAGGGACAGCACAAACTTTCATTTCCCCCCTGAGATGCCGAGACTGTAATTACATAAAATGTGCTTACTAATCACCACACCGGTGTGTTTTTACTGGGTTTTTCCCCTCAGAGACCCAGGCTAAATTAAAAGGATAGGAGACCCCTGAAAGGTCTGATATGAAGGGCAATATAAAGCTAATTTGCTTTCTGATATTAATAAGAGGAAGGACCAAATCCCCCAGGCAAATCTTGTAGATGTCAAGGAACATCCGGCTCAGCCAGAGGGGGCTGAGTTCTGCACAAAGCTGTGCACAGCTTCCCCCACGATGGGGCCCTGCAGCCCCACAATTCACACCCAGGGGCTCATCCTCATTGTGCTCAAACTTCCACCCATTTTCTCACCGACTCCAGTAATGGCAGGACTCAGCCTCCCACATGAGGTATATAAAGCACACTAGGTCAAGGGAAAGATTATTGTTGGGATACAGAGGGTTTTCAATCCTCTGGAGCCTCTGCAAGAATACAAACACCTGTAAGATATTTCTTCCATATGTCTGAGTACATTTGAGGAGAACATAAAACTGAAATATATCTTTGCTCTAGCAGGGAATAAGAGCATTATAGCAGCAATGRCCCACTCCCCCTTTAATGCAGGGAGTAGGGGAGAAGAAGAGAAGATAAATCAGGAATGTGTGTGACAGGGGGAAGACAAGCCTYACACACCAGCTATTCTGAGAGGGAAATCATTATCTCTAATTTTTGTGGCTATTTTGTGGTCCTTTTAGACAACTGCTACAATCTTTTCTAGGATGATGACAAGGTTCCTGCAGGATGAAAATACTGTCTCTGTCTCCTCTTTMATTATTTAAAGATGTGTATTTGTGTGGCCAGGTTTTGGTAGCAGGGGGCTACAAGGGTGGCTTCTGTSAGAAGCTGCCAGARGCTTCCCCAATGTCCAGTGGAGCCAAWGCCAGGCTCCAGGAAGGATCCACCASTGGCCAAAGCTGAGCCCATCAACAGCAGGGGTGGGGCCTCTGGGGAAACAGATGTAAGGAGCRGGGGAAAACCCTGTGCAAAAGCAAAAACAGCCAGARAARTGAGCTGTGAGMGAAASAGCCCTGCAGACACCAAGGTCAGAACAGGAGGGGCAGGAGCTGCTCCAGGCAGAGCAGCAGCAGGAGCTGCTGCAGCCTCTGGTGCAAACAAAACATGGTGAGAGCTGTGCCCCTGCAGCCCATGCAGAACCACCGTGGGACAGGGGATGCCCAAAGAAGGCTGAGATCTCAAGGGAAGCCCATGCTGGAGCAGGTTTACTGGTCTCCYGTGGGAGGGAATCACACACTGGAGCAGGGGAGCACGAAGACCCCTGCCCCAGTGGGAGAAGGAGCAGCAGAGACAAGTAGGATGAATTTACYACAGCCCCCATTCCCCATGCTCCTGTGCCATGGAAGGGAGGAGGGAGGGAAAAATCAGGAGTGCAGTCAAGCCTGAGAAGAAGGGAGGKGTAAAGAGAAGGTGTTTTTAAGATTTGGTTTTATTTTTCATTACCCTACTCTGATTTGATTGGTAATAAATTAAATGAATTTCCCCAAGTCAGGTCTGTTTTGCTGATGACAGTAAATGATGATTGATCTCTCCCCATYCTTATCTCCACCTAKGAACCTTTTGATGTATTTYCTCTCCCCTGTCCAGCTGAGKAAGGGGACTGGTGGAGTGTCTTTGGTGGGTACCTGCTGTCCAGCCAGGGTCAGCCCACCACGAGATGGAAGAGAGGTGCTACTGCACYGAGAAAGAAATGGCTCCTGGTGATGGCAATGTGACCAAGTTCATAAGTTCCTGTGGAGGATGAAATGCATTCAAGCCACGCTGCTCCTCATCACAGAATCCATCAGAGCTAAAGGAGATTTCCATTGCTCTGTGTCAGTACTTTATACCCTTAAGAATACATTTCCCAGGAACTAGCAAATATCTCAGTGCATACCTGTAGCACTCACTAGACTGTATTTAGTTCTTTATAATATTAAAATTATATATAGCAGCTATGGGTTCCAAAACAGGGGCTGTTTCCCTGTTTTATTGCCGAATGTGCACATTCATCACTAAGGTTTAGCTGCTTCAGTTAAACCTTTTAAATGTAAATTATTTTCTGTTATAAAAAGCTGATTGTGGGAGTTTTAGTATTTCAAAGATGGTAATTTATGTGACTGGAACAAAATAAAACATTCAACAGAAACAGAATTTTACTTGATCAGAAACACTTTTATGTTTCAGTATAGTTTTCTTTTCATATTTTTCTCCTGCAGCAGTGGCCTCTGTCTTTCAATTAGCTTGAAACATAAGATCTTACATAAAACCATAATTTAATGCTATTTGCATAGGTGTAATTTCACAACTTCTTTGCCTCTCATTTAAAGTATTTTTAGAGTATCATGAACCAATGCCTGAAATCCCTTGTGCAACCACTCAGGTGTTCACCCCTCAACAGTCCACAGAAGCCTCTGGCACAATGGGCAAGCAGCACCAGTTTCCAAAAAMCCCTCAGCATTGTCTCCTCCCTTGTCACCTCAAACCACTTCAATGACATATCAGTGAGTGAGCTGAAAATGAAGAAAGCAGACTTTCAGCCTGCAGCATATGACTGCAGGTCAATCCCATTTTTCTTTGACTTACTTCCCCCACTCAGTGTTGAATTTGGGATACAAAACAGCCTCCTTGAAAATCAGACTTCATAGGGCACCTACAACATCACTCAAAGGGGACTGAAAKCCCTGCAACAACTCCTTGGTTCCAGCAGCTGTTGGATCAGGCTTTGCTGACACCTTTGAAGTTTCTGACAACAGCCTACACAGACCAACATCTTCTCCCAGGMTACCAGTGCCAAAGTACTGTCATTTTTTCGACTTCCCAAATAACTAGGATTTTTCTCACCATCTTTCATAATATCCAGCCCTGCTTCAGTTCTCTCTGCTCAAGCCAGTGGCAACACACTCATTAACTTCAGCTGAAGTCTTTCCTTCCAGTTTGACAAAATCTGGCAAAACAGATGTGCTAATAACAGCAAAGGATGTAATMGTATGTCCACAAACTTCACCAATGGAGTGCAAATAAAATGTTCTCCACTAGCTTTATTCACTGTGTAATATTTTCAGGTTAGGGTAGAAAATGTACCAGGATSCCTCTCTCAAACATTTTATTAACTTCCTAAAGTACTTTTGCAAGCCCTTGTGTGCCAGGCAACATTTGCACAGCTCCCACCTAAGAGCAGTGAATGGCTGCAAGGCCAAYACTGATAAACACACAGAAATGCATCTTCCATTGACCACTTGCTAAAACAAGAACTCGATCATTTTAACTTACCAATTTAATTACAGAAATGTATTATTGATTCCATCTTTCTTCATATTCATGAGCTGGCAAGAGAGAAGAGTGCACTATTCTGCTTAGTACTTTCACCTTGATAAACATGAATTACCCTAATTGGGAAAGAAGTTATTTCAAAATTGTTTAAATCCACCGATTCCTTTCAACAGGGAGCTTTGGTGGATTTKTAATGCACGCTGGCATTTGCCAGGAAGCCAGCTGAAACCACCAGACTTGCTGTCCTGGAGACCTTTCAACAGACACTTTGTCCAAATGGACTTTGACTGTGACGAGCAGGGCCATATGGGCAGAGGGGGAGCAGAGGTGAACAGTCTGTGATTACATCCCTAAGTCGTTTAACCTTCAGAATTACCATTCCACACATTCTGCYACCCAACAGGAGGCTGTACAAGCAGGTAAAAAGATAGATGTCTATTCTTAATGACTATTTAGGAGACTGCTGAGCTCTGGTCTGTGCCCATGTTGGTTCAGTTCATTAATGTAATTAACCAACAATCAATCTTTTTAAATTAGTTACACAGAAACAGCCACACACAGATCAACTGGCATGGAAGTTAGGTCACGGTCCATTTCTGCACGATTTAACATCCACACTGGAACAGAAGACAGGGCATGGAAGCATCAGAAACKGGAGCCAAATTCTTCTGAAGGCCTACAACTTAATTAAAGTGTGTAAAACTTGTGCACCTGCCTTGGTCTTATTTGCATGGCCTTCTGTGCTTGCAGCTCAACACCTTGATGATATACAAACTGCTCAGAAAACAAAAGGGAGGGAAGGAGGGAGGGAAGGAAGGGAAGGAAATATTTAGTAAAGAAGGAATTTAACTAAATTTAAACAGTGTGACTTTATGCTTGAAACTGTACCTTAACAGCAGTCTCATGATACACTAGTGGCTGTTCGCAGAATAAAATGAAAACAGAAGGAGCTGCAGTCACTRTTATTGTCTGTTCCCTTTCCATGGACTAGGAAAAGACTAGCAGAGCAGCCTGGATTTTCTCTGAACACAGAGGTTACCTGTGAGGGCTTACAGCACAGTTCCACCACCAGCCCTGAATGCTGATCCGCTGCCCTGGGATCAGAGCTGCGAGCAGCCTGTAGCTYGGGCTCACAACCTCACTCCTTTCCCTTTCCTCTGGGGGCCGGGAGAGTATTTGGTTGGCCTAAACCAAACACCGGTTTAGTGTTGCAGTGAGCTGTTGGGAAGCGGTGGCCGGAGGTTGCTGAGGGGATCGAATCCTGCCCCCGCCGCGCTCCCGGCCCGGCCGGCGGGGTGAGGAGAGAACGGCACTGCGGGGTTTGCCTGGGACTGAGAGAGCTCCTGTGGGACAGACGGGCCCGGATTGCATCCCTCTGAGGGCTGCTCTGGGAGATGCTCTGGATTGTGGCTCCCGTGGGACAGACGGGCCCGGATTGCATCCCTCTGAGGGCTGATCTGGGGGATGCGGATCCCACGGGACAGACGGGCCCGGCTGGCACCGCCCTGAGGGCTGGTCTGGGGGATGCTGCTCTGATTGTGGCTCCCATGGGACAGACGGGCCCGGATTGCATCCCTCTGAGGGCTGCTCTGGGGAATGCGGATCCCATGGGACGGACGGGCCCGGATTGCATCCCTCTGAGGGCTGCTCTGGGGAATGCTGCTCTGGATTGTGGCTCCCATGGGACAGACGGGCCTGGCCCGCACTGCTCTGAGGGCTGCTCTGGGGAATGCGGATCCCATGGGACGGACGGGCCCGGATTGCATCCCTCTGAGGGCTGCTCTGGGGGATGCTGCTCTGCATTGTGGCTGCAAGGCCGAGGGAGCTGCGGGCATTGCCGGCCCCACATCCCCACAGGGTGAAGGAGGCTCTGCGAGCTCCGTGCCGGGTGCACTGTCAACCTGCTTTGCCACCAATAGACAATTTCTTTCCCAACCCTTTAAGCTGAACCTGAACTAAACTGCTTTCAATTTCCCCCAAAAGGCCAAGTTTGCAACTTCGCCGTATGTTTGTCCATTAAGAGAGCATCTGGCTTCTTTTAATCCCTTGCACTAGCGGAGTTGATCCGATTGCTTCCYCCGGAGACGCGGCTGCACAGGCAGCGCTGCTGAATGACTGCCATGAAACCGCGATCTGCCTCCTAAATCCACCGTGAAACGGGTGGGCAAGAGGCTCCCTGAGCTGCAGGAGAGCTCAGCACTGCCTGGAGCCTGCGAATGGCTGAGCGCATTCCCCAGCTCCCTCCCTGTGCTTCGCTGAACAGCGATGGAAGGTGTCGGGATCAGACCCACRGAGTCCCCTGGAGCGAAGTGTGAAACACTCACCCTGTTCCCACTCCTGTGAAACCAGGCAGCTCGGCTGCTGCAGCAGGAAAGGACGGGGAATTGGGGCAGATGGGGAAGGATGCCTGCTCAAGTTTCATTATGAAAGCTCYGCGTAAATTAGCATGACTGGAGGGGGAAAGAAAGGCAATTCTAGGAGACCAAGGAGGAATATGCAACCTGTCACTTARCACTCCCCACCCTCTGCAGTGTTCCTGCCAGAAAACCACCAGAGCAGGTGCCTCCGGAAATGAAACTGAAGGAGACATAAGTGAATTTAAAACTAATAACAGCCAGAAACTTTAATGAAACTCTCTCTGACTTGCTAGAGCTGCTTTTCTCATATAGGATTTTCTGGAGCTTTCATAACTCTGCACTCAAAAACCATTCTCAGAAGTTGCAGGCAGCATATTATCACTTTGTGCCTCTGTGAACACAAATGCACCTTTCCTGCAGCACACGTATAACAGCAAAATGTCAGGAGCCCATAGTGGCAAACTCTTGATTCATTACCAGAGTCATCTCTATTTTTTTGGCATGTATGCAATTCTATGTCATTGCTCTAAGATATAAAYGCTTCTAATTGTAATTGGGCTGCTTCTGAAGCTGGAGGACCAGGCTGCAGGAGCTGGGGGAGTGGAGATCTTGCCCCAGCAAAGCTCCCAGTTTGGTCTGGATCTGCCTCACCCCACACACTGAGCAGGCAGCCTGAGCCATCCATGGGTTTTAGTATCCAGCATTGCTGCCRGAGTCAAAAACAAGCTGCAATGCACAATGAATACAAAATAGGGACCTAGAGGGCAGGCAAAACTTTCATAAATTCWGTTCATCTACCAACATCGAAAGAATTAGTAATCAGAGAAAGAAAGCTRCAGAAGTGTTAACATTAATTCTACTCTGCTACAAGCCACGTGGTTAACACCATGACACCTTACCATTTACTGAGGGAGAGCTATTTATTTATGTAACCTATAGCTCACATTTAAATAATTAGTCTGCCTGACAAATTTTRGAACTTGCAATCTTTGTGCCACGTTTGCATGAGCACAGCATATTTAATGCAGGTACAATTGTTTAACACCTCCAGCATCACATTAAAGAGTTTCATGTAATTAGCAGAGTTGGGCACTCCAACTTTCAGGCCAGTTACACATTAAAAAAAAAAAAAAAAAAGGTGCTAGTAGTACAGTGTGAAGCTGCTGCTCCAGAAATGTAGTCTGCACTCCTAACAAGGGATGTTCAGAGAGCAATATGTGCTGCCTAGGAATAGGCAAATCAGGTCAGCTCAGACTGGACTTGATCCAAAGCTCCCCTCAAACCTTCTGTTACCTCTGAGAGCCTGAAGCTCCCCAGATCAGTCTCCAGCCTTTGGTTTTCTTTCAGCTCAACAGGAGCCTGAATTTTAGAGGTGCCAACTACTTGTTCCTCTCCCCAGCATCAGAGGCTCAATGCTTGCCTACAGCCAGGTGCCAGCATACCACYTGCAGACAGGCATTTTTACATGAGGGCACATTGAAGGTGAAGGGTAACACTCCTGGGGTGCTGCTCTGGATGCAGCAGTTCTGATTCTCTGATAAGCAGCAGCAGCAGCTACATAGGGACRCTCCTAATGAGCTCCATTTACTCCTCAGCAGAACAGTCCCTGCTTCCAGGAGGTGCATCAGGGGTGAGCTTGGTCTTTGTTGCTRTTATTTTGGTATAGTCAAGTAAGCAAAACCCCAGTTGTGTGAATCACATCACGGCAGTCTCTTGGCATCTCAGCAGACTAAGAATGCARTAAATACAAAACCTCGTAGTTCAGGTTGTAAACATAAAAATAAAACTGAATTTTAGCTTCAGATTTAAGCAGTGGAGGAACCTGATGTGAAAGCCATGCTCACAGGGAGTAGATGCCATTGGCATTCCTACTGCATCAGAATTTGCTAAACAACATGAACAGAATTAGCCTCTATTTTAGAAGCTGGAGTGTGCAAAGCAACAACTAGCAAGCAAAGTGCTATTCTGAAAATCAAATCACAAGTCAAGAAATTAGAAATGCTCACTTAAGAGCTGTCCTTTGGGCATCTTGTCTGAAAAGAAAGCAAAAATAAGTCTGTTTATTTGCTTCTTAGGTAGCCATTGCTCTAAAGCCAGATCATCAAGCATCCAAGTTTAAAGCCAAAYTTCTAAACTCACTCAGCAACGAGCAGCAACTGACATCTACACATCTTGTCAAATTTTCAAAGCACTTCAACATTCAGCACACTTCAAAGAAATTAGCCACCTGCATTATTGCCAATCAGTTCTGAAAACCCTGTTTCATCTGTGTTAAGCTCTCATGAAAACTTCTACCTAYGTTGTTTTTTTTTCCAAACGGTGTTTAGGCACTTCAGAAGCTATTCYTGGAATGTTTTAGAGACACGTCAAGGCCTTTTTCACAGGGAATTATTTKCTAGTTCAATCTATCCAAAATTGTAAAGAAACGGGGATCAATCCCACTGTGTCTATTTATCAAAAAATCTTCTATCATCACAGGACCTTCATCTCAGAGGAGTAAAATGAAGACAAGCTTCAAGTTAAAAATAGCACTACACAGACTCTTCTGTTGGTAACTCAGCTGCTGGGAACATTTACCTCTACATTGTTCCAAACTGAGTCAAGCAAATAAACTCCTCTTGCTACTGCTGGAGAGAGAAAGCAAGRCCAGTATATATTTAAAGAATCCTGATAACTCTGGGAAAAGAAGTTCTTCTTGGGTGATAAGAATATATTTTCCAAGGAGAACTGCCACAAGCAACTCTTAGCAGGAGGTGTGGGAAAGCAGCACATGGTATATTCAGGGACATAAAATCATATATTGGCAGAAGGAGAGCATAAGAAGATGAGGACAGGGATGAAGTATTCCATATTCTTAGGCATGAGAAAGGAAGAAGTCTGTATTTGCAAGTCCCAGGAAAGAAGGTGCCTTTGGGGAAGCACCACACAAAATATGGCYAAGGAAAAAAAGTTACTCTCTTCCTCCACAAAGAAAATAAACACTGCACTGAATTAAGTTACACCAAAGTCCTTATCCACCAGGAATTTTAAGCTTTTCTTAAAACCTTCCTTGTTTTCCCACTAAATTTTAATGGGAAACAACAGTTTAACAACTTGAAAATAACAAAGAAATTCCCACCCCCTTTTATATGAGAAAATAAACTCTCAGTTTTGTACTTCTCCAGGCATGGAACCAGATCCTTGCCCCCTCCACAAGAGGAAAATACAGGACAGACAGGATGGACAAACAGCTTCCTTGCCTCTTTAGAGAGGTTTTTCACCCAGAGGACCAGGGACTGCCCTGCCAAGGAAGGAGGACAATGGAGTGAGAGGCTGTGGCTGGGACGGCAGCAGGATAATGAGCAGGGCTGACACCATCCAAGCAGGGGCAGTGAAGCTGTGTGAGGTCCAACAATGAGCAGCATCCCAATGTCACAAACCCTTCTCATGTGGAATCAAAGCAAGAATAAATATAATGGAGTAGGCTGGGAAATTATCCTTTGTAATCTGCAGCTCACAAAAACCAGCCACCCAAGGGGGTATTCCAAAGCAGCTCCTGAAGCTGTTTGACAAAACCCCTCAATTTCTGAAATGCTAATCAGGACAGAATTAGCTGATCAGGGAAACACCACCATGGATGAGGACAGGAGGCCAGCAGCAGATTTCAGGTTTAAATAGACTTGTTAACATCTGCTTAGGGTAAACCATAATTAAGAAATCTCCTTTCCTTGTTTGGGGGTTTGAGAGTTTTGTTTGTTTGGGGTTTTGTCTCTGCTAGTTTTCTGCCTTTCCAGTTCTGACAATGAATTTCCTATCAGGACTCTGGGGAAGCAGAGCAGACTTTCAGCATTCACAATCAGCAGAAGCAGAAGATCATGGCAATGGAAAGGCATTTTAGTCCCAGAGTTGTTACATTCTTTCAGAAGCTTTTCATCTTATGAATACAAATCTCTAAAAAACTCTCTTTACTTGTGGATTTACTGCTTTGGGAAGTTGCATCACTACATAGCTAAATCTGCACAAGCCACTTTTGCCCAGTTGTCCATAGTCCTTCTGCCACTTCACTCAGTTAAAAAAATCAGTTGAAGAAATCAATTCCTCCAATGTGTATAGTTAAAAACAGGTGCCCCAAAATACAWTTCACAGGGAAGATTTAGAAAGACAGATTTTTTTGGACCATCCTGACCAGAGGACATGYATTGTTGATAGCCAGAAAGCACTTCTTGGAGGGATAGTGGCTGATGACAGCAAAACAGCCACAGCTTCACCCAGACAATGTAAACTAATATTTGTTTTTGGAAGGTTAATGCAGACCTTTCCTAGCAAAATTTTAGGGGCCTGCTTTGGCTTTAGACTGCTGAAGCCAATAGGTGCTTTTAGCACAAGGAGTGGGATGCAGATTTTCACAGGGAGCAGCTTGCTGGCACAGCCAAGAGGATGTTATAACATGAATATCTAACATAAATTCCAGCCTTTTCCTTCCATGGAATACAATCCAGAGTAATACTATAGGACTCAGTGATTAAACTGGACTGGCAAAAGCAAGGTATCTGCACCTAAATTTAGCTCCCTAAATGATTTGGTTTGATTTTCCAAGGTGATGAATGCCTCCAGCTCCTGTCGACTTCAGGTGCCCACATTTGAAATGTTTGGCCTTTAGTCTCCAACTCGAACTAATTGAAGGATTTAACATTTCAAAGCTAAGGGGTTTTATCCAATCCAAAGTGCCATAAAGCTGCAGTTCCCAGGCATGAGAGATGTGACACATGAACAACTCAAAGGTAAAGCAGGAGAGGAAAGATGATTATTCCCCAAAGTGCATACACTTGAAAGACRGGCTAATGAGTTCTCAAATGACATCATTTAATCCCAATGCTTCTCAAATACAATGCTGGAGTTTTCCCACCCTCAGTCATTACAGAGTGCAGAAGGAAATTCTGGCTGTGCTCCCCCTGTCCATTGAAATACAGCAAAAATGTGTCACTCAGTTAAGTTCCCCCTGAGATGCATAATAGATCAAATCAGCCAAAACCAGCCCTGCATCACAGCTGGGCAGGAAAGCAAGCCAGAAGGATCCTGTCCTCCCAAAGAGCAGAGACACATTTTCACACAGATCCAGGTCCCACCAATGCTGGAACAAAAGCCTGTACAAGAGCATTTCCAGGGGTCACAGCATGCTTAGAGAGAGGGGAAACTGGTGCCGATGATCCTACAGAGGATTAGGTCCTCAAGGTGCTCACACCAGGGATGAGCAGAGTTTCAAGAAAGCCTTGTGAGCCATTTAGCATCCAGTTCAACAGCTGCAGTGCAGAGGTTTTCATAGTGGGGCTGTTCCAAAGAGACTCTGTCTACCAGGATCCACACTTGTCTTGAACCAGCTCTTCATTTTGGGAAATTAAAATGTCATCAGTCTATTTGATGACAAGCAATACAGTATAGATGCTTAATTATCAGTTAAATCATTTAATTAAAAGCAAGAACAATGAAAATATTGTTTCAAGAAAGGTGTGGTATCATGCAAAGTTCAAGAGAACATTCTARCAGCAGGCTGAGGTTAAGGAAGGCTTCCTGTGATATGGTCCTGGCTCTGTCTGGTAGAGACATTTCAGAAAGCACAGCAAATTGTGCATAAGGCTGCAYTTAAGGATAAGGTAATCAGRCAGCACTTCWWWGAAGTGAGCCTATCCTTTTCTCTGCCACAATTTTGCACCTCTTGGAAAGTCACCTCAGCCAGAACATCTCACATTTGGCCACCTTCTGGGCACCCACATGAAACACACTGGACTGGTCTGCTCAGAAATCCTGAGCAATGACAAGTTTAACTGCAGTCTCTAAGAGCCATGAGCTGAATCTGTCACTTAGGTTGCTAAGTATGCAAAAGAAATCAAGCTCTAAAGCTAAGTTGTCACCCAAAGAGAATGAGCATTACTTAAAGTATAAAATATGTGTATTAATGCTTCAGAGACATTCAGATACTCTGCTGAGAGGCTCTGTGTGAAGGCTCAGAGGACATTAATAACCTTGTATTCAGGGCAGAGTTTGGATGGCATCTGGAACTTCACACTGAACGATGCAGATAAAAATAAACACTTGATCTTGTCCACCCTGTGCACAGAATAAAGTAGCAGCTAGTGATCAAGTCTTTAAGACTGTATCACATTCATCTTCCAAATTAAAGCTCTACAGACAGCATTAATTCTGCCTTTTCCTAATCCTTCAGAGTTTAATTTTACAGCTCTAACTTTCTTTAAACATAGTAGTTTTTGCACATCAGTAATAATTCWCCCATCTCTGGCAATAATGATTTACATCCAGTATACTAGCACTGTAAATCCTAATGGAATGATCCCATGAATCATAAAATAGCATTACATTTAATTGCTATATTCATTAAATAAGAACATTGGATCTTTTTAAAATTAGAAAATTTGAGGYGCTATCAAGTAAGATTAAACTAACGAGATAAGATTTAATAGAATATGTAAGTTGTGTAAATAAGATTTTATGCTGTGCTCGATTCTAGCTCAATTTTAATTTGATTTAGGACATCAACATCAAACTTTCAGCCTTCAGGTTTGTTTCAGTTAATCTCATGCTAGCTTTAAGAAGTTGAGTCTAATAMTGATTGCATTGATATTATATTGATTTCTTTGCCTGTTACACATTTTCTGAGCAACACCACTACTCAAAAAAGAAAACAGAAATGATGGGYAGGATTTGTTTAGCTGCAAAGGGATCTGCTTATGATGGAGGGCTTACATGGAGAGCACAGGATTAAGTTTGCAGAGATGTTTCTGAGGCATGTAATTGCAATTCTCACCTATGTGCAAAGCTGCTCTAGATGGAGCCTCCGCTGGTGACAGCAAGAGGAGAGASAAGGTGGCTGCTGGTGCACATTTGTACAGAACAACTTCTGTGTTCCTTACCTGTCTAAAACAGAGCTAATAAACATGTGCAGTTAGTGAGGGGAACTCCTTCAACAAGCACCATTTCAACAGCTCTCACAAGCTCCTGCTTCTCTTTTGTGGAAATTCAACAGCTGTCCACACTTTGTGAAAAACTGTTTAAAAAAAATGACCAGCAAAGAGAACACAGAAGCAGGGTGTTCCCATTGTTTAGGGAGCTTTAAAAGGCATTTGCAGGCTGTTGAAATTAGACTGGAGTTACATGGACAAACAGTGTAACTGAATAACACAGGAGCACCTGAGCAGCATGCAAACAAGCAGTGTAGGCTGAACAACCCATTTGGGCAAGGTCCAGAAAAACTGGGGGTCTCTGGAAAAGGCACTTGCAAAAAGCCAAGTGTGAGCAATCTTTGGCTGAATCCTTTTCACAGCTGCAGGCACAGACCCTTGACAGGGAACTTCAGAGGCACTAAACAAATGTTATCTCCAAGTCTGAAGAACCAAGAAGGGCATCAAACAGCAGCAAGAATCACAACTGAAAACACTCACAAGATCACCACCAGCACAATTGGAGAAGAACAGCACCACAAAGAGAACTAAACAGACAGTTTTGTACCTGAAATCAAAGYTGTATAGTTTGTTTTATGCTGATTTAGATTTTTGTAATTCATGTCAGAGAAAGGATGTGGCTTTTAGTAATGCTAAGAAATTGAAAGCAAGCTCCAGGACATATTCCTACTAAACCTCACTTGTTTATACACTCCTTGCAGGCACAGACTGAACAGCAGCATCTACAGCCAGGCCTACTATCTTTGTAATGCAAAATTTTCTTTAGCATTTCCTCAGCTTTTTCATAGTRTTGAAATTGCACACTCAGATACAGACATTTGTAATTTCAGCAGATCCAGCTGCACTTCTTAAGGACTATTACCCTGTGCTCTCCACTTCTGATCCAACTATGCCATCTGTAAAGATAAAAAATCAAAACAAACCAACAAAACCCTAATAATTTTCAATTTTCTGGSCTATTCAAAACATAAATGTGAAATCTGGACAAATCCAAGGATTCTAATACYGTTTCTTCCCCTGCATTCCAGGCATAGGACAGAGAGATAGARGGTATTGGAGGAAACCTGAATGCTGATTCAAGTTTTCTCTCTTGCCCAATGCATGTAATACCATAGCACCAAGCTAACATACACTTTGGCACCACGGCTTATCAACTCACTTTCAAAAAAATAAGCCTTAGAAAATGCTTCTAGATTAGAAAGGGGGAAATACCTCCTGTCAATTAGCACAAATCAGAGCCTCTTTCACTCTTTCACGAGAAAACCCCTCGTCCTCCAGTTTTGGGTGTGCCTTTTGAAGACAAACAGGAGCTCACTGCCTGTCTGTCCAGGCAGTGGGATGCAGGCCAGGGTGGATCCAAGCACCAGGACCACAGTTCAGAGTAGCTGGCCCAGGTTTCCAGGTTGATTAACTGGTGTTCACCACGGGGCTAACACAGCCTCAGGCCTTCTGGACCAGYGCTGCCTTGCATCCCCCTGAGCTGCATCCCAGGCCTTTTTCTTCATTAGAAGAAGCTCCTAATATTATGTTTTATGTATAAATTTTACATTTATACATAACTCATCCCCCATGTGACACTCCTCCAGATAACAGGATGTGGAGAACACAGACAATRAGATTGTTTGGCAGCCTCTCTGCCATTCAGAGTTATCTTGTCCTGAAGAGATGCACATGCTGCTGATAAGAGAACACAGAAGGTCATATTGATACTGAAGGTTTGATAACTCCCACAGTGCAGAGGTGTCACTTGGTTGCACCACAAACCAGACCCATTTCTGTCTGCTAAGCAGAAGTTTACTTCTGTGAGACATTTCAATAGAACTCATGACCAGAGGATTCCCCTCTTGTTGGTTACATTGATTACTGCATGAGAAAAAGCTAATGAGAATATTTCCTTTCATCTTTTTTGGGAAAAAAATTTAATCATATTCTAAATACTTCAGCATTGCTCAGTTCATTATTTCTGGTTGAAGATGTTGTATGTTTTGCCTAGGTTTCTAAGAAAGCCCAGGATACACACTTTAGCTGGTATAAGAAATAAACCATTAAACAAAACCAAAGAAGTTTATCTTAACCTTTTCACTGAGTTAACATTTATCCTCTTGTCTACATTCTGGATAAGAATGTTATCTTGTTTGCTCTCTATTGTCATTCTCCTGTTTGTGCAGGTCTTCAAGGGCTGTATTTGCATAATCTACCCTGAAGYAGCAGGAATACTTGATCTGTTTTGTGCAACATGGAAACATTTACATTTACAAACTTCCCATATATTTTTTTTCAGATCCTTTTGGGTATTTCACATTCTTTCATAGAAATCTCTGTGGTGGTGTGTTCTGCCTTGCTAACATTCAGTTTATTCTACTCTCCCAGTTAATGCACAAGATTAATTTAAACAGAAATTTTTTTTAAAGGAGACCAACCTGCTGCTCATCCAGGGCACTCTAGAACTGAACACCACCTAACTCTACAACAGGAATAAATTTGTGGAATAAAGCAGAACTCACTGTAACTGTGGTAGGGTGAAATCCAGACCTTTTATACTGCAGGTTTAAAATGTGACTATTTATGATCAATCCAAGCAAATTAAAATATAAGTGCTTCATTTTCTGCAAAGTAAAACCACCTTCACCATAATCACTACTGAAGTAATTTGCCACTTGGTACTTTCCATTCAGGTGTAGGTAGAAAGAACAAAATTACTCAGTCAAAGGTGGCAAACTTCAGTGCAGATTAAAAAGTCTGTAAAAGTAAAGGAGGAAGATAATTACAATCTTTCTGGCACAGACCTATTCTTCTGTGTACAGAACAGCTTTACCTAGTTTCAATTCACATGTATTTTCATTTAAATACAGTCCTTTGCTAATTTTACCACTCTCTAAAGTTTACTGCAGGGAGCATGAAAAAGATGGTCTTTATGAACAGATGGTCTTTTCAAGGAAATGTAGTTACACTTAAACACAGACAAATGCACTGCAGACTAATGGTCCTGTTAGAATGCAAGTTCTGAAAAGGGAAAATATGGGACCACACGATATGCTRGCCCTTAATTACGGCTGTTTCTTTCCCCTTCTGAAGACAAACTAATCACTAATGAAGCTTAATTAGCAGTAAACAGGTACCAGGATACAGTCATTCATGTACAAACAGATGTCTATTGATTGTATTTGACTGAATACAAATGTGAGTAGCTGTTGTTTGGGTATTATTAGTATAGGATGGGAAAGTGTAACACAGCAGCTCCCTCCTCTATGACAAGTGGACAAATTCAGTCTGTCAAGCACAGCTGCATTCCTACCTGAAAGGATCAGTTTTTACCTCAACACCTGGCAGCAACCTCTGGTGTCCAGCCTGCGTTCCATGGAGCCTGGTTATATTTGACAGCAGACATGGAGAGATTTTACCAGGCCACAGCCCAAAGGAGCAATATACTTCTATTTTATAAAAAATGTACTTCTGAGACATCTAATATTTGTTTTTCTGCWTTTTGGCAGAGATCCTGCAATGTTGTGAGTGCTGCCTGGGCCAGCTGAAATGCTGGAACAACTGGGACACAAAAATATTTTGGGATTTTTCTGGTTTGCTTCTTTGTTTGAGTTGTTTTTTGTTAAGAAGCTTCTCTCTTTCATGTTTAACAGGGTTCATTCACCAAGCTCATCAGACCTAAATCTATGAAAGCMCCCCCAACTTCAGGGGGCTGCATGACTTTCACAGGAGTATTTGGGGAGTGAACACTGTTATCTGGGAAATACAATCATACCAGGGCAAAGAGACAAAGAAACCCTGAAACTGAGAAGAAATCCTAACCTTTAAACTTTATTGCTTTGTGTGTGCACATGGGTTTGCTTTTCTGAAAGGCTCATTGAGCTCCCTGTCTGAAGTTTAGGGCAATGCCTTTCAATTCTCAACAATCAGAATTCACTTCCAAGTCTACAAATAAAATAAGATAAAGATAAAATTATGGAAGATAAAGGCACCTTGAATTCTTATTTCTACTGACACTTTCCTGTTAGTATAACTGTTTTTGAAAACCATTTGAGCCAAAATAGCACTCTTTTCCTTTTTTCACTCTAATGAGAATGGTGAACCTTCCACCTTCCAGAGAAAAGCCCCAAGGTCTGTGGTGAAGAGCAAAGTTTTGTGAATATTAATCCCATCCTTGCYTCCCTCTCTGTTTGCACTGGGAACAGTAGCAGAAATGAAACTCCACACTTGGTGGTGCTGCTTTGTGTAGGACTCCAGTTCATCCAGAGGAAAGAGAGCACAGCTTGGAGCTGCAYCCCCTGCCCAGGGAGCCCAGAGCTCGGTTTGCAATGGCACAGATGCAGCAGGGGCTGGCTAAGGGCAGTGGGGTGAAGGAACAGGGATGGCTGCTCCCTGCAGTGACCCCTCAGCCAGGAGGCTCTCACAGACACCAGGAGACACTTGGAGAACACTCAGTTTGCACAAAGCCCTGGTGACAGGATTTGGCAACAGATTTTGGGTTTTCCCAAGTGCAAGAGGCATTGATRCAGAACAGGATGACAAGATGTGCACAGTGCTGTACCAGGACTTTGGGATATCAAGTTATTTCAAGTTCCCCCTCAGGCTCCTTCTTTAAATTTCAGCATGTCCCTTCTCTCTCAGTGTCCCTCCATAAAGCAACATAGCTATGCCTTGTCCAAGCTCAATTATAACAATAATTCCCTTTTCATCAAAGTGCTTCCTGATACAGGAGTGGAGCATTCCAGAGAACTGAGGCTGCATCTGTATAGCACATGCAGTGATTTCAAATGTTTCCGTAATATTAATATAAAAATATAATTAATTTAGTGATGAAGCAAATTGTATTTGAAGATGTTAATACAAACTTTAATACTGATCAGGCTCCCACTTATTTTTATTATAATGGAAAGTGAAATGTTAAAGTTACTTAGTGATGATTGAAAATAAATTAGTGATTAACATATTGATTAAAGAAATAAAGACTATAAGGAATATAGTGACAGATAATGTCACAGCTGAGAGGAAGCAGCTCCCTAAACTAAATATTCTATCATATCACAACATCTTATTTCTGTTTCTCTTCTTTTTTTGAAGTGCAGAGACTCAGCTAAAGAACAGCAATTCTGCATTCTCTTCAAAATTAGATGAGTGAATATGCTCAAAACTGTCTTTCTCTTCCCTTGGGCAACAATGATGATATGGTTAACCTTAAACTGGGATTTGGCAAAATAAAACATGAGAGCTGTAACTAGAGGAATGCCAAATCCATTAGGATGAAGACAAAGGAATCTAATGTGTATTATACAATAGGGAGGCTTATTTGATGCCAGTTGAAACACTCATTTCTACCTTTTTTGCTATGGTCAGTATTTCAGTTGAAATCCTAAGTGACTGACCCAAAATTTTATCTTGCCTCTTGGGTACTGAAAATCCAGAATAATTCCACAAAGGAACACAATTAGTCAGGCTTTACTCTGGTGTTTTTCAGCAYACACTGGCACCAGTTGTTCCTTTCTCTTTTAGCCTCAGCATTTAGTTTTAAATAAGTCAGAAAGGAGCTCACAGCAGAGCTCCATGCTCACACCACAGATGTTCTGAATGCCTCACAATCTTACTCCTCTCCCTCAAAAAAGCAACTTGAATCAGACAAATTGGACCAAAACCATGCAGATRCCACATCAGAGTTCCTGTCTTGAAGTGAAGTGGTGAACCAGTGTCTCATCCACAGCCCTTTGGGACTCTGGTAATAATTTCACACTCAGCCACTCAGCTTCTCTCAAGCCTGAGTCAGGTGTGTTTAGCAGACACAAGTGTATCCAGGCTCCATTTCTGATCCCCACCCTCATTTATTTGTTTAATGCTCCTGTTTAATGCTTAGAGAAAAGTTTTTAAAAAAATGTACATAAGTGTGTCTATCCACTTGACAGCTTTTGATTGCAAACTTGTGAAAGTAGAAAGAAAYCTCTTTAAAAGGGTGAACTGCAGCCTGTCTACCAGCCTGCATGGTTTCTGTCTATGCTCCAAGGAACATCCCCAAACAAATAACATTACTGCTTTGCTGGGCATGCCCTTCTTGTCTCTTTGCCTTGTTTCAACTATAAAAGGTCCTTCATGCAATAATGATCTTTTTCTTTGTAACACAAATATGCTCAGTAACAACAAAATTAATTTTCCAAGGAAAGAGGTAATTTGGAAAGTCTGTTTCAACTGTTTGATCCTGCTGTAGTGCTAAAGTTACCCCCCGTGCTTTTACAACTAAGAGAAGTTTTCTGAAAATATGTATTTGTCCTGGTTTTATTTGTGTAGATACAATACTCTGAGTCCATAATCCTTCACCTTTTCCTTCTATGGCTGATCAGATAGGAAATTTTCACTTTGGCTCATTAGCCATAGTGTAGGATGAAAATAGTAAAATTCTGACTTACTTGAAGTCATCAAATGGGTCTTTGGCAGTTATTTCTAAGGCACAAGAATGAACTCTATGGCAGCTTTTAAGGAAACAATCAGCACTGGGTTAATTCAGCCTGTGCTGTAAATGCTGGAAGTTGAATTGCAGTACTCAGACAAGTGGAGATAGGCTCATGATAAACACTCAAAAACCCCATCCTTTTACTAAAAATTAAATTATTGCAATAACATCAAACCTTTGGCCACTTTCTGAAGAGGAACTTAGTTTTCTCTTCTACTTTGGAAAGTAAACACACAGAAAGTTGACAGTTTTCTACAGAGTTTTCTTATTTCTAGCTGAAGAAACAGGACAAATGGATAGAGATTATTTAAGAATCTCTAGTAACTTTTCATGCATTTCCCCTCAGATTTGACTTTGATTTACAAATACCATCATTTGCACTGTTCCTGAAATAGGTGACACGTTGTAGTCCTGCACAATTTGAGGTTTACAGATTCAAGACACATTTGTAACTGGTCCTGTAGCAGAGCCTCAGATCAAAGTGATTATTAAAATCTAAGTTCTAGTGGGAGTTCAATCACTTCAAAGCCCATAGATAGCAGCATTAGCATCCAGCCTTGCATAGTTTTAGTGTGGCTGGGATCAGGAGTCCCAGAGGGAAATGAGGCAGCGTTTCTGTGGAAGCAGATAACAYTCACAATACTCAAAGGTTTAAATCTCAGCTACTGTCAAACCCTCCTTGATGGTGAGGAGTCCTTTTGTGTTTATCTCAAGAAGAGATTTTAACTTTTTTTTTTYCCATTCCTGAAATAGTAACAACAGMATTTCCAYAGATGAGATTAAAAGCACTGCTGTTACCACACAAGTACAGTGCAATCCTTGCACCAGTTGCAAGCAGACATCTGTTCTGTAAATCCCACCCCCCCATTACTTTAAAATCATTTTCTGCTGCAATTCTTGGGAACATTCCCTCTGTATTCCTTTGTTGTCTCATTCAATAATACCTCTGCACATAAATGGTACTAACACAATCACTTTTCCTCTGCTATTATTTATTATTCATGCTGTGGGAGCACACAGAAACSCCAGCCATGGGGGCCTTGATCTTATTTGTACTTGCTGAACAAATACATCCTAAGAGACAAGTCACTGTCCTGAAGAAACATTTTATTTTCAGCCTAAGCAGACGAGACAGCCAAAGGGTGGGAGAGGAAATAATGAGGTGGAATGGCTTTGCCCACAGTCACACCACTAACCACTGAGGATAGGTAGTAAAGCCACTGTGAAGTGCATGGAAATTCCCTGGTCCCTGGGAATGCTGCAGAGTGGCACTGCCCTGCCTGCACCCAGAGCACAGAGCTTTGATCCCATCAGCCTTCCCCAGACAGAGCCCTGAGTGCCCCAGCCTGGCACTCACACAACCCCTCACACCTCCCAGGCTTTTGCACTGGAGCCTTGCAGAGAAGYTCAGGATTCAGGAGCTGCATGGAGCTGGCACAGCTGTGCATCAGCAGCACAAACCCACCCTGAGAGATGCTCAGTGCCTCCAGCTGYCCTGCATGTCACACAATAAATATGGGATCCCTCTTGGGGTCCCCCACGGAGTTACTTTTACTGCTGCAAGTTTGCCTGAACAGTGCCAAAAATRCATTTATTCATGCCTGTCTCAGTGACATAAGGAGCAATTACTGCTTATGGGGATTGAATGAGGAAGTCAGTAATGATTAAAGAACAGAGCATGGAGTACAGCTCGATCACCTTCACCACTCCTGAAACACTCAGGCTCATTAGGCTCATCTGTTCATGCAGAACAATGTTAATTCACCCGAAAAAGGATGGTAGGAAAGGTGAAAGGTTGCTACATGTCCCCAGAGCTTACATATGGCACTGATAAGCTACARGAGACAAAACCCCCAAACTGGAAATGAGTGCAAAAGGGCCTTGGATCACAGTGTGGCTGGAGGTGAAACATCTGTCACATCCAGCTTTCTACAGAAGCAGAAAGCTTGTTTATTAACCAACCCTGCACCCAGAGACTTCTRTGCACAAAAATATCAACTAGGTGAGTGATGTGAAACTGAATAGTTGCAGGAAAAAAGGCAGAGAGACAAAGGAAACCCTCACCAGGCTGAAGTGCTGTCTCCTGCTCTCCCCAGATTAGAGCCCAGGCCTGTGTTCTGTATAAACACACAGGCTGGCACCAACCTGGGCAGATCACASGTGAAGGAGAAATGCCTCTCCTGATTTACATCCCACTCTCCCACCTTTTAAGCAGCCAGCAGATTTTTCTYATGACCTTTTCATGTACTGCTTTTAAATGATAGCAGTGTATTTTTATAAAGATGTGGCTCTGTTTTCTGACAGATGGAATAATTTTAATATATCATTTTTACCTGCCTCAGCAGGGAGCTCTGCAGCGTAATTAAAACACAGGACACATGAAAAGGTTTATAGCACAACTACATCCCTGCAACATAATGCTCACTTGAGCATCACTTACACCTTCCTGCTTCCCAAGGATGCAGCAGAGTGCAGTGCTTGCTGGATGCCAGGCTCTTTGGGCTGGTACTGGCAGGAGGGCAAACCAAATGCAGTAATTCTGCCCCCAAAGCTGCTTGGCACCAGCTCAGCACCYAAACCTCTGCTGGACACTGCTGACYCAAAATAACACCCACACCAGACTGAGCAGTTCTAGGAAAGCAGAGAAATCAGGCGACAGGACCTCACAGTGGAGACTTTGCCTCATCCCCACAGCACTGACACAGCAGTATCACAACACAGGAAACACAGGTGTCATAGGGCAAATTTTTTTTTTTTTTGCTGAACAAAGAAAACAATAGAAAATTTTTAGAAACTTAATTTTCTTTAGTTACCTTAGAACRGAAATTAAGTATAAAAGCTTTGGTGAAGTCAGCAGATCACCAGAAATAAGATAGGTGGATAAAGCATGTGTGAAATGAGTGATTCAATGGGCATTGAGTAGATGACATTAACCTAAAAATCCATAAAGCAAAAATATACTGGAACACACAAAGGCCTTACAGAGATGCTGATACTGAGGTCAAAAACCACTTTACCTTGGCACACACTGATAACCCACTGGSACCACAGGTATCTGTTCAAGAGTGAGAACTAACTGCAGGATCAGCAAAAGTGGAAAAGGTTATTGATTATTATTAAAAATCAGTTGATGAGMGGTCCCCTGAGAACAAACAAGCACTTAGGACCAGAGATATACTCAGGACTGATCCTTTGAGTGGCAAGATGAAACAATAAATGCACTATTCAGACAAATCTTCCTTCACACATTCGCCTTGGAAATATCAATATTCTGTAAGAATATCAAGGAACATCTTTTGCTGGACAACATACAGAATTTAATTTATTCTGCTCGAATTTTACATTTCAGTATTGTTAATATAAAAATAAAAATGCCTGCAAAGTTCTGGCATGGTATTATAACAAAGGGGCAATGTTAAAAATAAATAAATAAATAATACTTCTTTGTAAAGCAATATCCAGAGGAAGCAGAGTGAAAGGCTGGATTATTTCTGTATGTTAGCAAATGAAGTTATCTCTGTTGTCAAATAAGTTTTCTGCTACGATTTTATTTTTAAATAATTCATGCTCTTTTTTTACCTCCTTCTTTTGCAAACAGGCTTCTGGTTCCTGGTTTTATGTTTAGCAAAAACAAAAAGTGTATTTTCTCCTGTAAAACTMAAAACATTCTGGTGTGGTTGGTTTTCTGACATGCATCATGACAGTTCCTCTACAAAAAGCCTTTGAGACACTAGGAGAGAAACAACAACATCCAGGGACAGATTCCTGCTCAGCTATCTGCAAAAACCMGATCTCAGCAAACCTACAGAGCAACAGGATTTCTAATAAACCCTTCTGGCCATAAACATAGTTTATTGTARCATAAATATGATAATGTGAGGAGTTCTTGGCTGTTGTATTTCCAGCTGTCTTTTCTTAATGAACTCCCCTTTAAATCCTGCCCTTCTCTTGCCAGTAAAAGTCAGYCTGCTCTTGGGTCACTTTCTACTTYTCGATTTTCTCTAAGTATATCTTTAGAAAATCTTTTATTTTCCTTGTCACTGCTCCTCCACGGCTCTGTTGGAACCTTGGCTCCTTCCCTCTCCCAGGTAATTCCCCCCCTGTCCCCACTCTCCCAGACTGCAGCTCACATTCCTGCCCCAGCCCACAGCCACTGCCTGCCTTGCTGGCTCAGGGCACTGCCTGAGATCACAGCAAATTTAATCTCTACCCCCAAAATCCTGTAAATATCTTCCCTCTGCCTGTTATTTTTAGCATCCTGCTTCTCTCTTTTCATCCCTGCATGRGTTCACTGTCTCCTCTTGATTTCACCAAACATTAAGGTTTTTTCTCTCGTGTGAGGCATCTCCATCACTTTCCTATCACAGTCTCTTCTGCTGTCAAAGATTTTATTTTAAGATAAAGACAACATTTGTGTAATTGCAACCATCATTATGAGACTTCTGCTACGACAGAGGCAATGCCTGGCAATAATTTTGTTTTGCTTTTTAAGTAAAGGAAATGGATGCACTTATGCTTTTTAGTGAAGAATTAATTTCTGCCAACGTTTTCAAACAGATAAAATTACACGAGCCAGGCACACAGAGAGTTCTGATAGGCAGAAGCTGAAATATCATCCATCTTCATCCACTGAATTTGGATGGAATATTGAATTGGAATATACTTATTCTGTACTTAGAGGGTAACTCTGCAATATTTCCTTTACATATGAGAGATGTTCATTCCTCATTCTTGTTTTAGAGTATAACTYACCAAAAACTACCACACATTTCACTGAACAGCAGAATTTAACCCCAGATTTTACCCTCTGATATGACAGTGTGGCTTTTATCCTCATTTCTTCTAAAAATACAGTAAGGCACTGCTCTCTAGCAGTTGAGGAGTGTGGGAGCAGGCAATCTGTTGCAGCCAGTTCTGTGTCAGACTTTGCAGGGTGGTAACAGAGCTGTCACCTGGAAGCAGCTGCAACGAAAACAAAACCACTCATCTCTTTACACTCAGCTGCTGCGTAGGCAAAAAAAAATGGCAGCACTGCTCTGGTACTGCCTGATACCTCCCAGATGTTATTTCAGCATTTGTCACTAAATTTGGTGGTGTAAAACCYGATGCTGTCCTGCCAAGCTCTCTCACTCCTACGCTGCAGAGGAGACTGCAGAGTAGCCAACCCAGCAGATGGAACTGGGTAATTACAGGAAAAACCTGAATGCCCTAAGTGTGGTGGGGTGACCCTGGCTGGATTCCAGGTACCCACCAAAGTCACTCATCACCACCTTTCCACAGCTGGAAAGGGTAGAGAAAATACATTGAAAGGGTTGTGGGTCAAGATAAGGATGGGGGGGAATTCAATTACCAATTAATGTTACAGGCAAAACAGAACTGACCTGGAGAAATTAATTAATTTATTGCCAATCAGAACAGAGGAATGAGTGGGTCTCTCAGAGACACTACCCCTGTTGCTGATGGCCTCAGGACCATTTGATGGCCTCAGCTTTGGAGGGTCCCTCTTGGAAACGCTGCCATTGGCCCATCAGACCCAGGGGAAGTTTCTGGAAGCTTCTCCCCAAAGCCATCCCTGTAGCACCCCCACCCTGCCATCAGAACACAAATCCAGTCCYATTAACCAAGCCAGCACCTGATTTGCAAGAGATACAAGACAAACAGAGCAAGCAGCGTGTCATGATAAGAATTCTCCTTTTGATCAAACAGCTTCCCCTTTTTATCTGAGATCCAGCAAAGAGCCAGCTCTGACTCCTCTCACCTTGAACACTTCTGGGCCTACAGGAGAACGATGAGGAGCCCCAGTTAAACACTGTAACCCACACCATGCCTCAGCTCAATCATTTTTACAGAGAKGAGCACATGCAAGTTCAGCAGGGGCTGTGCCTTGCAGGCTGTTTGGGCTGTGCACTGCACACAGCAGCCTCATTGAATTCTGCTGGGAGTGTGTGTGAGCATTTCTGCATCCCTCTCCCTTGGGGTGCTGAACTTAAGCATCATTAAATTGATAKAAATGCAATAGACTTCAAACAGGAAGATAAGCATTAGGCCTAGAACAAAATTCTTAAGCCATCTTGTCTGGACCCCTACCCCTGCAGGACTGCTTCCTGTGATGTGCACTGAAATGCTGTTAAATCTGCTCTTGGTGTTCCTTTTCTTCACTCTTGTGTAACATCACCTTGTTAACATTCAAACTAAACAACATCCAAGGCCAGTATTGAGTGCATTAGCAGCACCCTGTCCCAAGACACCACCCTTTTTGGAGACATTTGTAAACCTAAGCCTTGGTATTCAATTTTTAATTAACAAAGAAAGCTTAATATGCCATTTTTTTTCATCCATCTGGCACTAAAATTGCTGAGTTGCTTTGTTGCATTTTCAGGAAGAGTTTGGGACTATTAGAAGAACATTACAATATATTTCTCTCTCTGTGGTTCACCTGTCTGGTTCAAAGGCAAAGTGTGTTTGGAATTGAGAAAATAAGTGCTARAGAAGATCTTACCTATACACATATTTTAATGCATTCTTTCTGTTAGTAGCATAAAAGCCTTTTTTTGCCCTTCCATGTGTTTTCTCTGTTCTGCATCAGGTCCCTGCATTTTGCCCCCATCAGGTCTTAACACACAAGAGGACAAAAACCAAACCAAAAAGCTGCCATYAATGCCTTGTCCATAGTTTGACACAGGCCCAACTTCTTTGCTCCAATTTAAAGACCCTCTTGTGGTGAGATAACTTAAAAGTAGAATATTTTTCTGTTGCAATCTAGCACTTGTTCTCCTCAGTGATTCCTTTATCCTCTTGGGAGTACCATCAGGGACTGTATATTGAGTTTTTAAATTAAACTCTCTGAGCCTTTTCCTTCTGTTACTTTTAAACTTGTTGCTGAAGGAAATGTTTTTGAGCTTTGCAGAGACTTCTAYAGCACTTCTTGCTTGTTACTGCTACATCAAGTACCACATTAAAAAGAAATTCAAAGAAACTAGAAACAACTTTGTTTCTAACTGAAAACAGAGATGGAAGAACMTGTAAGGAGCATGTTAGGAGCTGCTCTTTTTCTGACTTGGTTTCATTAGATATCCCRGTGGAAATATAATATGGAACATATGTTCATAAATAAAGTGAACATCTGATTAATTCTGTTTCTATGCTTTTAATTGATCCATTTCTCAATACATAATGCACAGATTACCATATCTACGTTGCACAAATGAAGGAAAGCCCACATGAAACCCTAGAATATGTGCAGTGGAAGAGACTTTGGGGATTTTCCAGCACAAGGTAAGTTTCAGCGACGTTCAGTCCCTTTCCTTGCTCTTTCTGAAAGGATCCAGCACATCCCACTTTAACAGGAGCCCCTGGAAGGCACCACCCTGTGACACCCTTCACACCAAGAGTGCCACCACCAACCCAAACCATCAGGGCCAATCTCTGCCTGCGGGACTGGCAATCACCAGATGCTGCAGCAGGAGCTGAACATCTCTTAACACCACATCTAATTATCTATATTACCCAGGGCAGGAGAGAAGTTCTTTGTATCCCCACGTGGCAATCGATAACTGCAGAACGCGGAGATCCAATCCTAGACACGACTGCAAATTGTAACTTGTGCCATCACAGATGCTTCAAACAGAAGCTGCCCAACGTTAGGTGCAAACTCCTGAGTTCATTACTGACACCAACAGCAGGGTTTTCCTTCCCTGGCAATAAAGGGTGCGTCTGCACAGCCGTCAGCGCAGTCCATCAGATCCTGAGCGCTAATTGTCTGCCCTCCACAGCCATTACTGCAGCAACAAACAGCTCCTTTTTAAAAGAAATCGGAGAAAGGAGGAAAAGAGAGTTCCAGCTCAAGGAGGTTTGTTATTCTAGAAACATGTTCTTTCATGAAAACTGCCGTGCAAAGGAGCAAACCCACAGAACTGTGGAGTCCAAAGCTGTCAATAAAACTCCGAGATTTCTAATATACCCTCGAGTCTCAGGGGAATTTTCCCAAAAATCAGTTTCTCTTATGTGAATTTTGTTGTTTATATTAGCCTCCAACACACTGTGATTATTTAAGTAACCCAGTAATTATTTCAGTCATTTACAAACCAAATCAGTAAGGATGTGAAAGCAAGAATCTTTGTCTTTTAGCCTAAAAAAGGCCCACTCCAGAGTTTGCTGTAACCTAATAAAAAAGGACACAAACTGATGAAGCTTATTCCCGTGGAAACAGGAATTTAAATTTACATTCATTTAATCCAAACACTTCAAAAGGAACATCTTAAAGCAGAATGATGTTCTACAGTTCACGTGGCAATTACTACAGGGTCATATTGTCCATTASTGTGGCTCCTCTTCTGCACTGTGTTTTCATTGCTTACTAATTACAGGAATGCAGAATCAATTAAGAGAAAATAATGAAAGGGAATATATAATTTCCATAAATAAAAAGAGCCACTTTCTTTAGAAACATTACATAAGCAAATGAAGGAAATCAGCTTTAATTTAACAGATGGCAATCCATTTGAGGACACTGCTCACCACTCACCCACACTTCCTAATTAAAGAATTTTGTCACTGAGAACCTTTACGTATGACTATGTTATGMTCTTTCCTGCCTAATCTGCTTTGAAGGGCTAATTAATAGTAACCCACACTAGCCAATACAGATAGACTACAGTAAAAAAGAGAATTAGATATACATTATCTGGAAATAATGCTCACTCTCTGAAAAACAGCTAAAGAACAYTATTGACTTAACTCATTTAACAAATGAAACTTAAGTAATTCATTGACAAGACAGACCAATGGCRGGGCTGAAAGCCCATTAAATAATTTTTTCTAACAGACATCACACTGCATTGGCTGTAAATTACTGGTGGAATTAATTAATTAAGACTTAAATATTTCAGTGATTAATTTATATTAAAATTTCATAAAACATAATGACACTGAGGGAAAGAGATTATGGTTACTAGCAGTTATTGACTGGGCTATAAAAAAAAATCTATTTAGGAAAAGAACTCTCCTAGTTCAGCCTCAGAACACCAAAAGCATTTATTGCAAACACTGTGGAAATGAAGTGCTGATATTGCTCATACTTCTGGTGCATTTTCATTTTTCATTTGAGGATCACTTTTAGCAGATGTTATTTAGGGACCCTTACACAACTCAACAGATGCACACAGAATTTCCAAGTGGTCTGATCCCAACCCTACAAGGATTTGGGTTAGAATGGTGGTGCTCCTTGCCCAAATATCTCAGCTTCCTCTCCTGTGCTCCCTGCTGAGCTCTTGCCACGTCCAACCCAACCTGCAGACAAGATCCTGCCACCTTTCCCACCTCACCTCAGCCCTGTGTCCCTCTCATTGCTCCTGAGCATCCTCCCTTCCCAGCCTCATCCTTCAGGTACTGCCTCCCAGTATAAACTAAATTCTGCCTGCAACAAATGGTAGAGTCTTTTTTAGTTTGTTTTGTTTGGGTTTTTTTGTTGTTGTTGTTTTGGGTTGGTTTATTTGGTGGTTTGTTGGGGTTTTTTTTTTGTGTGT
Source organism: Alauda arvensis (assembly GCA_902810485.1). Lineage (NCBI taxonomy): Eukaryota > Metazoa > Chordata > Aves > Passeriformes > Alaudidae > Alauda > Alauda arvensis. Next base: position 1,287,576 of record CADDXX010000051.1, on the reverse strand, counting down.
ATCTGTTTTTTGTTTTGTTTTACCACCTTGGAGCAAACTACTCAGCTCAGCCTTCCCATAAAAACAAAGATGATTTGCTTTTATCCCTGTCCCTCACTGAAGTCATACCCGGAGGGAGCTGGGTACCCGTGCACAGAAGCAGCAAAGCCACACGAGGCACACGATGCCTACACAGACATTTCCCTCCCAGCTGCAGGAGATACTCAGYTTTTACAACCAGCAGGGGACACCAGATTACCCACACTGACCTCTGTTTTACAGCACATTAGATTCCTCCCAATTACCACTCCACTGAGATCTGCAGGTTCAGACCAAGCAGATGACTTTGCAGGAACAGGGCTAACCCGTTCCATCCCACAGGAAGTCATAACAAGGAAAAGAAACTTAGAGCAGAATCAAAAGAAAATAATTTCCTGGCATTCCAGCCTTAGCTGTTATCAATGCATATTGCATTTCACTTCATCTTCTGCATAGCTCTTAGCATATTCAGCAGCTCTGATGGAAATCAGCRTGGTAGAATGACAACAAACATACCCAGGGCTCTTCAACCCTCTTGGCTGTATCATTTCTATTTATCTGTTGTCTGCGTAAGTCCCTTTATTATAAACTCTTTCTTGAGGCTAAACATTAATAAGAGATATTGCAAACTCAAAGATCAAGTTTTCTGCAAGCTCAGTAGAATTTATAATCATTGCAAATGCTTTTTTATACAAAAAGCTAATATTTTTAATATTTTTTCTTTTTTTGAATTAAAAGCGTCTTTCATATTTGATGTATTAACTGTATTAGCATTYGTTCTCTATGAATATCAAATATTGGTGATAATTATTTGCATGTTAATGCTTATTAGTACATCCAACTGGATGTGAACAATAAATAGAAAAAAGTTTAAAGTGCAAAGCACTTCACATTCTATATTTCTGGAAAAGAATGGGAAGCTGTAATTACCAGTGATTGCAGCCAAGCCTGCAATAATCAAAGTGAAATCTAAGGTGAGACTGTTATGAAAACTGTAAAGCAGTTTAACATAAGGTAGAGAGTTAAATTAGTTTATTAAAATTGGCTAGAAAACAGAATAAATTTCGTTTCTTTACATTTGCTCAGGTACAGAATTTTGAGCAGTGTAAGCAGTTAAATAACCTTGTTCCTACAGCCCTCCTTAATTCTTTCAATAAAATTCTCTCCTGGTTTTATGSTTGGTTGGTTTTGCTTGTTTGTTTAAAAAGGAAAAAATTATTTGTGGTCAAATTAGAGACCTGGTAAATGCAGGACAACCTTGCTCAGCTTGTTTTTTGGGGCCACTGTCCCTCCCTGTCCTTTCCTCTCAGTTTTGCTCCTCAGGGATGTTCTCCCTCTGCTCTCACAGRTCACTGCAGGGTTTCTCCTCCTCTTTCAAGCCCAGGACGTTCCCACCCTGCTGCCCATTGCCTGGCAGGCCAAGGGAGGGAGGATGCTAAAGGGATTCCCAGCAGCAGCAGGGGTGGGATCCAGCAGAGCTCTGTCACCTTCCATTGCCAGGGAAACCACCGGTCCTGTGGGATAAATCCTGTGCCTTGGTGCCCAGGCTCAGACAGGGATCCGGCTCTGGATCCCAGAGCACTTTGGGGAGCAGCTGGTGCAGGGGACAGATCACCCCACATCCACCCCACCTCAGCTGTGCTTGTTCTCCTGGGAAAGGGAATTCCTGCTTAGGAAAAAGGGCATTTATCCCCTGCTGGTYGTTCAAACAAAAGCTGCTGTGGGACAGTGAACACTCGGGACTGTGCCCAGTGGGGTTTGGGCTCCCTTGGGCTCCCTTTGGCTTCTGAGGGCACTCAGCAGTCTCAGCTCGGTCCCAGCCAGACCCAGTGCTTGGTCTGAGGCAGGTCCTGACCCCACAGCAGCCTTGTCCCCAGGGCAGGGGTGGCAGCCACGCAGGGACACCCACACCTGCCCTGTGACAGGAGAACCTCTCCTTCCTTCGTGAAAACCGAGCTTAATTGCAGCTTCATTCAASATAATGACCTACATAATTTTCAATAATTGGATACGATTTATCTTTTCTTAATTAAAAAAATGGAAATTAGCAAAGGGAAGGGATACCGGAAAATGCTTCATTTGAAACATCTTCATTAATTATCAGGATGTCTAAACACTATTTTGAGAACTGCACTTACAGAACCAGAATCCAACTAATAATTTTTTTTCATTAATCTGTTGAGTTTACTGTAATTCTCCAATTAAAAAMCAGCACCTACTTCTAGGATATATCTGTTTTATTTGAGTACTGTTGGCTCCACTGCTGAAGTGATAAATCCACATATACTCTCTTCAATAGGTAGCACAACCATCAGTATAAATGTGAATGTACACCCTGAACTCATTAAATAAAGATGCTTAAAACTCACTGACAGTCTTATAAATTGCCCTGATCTTCCCAGAATTTTTAGTGGGCTTTGCATCAACCACAGAATTCTTTAAGTCCTCATTTTAAAATTAATTATTGTAATTCACATCATGTTCCTTACAACTAGATCTGGCGTCAGCATTTGATGGATGAAACAAAACAAGCCAGACTTGCAGGCGTTGGGTATCCCTGTAATGTGGCTGCATGTGACAAGGGTTTATAAACTCAGTGCAACACACTATATTTACCAAGTCTCATTTTACATTTGTGGAGTTACTAAATTACTGTGACACATCCCCAGTTTATGTTCCATTACTGAAGAATAACTACACAACAGATGGCAGTGTGTTTGCATAACAATTTTTTTGGGCAGGTCAATCTACAAGGTAGTTATAGGGATTGATATATATTGGTGAGCACGGGGATTATTTTTGCACTATCAATCAGACAGTCAGTCAGTCAACACAGGAATTTCTACATTGCCAAGGAGAGGTTCAGCAAATACATATCATTAAGGACAATTCTTTAAAGAGCAAAAGCAGAGCATCAAGGGTAGAGCCAGTAGATGGAAAACGATGCTTCTAGATAGAATTGTTTTCCTGAGGTACTTCAAACCTCTGAGTCTTAAAAATAACATTTACAAATAATGACTAATAAATCATTATGGAATTCATTTGGTGTATGAATAATATCTATAGCTTTATCTGTTGCACTCCTCAGCATTGAACAATAGATAATTATGGACTATGCCATGTCAAGTGAAGATAATATCTTGCAAATAAGGTAATAATTATAAAGGAAAGTTATGCTGTGCTGAGAGCCACGTTGTTTATTTATTAAAAAACAAAAAAGCAAATCCTAACCAAAAACTCCAAATCTTTGATTCCTGTAATACAGCCAGAGATATTTGAATCAAAAGTTTCATTTCCTCCTCACTTCTTAGTCTAATGGGAATTATTTTACATCAGTCACCACTCTGCAATGCTACACAGCCTGATGGCACCGATTAATTCATTGGGACTGCTTGGTCCTGTGTTAAGATGGAATGACTGGAGAGAGGAGGTTGAAAATTAGTCAACCTGCACCTCAGGATGTTTGGCTTCAATTTCCAGTCCTATCCTGGTGTTGTTGTCTGGATTCAACTATTTGCATGTCAACAATTAGGGCAGTGATTCCTTCTCTCCAAGAATATAAAGCATTCTATCAAAGTGGGGAAGGGTTGTCACTTGTAGTTGATATACATTTTAAGTGCTTCTTTCTATTTTGTCTGCCTGCAAGAACTGAGGAGTGACATTCCCAGTAATGTTCATCCAAGGAGACAGCCAATATTGATGACTTTGTGTCAAAGCAGTGAAACGAAATAATAACAAAAGAGTTAACAGAGCACTGTTAGTGCGTGTTCTTTCAGGGAACAACACAAAGACCTTATTAATTTGTTCGTTTTTTAAAAAAAAACATGTCTTTTGGCATCCTCCTGCAATGCCTGACTGCCATTGGGGAGGGCAGGGAACAGCTGTTTTCCATGAGAAATCCTAGCTTGTCTCTGTGGGTGAGTATTTCTGTTTGTATGTACCCTGCTCAGTGCCAGACCACGAACTTTCAGTAATTCCTGCTCCGTCTTTGAGGCACAAAAAGGGYGAGGTGGTGCAATCGTTTGGAGGCTGAAAATTCACTGCTTGATGCCTCCTGTAGTAAATTTGACCCTGGAATATTAAGGGGTGTTAAATAAATTGGACAAAGAGGTGTTTGGGGAGTAGAAGTGCCAGACACACTGCCATGAATGAGCAATTAGATGTTCAGGAGCCAGCTTATCGCAAATTACATGCCTACAATATCTATTACTGTAATGACCTTGAGAGTTGCCTCATATTCTCCCTTAACCTAATGAGCATGCTGTGTATAATCAATTACGCCTGCAATTAAAATTATAATTTGTCTAACAAACTCTTCTTCACTTTCTGACAATTTTTAACAAAGTCTGTTACATACTGGTWAAAGATAAATATTAATTTCCTGTTGTGCTGGGTTTTTTTTTTTCTTACTCTGTGGCTAATTTATTAAGTCATATTTCTTCTCTCATTATTTTTAAATTTTCAGCAGAATTTATTTAAGTTTCAGTCCTGAATGTCATGGGATAATTACAACATCTAGCAGCTATTTATCATTTCTCAATAGGGTTTGCAACCTGTCTTTGCCTGCATACTGAAATTTGGTTGCATGTTTCACTCAACGCTTACTGCAAATATCCTGCCTTTCACTTCTGCACAGATACTCCCTCTCTCACWGGAGTGACCAGCAGATATCCTGAATAGAGCTGACATCTGTTTGCCAGTCCAGACTCCTCAGGTCAAGTCAACCCCACATAAGCAGAACAGAGCCCTGACCATGAAGGGGCAGGATGTCATTCACTGCAATCTGCTGCTAATTACAGAGGCACCCAGGCAGAGCCCTACAGAGCAACTGTTTTATGCTTATGTATCCAGGTGTTCAACAAATAGCAAGATTCATATAGAAATTCAACATGCTGATCATAAGAAAATGGAAAGACGTGGAAGAGGGTTTTTAAAAATCAGTCYGCACACCTTTATGTACTGAACAAGCAAAGAAAACTCTTCCAGCTCTCAAGGAAGGACAATGTTGGCTTTTCCAACACASAGCTGGTTCAAAGGGCTCTGAATCCCCGCGCTGAGCCCCGAGGGTTTTGAGTGAATCCGTGTATCCCTGAGCCATCCCTCCATCACCCCGAGGGGAGCCAGGCTCCTGYCCCTGCGGCACAAGGGCACGGGATGGGCACCAGGCAGCCAAAGCCTCCAGGGCATCACACGAATCGAGGCAGGCTGGAACAGAGACAGGCTGGAACAGAGCTCTGCCCAAACCTYTGGGCTCCCCCGAGCCCTTCCCCGAGCCCAGGGACAGCGCATTCCCGGCACGGTTTGATTCCCGCTGGTTAAACGCACACCGCAGCTGGACAGATGTGCACAGTCCTACAGGATGTCGCCTCCCCACCCCAATCTGCCCCCAGGCAAGCCCAGCACACCCGAGCACAAGGCAGCTCTGAAGGCAGTGATGCCACGCCGGTGCCTGTCCCGGAATGCGCTGTTAATGCCGGGGCCAGCGAGGGAGGCAGCACCGAGCCCCAGCTCTGCACTGAACATCCCACCCAGGAGCTCCTCCCCGGGACAGCTCTGCTCCGGCACCAATAGAAGGGAATTCGCTGACAGACTCATCCCCTGCTCCCAGCATCTGCTCTTAAAGCTCTCAATTAAGTGAAAGTATATCAACCTGTACAGCTTTGTTTGCTTATCACTCTCCTTCTCCCATGCAGCGTTYCTCTGGACCTGCACGTATTTAATGCCATGAAACACTGATGTGTATCCAGGAATGAGGGGTGATGGAGCTGTTAGTTAGACACAATGARTTATGCTTCCCACAGAAATGAGTTTTGTATCCTCTTGGATATGTGCAGCAGCTGGGTGGGCTCTGAAGGATGAGTGAGTGCTGTGCAGGACAGCTACAGCACAGGAAATGGGGGAAAGGCCTCTGGAGGTTCAGAAATACCCATGAACCACTTCTCTCAATATCCAACAGATAATGAATAAACTACCCTATATTTTGTATTTATTTTTGTCAACAAAATCTAATCAAAGTTCATTTTTTTTTTAGAAACTCAATAGTTACATGAAATTAGATTACATAGAAAATTAAATCATAAATCCATGTAACTAGACCCTGCCTCTGTCCTGGTGGCTCCAAAACACGACTTTGCTCTCTTTTAATTCTAGGAGGCTGAGCTTCCAAACTAGTTATGGATTTGATCATTTAATAACATGAAACAAGTAATTGTGTGGGGGAAAAATTTATTATTKAATTAGGCCTCACTGGTAATCAATAGCAACCTATTAATTCATTAATTTGCATATCCCTTGTTTTTATGTGTGTCCRCAAATTCTGTTAGCTTTTCTTTTTGTATTTTTTTAATTCATGAACTTTCTACTGTTCACTGTGGTAAAGGAGGTGCTCAAACTGTTTGTCTTAAGCAGAGGAAACAAGTGAGCAGTGGGAATGGCTGYCTGCCCTACAGAACTGACTGCAGGACAAGATTTAGTGCTGCAAACAAGGAAATAAAACAACAGGGTCTATTTTCCACAGGATCCATGCATAATTCTCATTAATGTTAATGAAAGATACWAAATGGATATGCACTGAGGGGAGTTTATTAGAACTTAATAAATGCTGGTAAGTGCCTTCTTAGCTTTTTTGTTTTGTTTTTTACATTTTATTTGTTTGTTGGTTTGTTTTCTACTCTATAGTATTATAACTGAACTTCCCCATGTGAAGTGGAAGAAATTTAAAGAAAGAATAAAAATGTTATATTGAATTATGCTTCATAGGTTATWTYYTCAAAATGCTATTTTTCRTTCAGAATTATTAGATTTTCAGMTATCACTAAYAACTGTAGGCTTAAATCATAAAGCATATAAAATCAGAAGATTAGTTACAATTGTAGGATCAAAAGTGTTTGTAAAGAAATGGAAAAAGCCCCATTGATTTAGTTCAGATGTTTTCACGAGTGAATTGAACCATTCATACCAGAGAAAAATCTTGCCCCAGACACCAAGGTTGTGCTACTTACATCAGGCTCAGACAATCGAAGACAGGTTATAAATTCACATTCTGCAGGATCACAATTCTGAATCCAACTCAGGGTGGCCTCACCAAAAGGCACAATGGGAAGAATGGCTTTTGTTGAGCACAGGGATGACTTATTTGCAGGAAAAAAAGGATTCATTAAATGCAGTGTGAACTGATCCACTCCTCAATCTGGGCACTGACCACTCCCCTAAAGATAACTGCCCTCCACCTGAGGGGCTGGAAGGCCAGGTGAGGAAATATCCCWGTGATATCACCTTTTCTATACCTTCTCAGCTGAGACTTAATGAAGCTCATTCACAGATCCATTAAAAAAAAAAAATAGGTAACACTATTACCTCTGGGCATTGTCTTTACTTCTAATATGAAAAATTATAACTGAAATCAGAGGAATTCCACGTTCATGAAATCAGAAGAATTATTCATCATGAGATTTTAACAGCTTTACAAATAAGATCAAGACAATCATTGACATGAGCACTTTCCATCTGGTCTGGTTTATTTTCTTTCAGCCTCTGACAGGGAGAATTCAGATCARTGATGCCAGGCAGACAAAATGAAGATTTCATGGTAGCAATGAGGATGGTAACTCACAAAAAGTTGTAAGTGGAAGATTAAAGAAAATGGTTTGGTTTGGTTGAGATAATAAYGTGGGAGATTACCAAAGGAAAAACCATTTTTCTCCTTCCAAAGACCTGGGCAATCTAGCAAACACTGGATACCTTTCCCATCTGCTTTTAGCACAGGCACAGATTTCTCCTTGCTCYGAGCAGTGCTGGGAAGGGCTCAGCCCCGAGCCCAGCCCATGSCAGCAAGCCCAGCCTGTTTGCATCAGCCCTCAGGGACATCTACCACGGTGCAAAAGGGACCAGTTCCTCCACCTGGACACGCTGCCCTTCTCCCTGGGATCCCCTCCACACCCTGCACAAACTCCAGGTCATGGGACAAGAGATGGAAGACAGGAAGGGCCAGGGTACAAGGAAGGCATGGTGCAAATGAAAATCTCAGGGTGAGCACGAGGCAGAGTGACCCCGCAGTGCCTCTGGGGGAAAAAGCTCTGACCAAACCCTTCACCTGCTCAACAAAACAAGAATAACACCCTGGCCCTTCTTTCCATCACTTTTGCCACAAGAGTTTGGTTGGTGAAATAAAATTACCAGTCTTTCACATCTAGCAAGGGATGAAGAACTCGTGAGAAGAGCAGAGACATCTCAGACTCCAGGAAAAGGCAGAGTGATGGAAAAGAAAATGTGTGTGGAGACCTAAAAGTAAAAAAGCGAGTTTCCAGATGAATTTTATTTAGCTGGCCAATTATTACAAGTGAATTTACCTCTCTGAAAGGGAAAAGTTTATCTCCAAAGTAGGTAACTGTGTTAATACAGGGAATTAAGGTTTCTCCTCACATTTTCTGTCTGYAATCTCAGTTAAGGAGACAGTGTGATTGTTGATAGATTAATTTTGGTTTCCCCCAATTTATGTCAATTGTGGCATCATTACTATAATATCCAGAGATGCTTTTATTTACAGAACTTGCTATGCAGAAGTTTCAGTAATTTTTCTTTCCTTMAAAAGCAAGGGACTGAACAGTGGTTATGTATTGAAAGAAAATCCCGAGCAGCAGCACCTAATTCAGACAGAGAATAATTTATTTTTAAAATCCTAATCCTGAACTGGCAAGTTATCTACCAGTCAAACAGGGAATTTCTCTCCAGAAAAAGCCTGTCAGCTGTGCTGAACTGCACCCAGAGATGTTGATTTCTTACATGTGATCCAAAGCTGAGAAGAGGCTAAACCTCTCAGCCTGATTTTACCAGGTAATTGCCTACGTTTAGGGAAAAATCATGAATTTACATAAGAATTTGCTTCATGACTATTCCTTTCCCTTTTAAAAGGCACATCTCCTGACACCCGGAGACACTCGGATTTCTGCAGGAGGGAAGGTTTGGGTGTTTCTCCCTGCAGGGAGTGCTGCACCTCCCCTGCCTGGAAAAGCAAGCAACAAAGAATTTCCCAGCAGCTTCCCTGAAACTGCAAAGCAGCCAAGCAGAGGGGAGCCCAGAGCTCCAAACCCAGCCCTGGCTGAGATGCTGCCTTGGGGAGTCAGGTTTTACCCCCTGTCCTGCATTGAAGGGAAAGGTCACTGTAAAATAGCACACGAGCTGAGGAGGGATCATTTGATAAAGCTCCCTGAGACTGGATTTTAGGGGCATATTTCAAATTCTTTCAAAGGACAGTTYAGCTTTAGGCAGTGAGTAGAAACCCAGCATATGAGTGATCTTGCAGGAGGGCACCCCAAGCAGCTTTCAGGAGAGGTGGGGCAAATGAGGCTTGAGAGAAGGGTTTTGCTTTTTGCAGGAAGCTCTTGGCTTGTCCAACGTGAGCATGAACACACTGCAGTACCCTGAATTACTGTTGGTTGTTTTTTTTCAAACAGTAAAAATATTACCTACTTTTCACCCTGTCWTCCTGTCTGGAGCTTGCTGAGCAAGTTTTATTCTATTATTTTAACCTTAGTTTTCCATTTCTAAATCACTCGAGGCAGAGACTTTTCTTTCAAAGAAAGGAATTCCTGCATGGGCTAACATGGTGCTGCCAGAACAGAACAAAATGGACTAGGACAGAGATCCCTGTATTGCAGAAGTGCTTTCCACAGATTACAGGGCAGGGTAACCACCAACTGTTTTGTGTGACACAGGGCTGGGAAAGGCCTCCATTCCCCTGATATTGCATGCAAAAATGTCACAACACTCTTTCTTTGCTGGCATTTTTAAGGAGCAAACTCCTCCAAGCTGTGCAGGCTCTCTGGGGATCTGCAGGGACAGCTTTAAGCACACACTTCCTTCATTTTCAGAAGAGGAGGGGGCTTTCAGGGGAAAAAAACATGGATCAACTTTTTCTTTCTTGCTGCATTGATAAGGCACCCAGGGCTCTGGGRTGGGTTGCCTTTGTGTGGCCCAAACTGGGTCATTGCCAAGTGCAAAGAAGCGTGATCCTGCCCTGCCACAGCATCCAGCAGACAGCTGAGGCACAGATCAGTCAGCTGAAAATGCCCCTGGGCAAGAACACCCAATAAACCCAACCAGGAAACAGCTSAAGTGTGGGTTAATGCCCTCATGGAGCACAGAAGTCTGTTTTGCACATGACCTTTTGACATCCCTTCTAATCAGTGGTCAGCACAGGAGTAATTTTATGTCATCTGGTAAGTAAGGATGCAAAGACAAACGTGCAAAATCACAGGAGATCAGAGCACAGACACATCATGTCTCATTTTAAAGCATTATGTTAGTTTTTAGAAAGAGTTAGTCAGAAASCTATTTAACTGAAATCTACACACTGAAATCTTTGCCACACTTGCTTAATAAACAATTTTCACCTACTACAAAACACAGAAAAACATCAAATTACACATCTGAATTAAACGGGAATGCTTCTGCACATTTCTTGGTGAATTACATTTTAGTTGAAAACAATGTTTAGTAACAAAATTAAAAAAAAGAAAAGAAACAAAACAAACCCAAGCATTCCCTCTTAGATGAAGAGTTGTGTAAGATACAAGACTGACAAAGAGAAGAAGTATTATAAATGAGATGGAGCTTGGAAAGAAATTCATACACTAACCACACAAAAATTAATCAGACAGCCTTGACTGTGCTGTTAATGATTTTAGACCTCATGCATGGGATTTCAAAAGGTTTTACATTTCAAGTACAATACTGTATTGGTAGGACCTGTACTCAAGAGTGGCATTTGATTGATTGTACATACTCTGAGACAGAGAATGCTCTAAAAGCACAACATATTGCTCTAGCATGGGAACAAAGAAGTGAAAGATAATTTCTAATTAAAACAGAAGATTTTTGATCCTAATCTCCGTCATTGTGGGGCAAATAAAGAGCAGCACATCATGGATTTCTCCCTCCCTATATTGGTTTTTTTTTTTGGTCAGAACTTGTCAATTCAATAAAACAGCATTTCCAAAGGAGGTTTTGTTTTCACAAAGAAACAATTTTTGTTATCAAATACTCTGTCATAACATTCCAGAGGAAAAATTTTCTACCTTTTCTCTAAAAATACTTTTTCATTTTGAAATCTAACTCTGCTTATTGAAGAATAACAAAAGAGAACTGATTTGTTCGAGATTCTTCTGTCACAAAAATTGTAAATATCTGAACATATACCAAGGAAAAAAAAAAAAAGAAAAAAGGACATTTAAAAATCTTTTGTTAACTCAGGAGCAGCTGCCCTGGAGCTGCAGAGGGGCAGAGTATGGAAAGTCCTGGCAGTGTTTAACCTTTCCCTGTGGGACTCAGCCAGGCCAAAGGCTCAGTTCCACCTGCACCAGCTGCTGGCACACAAGGGGCTGCTGGGGCTGGGACAGGCACATCCACACTCCCACAGACTCTCCTGGAGGGCTCATCCCTTCCTGCCACTGGCAGAGCCAGGATCCAGCTCCCACCCCCAAACCTGGGGAGAGGAGAAGCCCAGCAGCAGCTCTGGGGTGGATGGGAACGTGCCCAGCCAGGATGGAGCTGGATGTGGCCAGCAGAGCCGCAGGACTTTTAATATCTGCACGCCAAGGCAATTTAAACAAGCATTTGAACCCACTTACTTGCTTATTATAGTTTAATTTAGACAGTGTCAATATCTGTGACTAGCTCTGGGGATATTTTTGGAATTAAACTACCTAAAGAGAACATTCATCTCAGAAATCCATATGGCAGGARAGAAGGGTAGAGCTGCTAGCATAGAATAGTAAAATCTTCCTTTTCATCACCATTCTTCARCTTAAATCTCTGGAAATTTCATTTACTATCCTCATTTATGCTTGCCTATTTTTAACCCTGTTTTGTTTGGGTGTTTCATTTGGTTTTTTTRTATTTATAGTCCATACAGACTGYTSTGTGTTTGGATTATACTGCTTYACAAGTCAGAGGTACAGCATTCCATGACATTCTCTACTGGAAATTCAAAATCATCTAGATTCAGAACTATCATAATTCATTGCTAAAGAGAACCTTCCATAAATTTCAGTCCCCATCCCTTCAGGGAACTTCACAACCCGGTATTTCTAGATCAGACTTCATTACCCAGGTCATCATTTCAATTTATCAGTGCCTTGGGGCCTTTGGTATTCACAGCCAGGATGGTGTTATGTCCATCAATCACTGGGCTGTTTCCACAATCCCACTCTYCTTTCATCTTCTTCAGTCTTCAAAACAATCCCTATAAACTTTCSATGGGTGTATACTGGACAGAACTCTTACTTCTGTCAACTATTGCCATGTTTGAAGTACAGGAACTTTTCTGTACAAATTATTGGGCAAAACAACTGTTTTCATTCTAAGTGCTGTGTATTATTATTTGTTTTAGGGAAGGGTTTACAGATTTACCAGTGCCTCTTAAATCTATAAGCCTGGCAAACAAAACAGCAATACGTTTTTTCTGGAAAGCTTATTGTTCAGTCAAAACCTAAATGTTCCATGTTATGAACAGAAGTAAGGACCTGACAARGCAGAGACTTATTRGGATTTATTTTGCATCATAAAAAAYGCAGGTCTGGCCAAAGGACTGMAAGGAGGTTTAGACCAACACMAGGCAGATTTTGAAAAAAGCCCTGAAGGAAAGGGCAGGAATTATTATTTGGGGTGAGTAGGAACCATAGAGCTGGCACAAGCTTCAAGGGAGCGGGGAGAAACTCTCTGGATGATCCTGCTGCTTCTTTGTCTCTGTAAGGGGCAGTATAATCCTAGCTTTGAAAACGCACATCACTAACCCCAAACCACCCCAAACTAAATATAGTACTGAAATAGAGAGAAAATTCGGAGCTCAAAGCAGACATAGCAGCCTGAGACTGCTGAATTTGCTGTACCAATTACCTGTCCACAATATTACACAGTCTCCAACCAAATACTATTAGTGTGGTTCTCAGAGCAATTCAAAGACACTGCTGCACTTCCTCAAATCATTTTTGGACGTCTCACAAGGAGCCAAGAGAATCATCATTCTTCAGGGTAAAGCACAGGAGACGATTTGTTCACATGTTTCAGTGCAATCTGGTTTTCAGAAATTTGTTTCTTCCATGTCCTTTTCTATGTGAATTTTTGGATTTGTTTAAAGGTGAGAAAAATCTTTGCATTTTTCAACCAGCTTTCTTTTTTTTTTGTTCTAAGAGAGAAAAAGAGGGTTTCTAGTATTCCACTAAACCAGGACTCAGGGAAAGAAGGCTGAGGCATCAGAAGTATTGCAGTTAGTGAGTTTAATGCTTCCAATGCAATTGGTCTGCAATGCAATCTGATTAAATTGAAAGACTCGGACCTCAAGTCCAGTACTTTGGGTCAAGACATAAATAGAAAAAGAGGATGAAAGAGAAGCCTCCTGTGGGTTTAAATGAGCCCTGGGCTCCACAGCTCAGGTTAAGATTTCTGAGGAATGCAAGCCAGGTGGATTGATTTAACACAGCATTAAAAACACCTGGAAAAGAAAAATATGTACATCAAAAAAATAACCATGAGACAGTCTTCACAGTGTAAAATAACCAGTGGAATGTGCACCACATCAAATAAATTTCTGCACACATACCCACACTGCCACCATCAGCTTTGCTCTCTCATTTGTTCAGGGTAACCTGCAGCTGGCAAAAACCTTTCCTCATGGGTACCAGAGGAGGTGCTGAGCTGCTGCAGACTCCAACACTGCTGCAAAACAGAGGATGTGCTCATACATGTTTGTGTAATGGACACTTGCTGTGCAATATTATCTTGTCTCTACAGACAAATTAGTTGCCTCATGCTCCTGCCAGCTTGATTTGTTTAGCCTTTACAGAGTACAGAATCCATGGAGTTTCTTGTGATTGAATCTCACGTAAAAGGTAAACCTGAGAGCTTATTCTGCACTAAGCTATACATCCACCCAGGCAGCCAGAGCRTTTGCTGACTTGATGATGAAAAGAAGGCTATAAAACATACCAGGGAAATCTTGAAACGCCTCTCACTTGACATAGCAATAAGAGCCCTGCATTAAGATGCAGAGCTGATTTCCCTGATCCATGAAATTGCCTGGATATTTAAGGCATTCTCAAACAGAACTAGCACGAAACTCACCCTCCATTGCTGGCACAAGGACACCATGGGTTTTGTGTTCTCCAATAAAAAGAGAGCTCAAAATTGCAGAGATTAATGGTCTTTAAGGGAGGACCTAAACACAATTTCCTTCCTTCCTCAAATAATAAGTATTCAAAATCTCTTGAATGCTAAAGGATGGTTTTGTTTGCTAACACATTGTTCAGGTGCCAGAGATGCTCAAGTTTTCTGTTTTGAGTGGATCAAGAACCTCTCACAATAAAACAGTGACCATCTTTGGAGAAGATTTCTCATAAATAGGTGACAGGGCTGGAATAGGTACAAGAGCTGGAAAGCTGTGAAAAATATCAGGAAGCAATATATTGCATTATTTTACAGTCTGAGACTTGGGACATGGTTCAGAGTCCCTTACTATGTGAATTCTTTCAGCTAAAGGGTGAATATCGATTTACCATCTATATCTCTGTACCATCCATRCTTAGAAATATTGGAGAACTTAGGGACATAATTACTTCCAAAGACTCAGCCAGTGAAAACACACGATTTGGAATTTGAAATTTTTATGGGGGCCATAAGCTCCCCTAGAACATTGACCTGCAGGCTCTGYTACCTCAGATGCAAAGGAGGAGCAGAGAACAGCAATAATGAAACTACAGATGCACCATGAACAGCTTCCCATTATGTAACAAGGAAGGCTTTAACACAAAATGCACACACCAGCAGCTTTCACACCACCAAAAGGCACATGAAATACTGGCAATCTTATCACTGATTTCCAGCCAAAATCACATGGAAAGGGTCATCTCCCTTCAGCCTGTTGTGTACATTTCACATATGATTTTCAGCATCTCCATTGCAAAGAAAGGCCTGAGGATCATATTTAGTTCAAGATTTTTCTTGTRCATGGATTACCATTTCTTCTTGGGGAAAAGGAGAATCCCTTAATCTTTTTCTGACTAAATCCCTGTTTTTGTCTTCAGCTAGGCTGATAGTTCTTCCCACTTCGCAGTAAAATTTCGCACTGAGCAATTGAAAAGTCAATACTCTTCTCCTGCTTCCTGTATTTCTGTTCCCCCACAGCACATACAGTAGCCTGTATTTACACAGGTACACAGAATCATATAAAATACAGAGGGAAAGSACTCTTGAAACCATCTGGATTTGACCCCATTCAAAGCAAATTCAGCTACACCTAATTAGCTCCTGAGATACGCTTGCCTAYCCTACTTAAACAGCCTCCACAAACTCCCTTGGATATTTATTGTGATGTTTTGCTATTTCTACTTTTAGAATGTTTTTCTAATGTTTGGTCTGTTCCAGAAATTTTAATTAAAATCTCCCTCAGAGGAGACTGGATTAYTGTGGATTCTCATACATGAAAAAAACTAACAAACAAACAAACAAGAAACCCCAAATAAATTGACATTCAGAAACATGACACCTTGAATTTAAGGTTCATAAATTATTTGTAGGTCACATAGGTGTTTCTTCAAACTTTGTGATTCATAAAGTTTAAATGAAATCAGCTATTTATGCATCCACCCTATTGTTCACTTAAAAGAAGATCTTGATCACAGTAATTTCATTCCTGATTGAAGTTTTGAAAGCTCTAAATTCTCTGAAGAAAATAGTTGCTGGCATTTTTGGATGATAAACATCCCAAAGCGATGATGATAAATTACAGTGTTGCCCAGTGATGCAGAAAAGCAGAGAAATGTAAACTGATAACCCCTGATTTATATACACACTCATTATTGCAAAGTCTGGGGGGTCACAGTTGCAAGAACAGGTCATTTCCATYTCAGTGTTTATTAAAAGTGTGAGAAGGAGGCAGGAAGGGTGGCTGCCATTTTGCAATAAACAATTAATGCCCTTTTTTCCAGTACAAACACAAAGCAACACARAACCTCCTGCCTTTTTTAAGGCCTRCATAAGCATTTGTTACTGTTCAAAGCCACTGCAGATGGGAATTTTTACATCTGCATTTGCTTGTTGATATAAATATTTCTTCTCACACATAACCATTCCTATTCACCTTTTCTTTACAGAAAGAAAGACACTTGTCCAAGATATTAAAATAAATCCTCAGATTTTCTTCATAAATCATACTGGTGATTATAACAACATTTACTTCAAAAGTATTTAAACTTATTATTTCACCTACCAACAGACACTGCCAGTGAAGCCCACCCAATGCACTCAAAGYCATGAGTCAAGGAATGTGTTTTGTACAGAAATAAATCCTGTTCTATTCCTTCAGCACATCCCAAGCTTGGTGATATTCTAATTTCTTCTTCTCTCTCCCTATTACCTCTCTGTTAAATATTCAAAGCAGGCAGCAAAAGGGAGAAGGAAAAATAAGGTCAATACAGCAAATTGGAGAAAAAGTAAAATGTTCCTATCCACCATCGTTTGGTTGCTGCAGTTAYCTTAATCAACTCCAACAGGTTCTCTGAGACACCTAATTTGATTTTACAAAGTGCTAACCCATAGCCATATTTGACTTTCCCCTGATTCCAAACATAAAAAATAGCCTTTATCTAATGCTGAGGCATATCATCTAACTCCACATGCAATTGCATTTGCATTAGGAGGCAGTGAAACATGGCTGCAGAGACATCTTGGATGTTATCTGTGTTATTACTCAAGTGGAGAATATAATCATAAATCCTTCTCTTCCCCTCCACACTCCCACCTCTTTTTTGGAAGTACACTTAAAATCTGGTTTTTAGCTTCACTGGGCCCATTACATTTGAACTTCAGTAACAAGAATGTGATTTGAATGCATTGAGAGAAAGCACAGACAAAAGGTATATTCTCATCATGTGGTTCAGTTTAACTGCCTATAATTAGCTACAACTCATTAGGCAATAAACAGAAAAACAAAGAGATCATGAATGGAAGGGCAATATTTTCTCCATAAAACAAACAAAAAAAAATTAAACCAGCTGCCTCTTTCATGAGGCTTTCCTTGCATAAATACACCCAGCAGCTTAGCAAAGATATTTCCTTGATTGAAATTTTTTGTCTAGGAAGAAAACCTGTAAACATWATCTTGTGCAATTTCAATAAAAAGCATTTACTGCTATTGTACACTTGGGATTTTTTGACCTGAAGGATAAAGTAACAATACAGCAATGGACAGCAGATGACAAACCCTGATCTTTTATTAGTTCTTATAATTGTGTTTTAATTAGTATTCTGCATAATRAGCACTCACCTTCACTGTTTGTCCAGCTTCAGGGCCATCCTGCAAGTAAAGGGGAAAGTCTCGGGTTAGAGGATCTAACAAGGATCACACAGGAATTCAGAAATCCTCCTCAACAATCATTTACATCAATTACACTGTCTGCTAAATTAGCATATTTTTCCTGAGGACCATTCAACACTAAGCTTTTGGACAAAGCTCCTTTCCACATCAGACCCCAGCAAAGTGGGAAACTATCTCACATCACAAAAACAACAGTTTCTATTTCTCATCTTTTCAGATTATATTTTTCAGTAGCTAGCAATAGATTTCTGATCCTTGWGAACATAAAATCACATGTGGAAGTAAGAATTTAATCAAAGTATGCTTGCTTAAATTCTGATTCTAATGAATGGGCTTAGTCTCCTGGTTTGCTTTAAACWGAGTTCGTTTTTGGTATAAAAACACCCAGCACAAACAACCGAAAGGTCAGAATTTATAATGTATTTACATGGCTACAGCTCTCAGCCTGCATATAAATAGATGTGAGGAGGGATCACCTCTCTCAAATTTATGCAGTGGGTTATGTGTGGAACAGGGGATGTGGCTGCCTTCTCTGGAGGTCAGCCCTGCAAACACTTCTTTGAAGGAAGAATATTTCCTGAAACACTCACAAACAAGCACAGCATCCTGAGAGTGTTAGCTGCCTTTATCCAAGGCTTTGCAGTTATTAATTAACCACACTTCCCCGCTGGTTTCCTTTTTAGATTTCTCCATGGCAAATCTGGAAGACTGCAATGCAGTTCTTTGGCTTTTTTGTTTTTTATTACTGCTATTTTGCATTTATTGCCCCTTGAAGTTCCCTCGTCCTTTTTGTGACCGGGCTGGGGGAAAAGGCTGAAAGCTTGATAAAACAAACCATTAAACCTTCTTTACTTGACTGGTTCACAAACCTGGATGGAAAAGGTGAGCGAGGTGGCACAGAAATGTTTCTCCACCACGTTTCCAACCCTCTGTGCTGTACAGAAGAGATCAGCCACCTCCTCGGGSCGCAGGTCACGGAAGCGCTCCACGGGCCGCAGGGGACACACGAGCACATCTGCAGGTGGCGGTGTCAAGGCACAAACACAAATCTGAGAGCAGCCTCAATCCCCAGCCTGCCTCTGATCACCCCTGAATCGCCTGAGCTCTTCCCCTCTGGTGGTGCAGCAACAGCATCAAAAACTCCGGGCTAATTACGAGGCATTATTGGGATGCTTTGGTCAGAATTCCTGTCCTCCCATCCCTCGGATGTGGGCAAAATGACTGAGGCTCCTGTGCTATACTGAGACATTCAAGGGAAAGCAAATGTTACACAGACTCRAATTTTCCATCTCAATGGAGAAATGCTGGTTTTTATCTCCTGTGAAAGGCAGAGACGTTTTCTTTTGTGATTAAAAATGGGGGAAAGCCAAAGACATTTAAGAGGGGTTTGGATGTGTTGTCTGAGACAGCACTTTTACAATGCTTTTCACCATTCGTATTTTTTTTTAAATCTTGATCTTACACCTCTAATTTTAGGCACTTAAATATATCAAGCTGGCACTATGCTGATCATAACAGATCAATTATTTCTACACATTAATTACAAATCACAAGGAATGCTCACCTGTTGTAAATGTAATGTGTTTTWAAAAATACATTAAGATAATTAAGACTTTTAAGCACAGTGCTCACAACCCTGTAAATACGCTTTGATTTAATTCTGCCTTGGTAACTGTGGTTTGAGAGTCAGTGAAATGAAGCTATAAAGTAAATAATGGAAGTACACAGACRCTGCTCACAGTCATCTGATCTGCTGTGTTCACTGTAATTAATAATTGCTGTGATTCCTCACTTGAAAGTCAATTATGTAACATTACTAATATGGTCCAGAATTCTTAGCAGAGTCTCAGTTGTGTAGATCCAACAAGCAAGTGCTTGATTCTCATTTCAATTCCCTGCAGAGGGGATTCTCTGCTGACTTACAGAACAGAATTTGCAGAATGAAGACCTYAAAGTAACCTTTAACACCACTTGAACTTTCATGACCAAAGGCTATGAAAATTATTTTTTTTCCAGTATTAAAACAAGTGTTCAAAGGACTATTTGAAGAAAATTAAGTTCCATGCCATTGTATTACAGTCATCTTTATTTTTACTGCAACTTGAAGCCTGCAGGTATTCAGGAATATTCTCAATAATCCAGGAAGGGTAACTGGATAGAGAGGAGCTGCTGTGCAGGTTCACAAAAAGGTGACATCAACCTGACTGTCAAGAAYCACGTGAGACATTTGAAATAAGGAGAGATTAATACATGTGAAAGATCAATTATTTCCATAATCACAGRGRCAACAKGTTTATATACACCAAGGCTGTATTATAAGAATCACACTTATCATTCTGATAGGAGAGAAAACAAGACATTTTCTAGAATAAAGGTGTAGTGGAAGGTTTTAATAATTTTTCACAATCCAGAYGAGGACAGAAAAGTCTGTAATGGATATTTGCTAAAATGGGAGCAAAATTGAGTGAGCTCTATCTGTAGCAGCTCCCAATAGAACAGAAGACTGGTCCCAGCTGTGGATGTTAATCCATTTTGAAAATCTGTCTTTCAGGTGTTTTTTGTAAAGAATCAGCTATCCCACCTTTTTGCTTGTTACAATTTATKGTATTAACATTTAAGAAAGGAGAAAAACATATTTAGAAAGCAGGTACTTGGAAACCAAACAATCCTGGATGGGGACAAAACCCCTAGTTTTGTGGGGTTTTTAGTTCCGCAATGCTTTACCACATCCCTTGGTAAATTACCAGGCATAGTAAACCCYGTGTAATTCACTTGTGCCTTCCCAGTGCACTGCACAAAGCACATRGATAAAGGATGCTATTGGCCAAACTTGGAGCCCAAGGGAAGAGCTGCAAAGTTGATTGGCAGACCTGATTTCCATACCAGGAATAAAGGAATAGAAAAACTAATTAATTTTACTCATAAAAAGGAAATCCATGTCAACACTAAAACAGGAAAAAGGACATTTGTTTAATCCGAGTTCATTWTTCAAATGGAGAGAAGGGAAGCTTGCACCCTTAGGGCATCTGATACTTAAGTAGATAATTATCCTTCTTCTGCAGCACTGCTTTATTATCATGGCTCAATGAACCATTTATAAATGAAGAATTTCCCCTCACTTACCTTTAGCAAAACTGCTGCTTACATTAAGACAAGTTTCCTTTGCTCCTGAATCTTCCCCAGCAGTGTCTCGCCCTCTCAGACTCGCACACGCCTCACCAGCAATTGTTTGTTCTTTACCCAGCTCAGGGCCACAGCCACAATTTTTGCATTAATGATGGTTCCTACAATCTGATGTTAGCACTGTACTATTTGCCACTGCAATGGGATGTGGAACACACAAGTTAAGCAGTTTTTGGGAAAGCTTTAGTTACCAGGGCACATCACAGAGGGAGTGAGGGCTGGTACTGACCAGGACAGCACAGGTTTTCTCTTCATTTTGTCACTAATCTGCACTGTCATTTCACAAATTCCCTGTGTCTCTCTGTCTCTCCTCTCTCACACATCATCTACCTGCTTAGACAGACAGCATTTGCCAGTTGGTGCAGTGGAGGTTTCTGACTAACCACAAACCTCTCTGCTCACGTGGGGCACCCAATGCTGCACCCATGGCATTCTGCAAAAAGGACTTGCACTTCCTCCTTACATTAACAAAGCTCATTTACAACCCAAACTAGATTTTAGCTATATTTATTTCTGTCTTCGAATTTGATAAATAATTCAAAGGCACAATCACAGAATGGAGCATCTTTTCTGAACTTTCCATCATTTCGAAATAATTCTGCAAAGAATAATGATGGAAGTTCTGAATCAGAGCTAAATTAACATGAGAATGTAATTAGGACAACATTCAAGTTATATTTAACTATGAATATATTAAAAGGAAAATGTTAGAATGAGTTCCTGAATTTGAGGTCATTAGGAACACAACCATCCACTGCAACTTTAAATCATAGTTTTTAACTAAAATTTTTGAYGCTAGGATAATATGTAATTTTATGTCTGGTCAGATTTTAAGCTGCACTCCTGCTCTATTCACCTCTTACTGAGTTTAGGATTAGATAAACTGTTCATGACTTTCTAAAACAACCCACTGCAAACACTGCTATGAAACCACTTCAGGTGACTRTGTATAAAAAATGCAAGAGAAAGTGAGTGTGTACTTATGTTTATGTGCAATTACTCCTTAGACTGAAGCATCTACTCCTGKCTGAGATGCCTCAGGGCATCCAGCTGCCACTCCAGAAGAGTCTCCCATATGTCCTACATCATAAGTGCCAGTCAGGTGGGAAACCTGACTCATCCTGGGGTATCTGAAATGGCCCAGGTGCCCATGTTTGCCCCCACTTTATCAGAGTGCCTCAGCAGGACAAGGTGCTGCACCCAGCACAGACGTGCTGCAACACTGATGGCAGCACTCTGCCTTCAGAAAGTTTGAACTTTCCTTTCTCTAAAGACTATAATTAATAATTTTTTGATCTCTTCATTCATTCCAAGCTGCTACTGACTGATGAAGTTTCTATTTTTAAGCTCTGATGTGCACAGCTGTTATTTCCTTCAAGTTCTCTGAGTCAGTCCACATCACTAGAGCACATGCAATTTAATGTGCCAGCTTCTCCWTTTTAAGGAGTGAAAAACCTTTCCACCTTATTATAATCTCTAACAACACATTTCTCTCTCTAAATCTTGCAGAAGTCTCTCAACAGCCTYCCTAATACCTAAATATGCATACACAAATCAATATGCAAACCCTCACACACTAAAAGCTCCATTAAAGACTCATTAAATAACTTGGAATGTCAGTGTTTTTCAGGYTACCAGCAGACAGTAGCCTAAAACTCCAGGTATTTTAGTGGAAATGCACAACCACAGAGGGGCAGTAAAGCCAGAGTGGATCAGACACATTTCCCTCAAATTGAGCTGAAACCTAAGGATGCCCTGTGTTTCCAATGGAATCATTTGTACTTTTATATTGGACACAGCAGATCACTGCCTGCACGGGGCTGGGCAGGTTGTTTAATGCCCCAAAGACCACGAGCCTCCTCCAGAACCCAAATTACCAGCCTGTTGTTCTGCTGAGATCTTAACCAGCTTGGAAAAGTTGTGGCCAAACAAGCAGGGTTCAAATTCCTSAACAGCTGCAGCACAAGGATGCTCAACCCCAGCTGTGCCACCCCTCAGCCCTCACCAGCCCCTCTGCACATCCCTAAATCTCCTGTTTCCCTTTGAGGCCCTTTGAGGCCATGAGAACTTTGGGATGAGCAGCCAGAGGCATTTCCTGTGAGCTGGTTCTGCMATGGGCACCTGACCCTGCACAAATCCCCCTGGACACGTGTGGGTGGAAGGCTGTGCTCMCCTGGGGGTTGGGGCAYGGCTCAGAAGTGAGAWTTTGGTAACTCTGCATGCTGGCTTTGGGGTGACTGGAGAGAGAAGACTCAGACTCTGCAAGGAAATCCAAACTSCTGGCCAACATCTGCATGGTGACCACTTCAAATGTGATTTTCCTTCCACTCATACACACAGAGTGGAGGCTGAAATTCAAAGGCTCAGCAGTAATTTTTATTTGCTTTATAATGGAGTTTGACTTAGAAGCCTAAATTATTGTAATTGTGYATTTAAGGCCTAGGCCAGGCTCTGTGTTCACTTCAATGGGACTCCACTCAACCCCAAAAAGCGCCTATTATAAATTTTTTCACACATAACTATCAAGGTACACATGTTCTGTAGTTCTGAAATGTTGGGAAAATGGCCTTTGGGAGGGTCAAAAAAAAAAAAAAAAAAAAAAAACAAAAAAAAAAAACAAAAAAAAAAACCAAAGAGGTTAAAATTCCTTTTATGTGACAAGCTTTAGAGCTGAACACAGTTTTTTCCTGGTTAAGTCCATTAATTTGCTATATAAAAACATACTGTCAGTTTTGACTCTTGTTTTATTCCTGAATTTGAACTTCAAACAGAACAATTCAAAGCTTTAAAAAGGAAAAAATTAAAGGCTCTCCAGGTACTGACACTCTAACAATAGGAATAAAGTTCTTTTTTTTCTCTTTGTCTTTTTGAGGAACCACTTAAAAACATTAAAATTGACAGGTTTTCTTAATATGTGGGGCTTTAAAAGAACAAAATACAAGGGGAAAAAGGCAAAATATCTAAAAGTGAAAGGGTAATTGTTACTTTATGGAGCTCCTGGGTTTCRCCAATATTGTTAGCTTTCTATACCATTTGTTATAAAATTTTTTAACTTAGGAAAATTATTTATTTTCAATGTGTAACACAGTCAGGAATTCATAATTCACATGTTTCTTTAAAAAGTCTTCCCTCTCACAAGAGGGAGTGCAAGAGTCAACATCTAAAAAAACAACAACAAACCCAAAACCCCCCACAAAAACAACCAAAGACATATTTTTAACAACAAAAAGTAGAAGTTCATAAAATCTTCAAAAGTTTAAAATGTCTTAAATATCTATTTTTAGCATTCTGGGTTTTTTTTACATAAAAAGTACTGTAGTTAATATGAAAAATTTTACCTAATGGTTTAATTTTGGGAAACACCTCAAYAACGACTTTTTCATTAATATTTTGGTTTTGACTCATTAAAAAACTGTCCCAAACGATAGAGACTCAACATTCCTGCATGCATTCCATGAGCTTGGGTAAGCAACTGAAAGCACAGCAGAGCAGCCTGTGCTCTCCCTGCAGGCTGGAAACACCCCACAACCACCCCCAGCCTTGGAAATCGGGGCTGTGCTCATTTGAGAATTAGCACAGATCAGGTACTGCCCCCATCTCCTGGTACCAGCAGGGAGAACTCCATGGACATGAGAAATGGAGTCCCTGGAGCTGCTCAGGGGCCAGCTCAGCCCTCAGTGAGCAGGGTGGGTGCCTTGGGGTGGGTGCTGGGAGCTCAGGGAATGGAAGAGCCAGCTGCAGAAAACTGTAATAAATTATTATTTCCAATTATTTCCAATGTGTCTGTGTGAAAGAATCCTTCTGCACACCCATGAGCTGATGGGAAAGCAGAAATAATGCACTCTGGGGGGCAGCAGGAGGGGTTATTCTTTTCTTACACTGTTTTACATGAATTTGCATCGAGTGCCCCAAGCAGAGAGAATCACTCAGACAAAGCTTCAGGTATTAAAAGTCACCTCAAWGTCCCCAGATTAATCTAAGGAGTGTGGGCAGGGGTATTAAATTCATCATTGCATCTAAGCAGAAGTTTTCTTTGTTCAAAAGCTCTAATTGCTAAGAGAAAGAAGTCCCAGAGCTCTGAAAAAACACAGGAGAATGCATGACTAATAAAATTAATATAACTGAAAAACAACTGCCAGTCATTTATCTTTTTTCTGCCCTTGAACAATTCTTCAGATTTTGAAGGCTATGGGAGCAATTTCTCTSTGTGAGGAAAACAATAATGGTTTCACAGATGCTGCCTGTAGGAGGAGTTAAGAAGGAAGAGAACACTGAAGCAGCACACACAGAGGGCAACAAAAAGCCTTTAAATCTTAATCAAATGCATATTTTGCTTCATTACAACAATCTGTCAGGGCACCCATTCAGTTCCCAGTAAACCCAGAGAATCAGGACACCCATAAAGCTGTAGCAATGCAAAACCTGAGATTTCCCCCAGGACAGAGCAAGCCTTATTCAATAAGATGGAGTGAGTGACTGCAGGAAGGAAATCTGTAGAGGTGTTTGGATTAAGAGTGAGCATCTCATAATAGGAAAAGGTGAAGGAGAACTCTTCAGTGCATTTTACTTTTAGAACTGTATTTAAATATATGTTAGAGAAGTGCTTTGGTACAATATRGGAAGTAGTATATCACAGAGTTTGCTAGTTTGGGAAAAAACATAGCCCTGAACAATAAAGATGATTAAGAWCCAATGCAAAYGCAATAAAGTTACAATAAAAACTTMAAAATTGCTTCAGACTATTAAACCCRCATACAACTTTTTTTTTATATTGTTCTGCCACGTATTAGCATTAATTTTAAAAAGCCATTAAGATAAGACAGATTATCTAAATAATTTGATCTTGATAAGGCAGCTCAGTGCGTGTTTACACTAGTGCAGAAGACCAGATTTATACAATGTATCAGAGAACTAGTGGCTCCACTAGAACAAAGAGCAATCACTGCAAATCTCTGACATGGATCTCTACACACTGTGATAAGTGCACTCTTTGAAGACCACATTGCAGCTTTTRTACAGAGGGGTTTTGATTCTACTTGATCTTCTCACCCCACTGAAATGACTTAAAGCAACTTTTCATGTCAGTGAAACATGCAATAGCTCCAAGAAATGAACAATAAACATAGTTCCATTTTTAAAAGTCAATACATCTAATTTAAATATAGATATGAATAGTCTGGATCTTGCTAGATAGCACAGCAAAGTACAAAGTCCTGCTACACAAAGCACAGGGACTCCACAAGACACGGCCRCAGCGGGGAAATGTGAGATTCAGAACTGCTCACTTTTCATTTAAACAACTCTTCCCTATATTTGATATTCCCTTTAAATGCCTTTAGGGTATGTCAAGTAGGTCAACTAAAAGCTCAGTTCCTCATAGCAAGYGGTATTTTACTGCAGGATTTGTCCTTTTCTGCTGGCTCCTGGCCTCGGGGACAGCCTCGGGCAGCCGCAGGTACCTAAGTGGAACCACAGTGAGAGCAGCTGTGGGAGAGTTTGTGGCTCAGAAACACAGCTCTGATCCAAGCCACATCTGGTGGGAATTTATTCAATATCTAAACTTACATTTGTAACAGGGATCATCACCACATTCTTAGAGTCACATCGAGCTTCGGATCTTGGAAGGCCCAAAAGCAATAAATACGCAGTGATCAAAACAGAAATGCAGAAGGATGTCACCTGTCACTGCTGTGATGCTCTGAGATCCTGTAAAGAAATCCTGCTGCACAGAAACCCACTCCAGCTAAGAACTACACCTTTATTGCTCCAGCTGATAAAGCCTTTTGCTAAATAGATGACAAAACTGGTAACAACTACATGAAGCTATTGATGCACCTATAGCAATTATAAATGTACAAGACCCCTGAAACAAGCAGCCATGGCCAAAGCTGACAGCAGACAGCAAACAACATTTGGGGTGCAACAGTCAAAAAGCAGGGTTTTGGMCTAAATATTGGAGCAATGGCATTTGTCATGGCTACAAATCCTGTCCAAATGGCCTGCACCACCAGAAAAATTCAGTTTACCAAAATAAGCCTGCTGGAATTGCCACATGCCATGGCAACATGCCAGTGCAATGCCCCATTTCAAACAGAGAAAGTGAGCTCCTGATCCAACCCCTCCACCTGAAAATAAGAAACAACTTGTGAGAAAATGCTTCAGCATTTGGTCTTAATTAAATCTGCAGCACCATCATATTCAAAAACTAATGTGATCATTATGAAGCTATATTCTAGCTCATGATTCAGGAGCTATAATGAGGGAATAATTAATTACTAAATATTACTTATGACAAATTTACTTTCTTGGAATTTATGGGATGCCACATACCAGACAATAAGTTTTCCTGGAAACAAGATTTTACCTGGTAGAAAGAGACCACAGAATGTGGGAGTTAAGGCTCTGTACAAACCATAAGCATTACTGGTATTTTGTCCATGGCATTTGAAAGCACAATCTTTTTTCTGTTCTAGGCATCTATGGTGGAAGACAGTAGTAAATTAATCAGTTTAATATTTTGTGAATCTCCCTGGGATTTCTCTCACCTGATTTTAAAGGCAAATTGGTTTGGCCAGAGTAARCCAGTGGATCTGGAACTGTGAAAAGCCAGATCTTTATTGGCAGTGTTGAAGTACTTTGCTGCTTAGGAAGTTTCATTTCATCCTCTTCTGTCATCTCCAGAGTTATGTCAAGGAAGGTCCTGTTAGACCTGCTGCTGGAGAAGCTGGTAACAGCTCTACTTTCTCCAAATACCTATTATTGCAGATGATTAAGAGCTTTCCATGTGCTCTTTGTGGCTCTGCACTAACTTTATGCTGAGCAGCACAGAAAAGGCAAACCTGTGATCAACTGTGCCTTCATTCCACAACCAGTGAAGCATCAGCTGGAGCAAGGCAGTACAAGATCAATTACCAGAGTGTCACAGGGGAGAGTGAATATGTTTGGATAACCAAGGTTTCAGGTAATTAAGGTAATTTTGAATGTAATTTATAGATAATGAGAAACATGAATAGCAGGGAGTTTTGGAAAACTGAATTTGGATAATTCAGGCTGTCTTACACTAAGTGTATTCCTCAAGGAATACTGTAATGTACGCTGGGATTTTCTGAGTTTTTAAATGGACTAAACCACCTGATTCCCATTAATTTCTAGGAYGGGTTTTCCACCTGGTTCTGTTTGGGCATTCAGAAAACTGCTCCAATTAAAGTCAATGGAGAGCTGTGTTTGCCATMAGAGCTGGAAGTGCTCATGGCATATTTTGCATAGTTAGTTACTGAAATTGCATCTAAAGCAACAGGATAGGCTGTGCTGTTCCAGGGAACTATTCCATGAGAGTAGGATGAGACTAAATTACTACAGCCCTTGCAGGAATGGCTTGGCCTTCTGTAAGAGCATCAGCATCTTTAGGAACAGTCCAGAAGATGAGAGCATCTTCTGTCTCCCTTGTGAAAGAGCTGTTCACCACACTTGCATGACAGAGAGACAAACTATRATATCTCTGCCCTGCAATGTCACATCTTTGATGTGATAAATGTCCCASAGTATTTTCATCAGTTCCTTTGAATGCTTAAAATTGCAAAGCCCATGATAATGGATGAGTATCTCCACTGCAGTGGCCAATGCACTGTTGAAGTGGATGTAGCAGGGAAATGATTTTCCAAGGAAGAGAGTTGACTGCTGATTTTGTAAATGTAAATTTCTTTGCTGTTTAGCAAGAAAGCAGCCCTGTTAACACATGAAGAACTTGTGCAGCATTCCCCAGAGGAGCCCAGGTGCACACACACCCCTCTGCGTGTCAGCAGACAGGCTGTGACCCTCACAAACATTAACAGCTGGATGACAAGGACACTGAAAGGGTAAATGAGGGAAAGGGAAATGGGGGCTGACAGAGGCACTGCAAAAGCAAAAGGGATAGAGCAAAARTCTCTTCTGTGGTTTATGTCTCTGGGGATTAAAACAACAAGCACAGCTAAGCAGGGAATCAGCCCTCACTCAGCTGCACTGGAGAGAAAGGTGGGGTGGAAATATCAAAGACCCTGTGCAGCATTTAAGCAGACTAAGAAGTAGCTCAACATGAAAAGAAATTATTTTAAGCCACTATTCTTTAGCTCCTTAATTTTGACAACTTATTTCATACCTGCTTTAACACAAAAAGCTTTGTGTGGATGAGAGGGTTCACAGAGAGTGTGTGTGTCAGGGCAAAATGCTCCCAAAGGTGCATTTTTCTTCACCTGCCAGGGGAGACAGTTTTGGGAAAATCATACTTAAGGGCTGAGAAAATGTAAAACAGATGTAGAGCACATCTTCTGCATKAAACTATCTGTACAAAGCACTCCTTTTAATATGAAATAAAACTCAAGCAGAGTTGGTAAAACACAGCTTACAGAGCACCYGAGACAATGAAAGCCATAAGGGAGGAGGGAATCAGAAAGCAGGTCTCCTTCCTGTTTTCCTCTTGCATAATAAGCTCTCTTGGATAAGGACAACAGGGCCCTGTGTCATGATTGCCTCTGTAGATGCTGTTCTAATACYATTATTGTCATTAATGCACATTGTTCCAGCGCTGCTGAATCGCCACGCAGTGCATGGTTCATAAATTCATACTTTCATCCAGGACTCCTGCAATATTCAAGAACATGGGAATGAAGAAGACAAACTAGCAGCTTAACTGAATAACCTTATTTTGTGTGAGTGTCATCTGAAACCATCACTTTAATGTGATTATCTGTTTTTATTATTTCCTTTCTGAGGACTTGGAATAAAGACACAACTGAGACTCTCTTAGACACGGTCATTGGCATCATTACAGTCTTTCCACTGTCAGCAGCAGAGATCTGATCTGTAAATCAAGTTAGACTGTAAGGGCTACTGAAAAGCAAGCACTCTTTATCATCCTATTACATAGCCAAGCTCCTGCTTCCTCTGGCTCACTGAGGAAAACAGACTGTTTTAGTTCCTTTACATAACCAGAGGAGTTCTTAATGCACAGATTATTGACTTAGTGGAGTTTTATCATGTCCCAGTGTACCAGGGGATTTTTAATCCAGGACTTCTTTACMTGATCTATTTTCATGGCTCTTTTAATTGTCACAGTCTGTCATTATAATGATTTGTGAATCCAGCACAGCGTGTGCTTAGCTCCTTAACAGGTGCTCGTGGAGGAGATGGGGGGAAGGCATCTCCCCCCTCTCCTCTGCCCTCTGTAAGGGCCAAACCCCATCACAAAATCCCTTCAGGGCTGTGTGCAGCAGGAGCTGGCTTGGCTCTCTGACACAGGAGCATTTCCACATGAGCCCATCACCTCCACGCTGGTCCCAGCAGTGCCCAGCCTTTGTGGAGAGGCACAGAAAAGCTCACATTCTTGAGGAGCCGAGTCTAAAAATGTTCTCCTGCATGACATCAGTGTCTTGTAAAAGCCACTGATGTTTTCTTCCTTTGTTGATACTACTGAAAGTAGCCAAGGATGTTCATGCCCAGTACAGGGTCACCTCTGGGAAAGATAAATGCTCCCAAGCAAAGGGGTGGTGTCACACATAGCAAGGGGAGACCCTGAATCTCTTGTAGCTGTGAGATCAACAAAAAAATCAACCATTCAAGGGGTATGACAGGAAGTTTGCAGAGGTGAAATCTTCTGTGTTTACTGTGGTTTCTGCTCTGCAGAGACTCAAACCTGCTCTCCTTCCCTCCACTCCCTTCTCCACTTTATTGCACAGGTCCAGATGGAAACATCCATATGAACCTCACTGCCTGCATGCAGTTCCCTGTAAGTGCTGGATAGTGGGAGGTTTTCAGACACTTTAGGCTGATATYCATTAAGACAAGAATCTGATTTTATGGCCCTTCAACCCTTACATCCTCCCTCACCCTCRACAGCAGATATTTCCCTGGCCACTCCTGGAACCAGTGGGACAATCTGCAAGATCCCTGTGCACTCCARACTAATCCCAGACCTACAAGTCTCACTGGAGCAAGATCTGAGCAGCTGTTAGAACTCCACAGCGTGTCTAGACATCCCCAAAGATTTGGGCTGTGATCTTTGGTTTGGAACTCTCTGTGTTACCATAATASGAGCTGATAACAACAACATGTCACTGCACTTATTGCCAGTAGACAGTTCCCTGGAGGGAAGAAAAGAAATGGTTTAAATCTGACATGCTACCAGTGTTAAAAGAGAAAGTAAATATATGGCAAAACAAAAAAACAAACAAACAAAAAAAAATCCCACAAAGAAAGATGACAGTATTCCAGCTGCTTCCTGGATGTGAGGGAGAAAATTGATGTTGAATTTGGTATCTGCAAATGAATTTCCAGATCTCTGTGTTTCTTCCTTAAATTACAAGCACACAGCATATCTTGGGGGTTTATGATCACCATCAAAGCCATCTTGCTGAGAAATGYGAACTTCTTTCTCGTTCTGAAGGTCACAAAGTAGATATCCCATATCTAGGGGCTGCAAGAGCAGGAACATTTGGTATTCCTCCAAATGAAAGCATCTCCACTGCCATTTGTTCAGCCCCCTCCTTGCCAAGCTGCTGGATGTGAATCACTCAGTGGCCTCCCAACATGTCAGTGATGGCTGTGTGCAGTTGGAGAGCTCACTCCTGCAGAAGTGATGTGCAGACTTGTTGCTCTGGAAATGAAACATGTTCTCTGCAGAGTCCCCTTGAAGGKGGTGTCTGCATTTCACATGCAGCCCCATGCTGATCCTTACCACTGGTGTGAAAAACACTTGAGAATCATTTTTCCCTGGGCTCTACATTTCTATCTCGGGATTCTTATCAGGCCACTCAGAAACTGGTGGCACAGTCATTGCTGGCTGCATGTCACTGATACAGAAAGGAAGGCACAAGAGATGCCTCAGCATAAGCAAGCAAACTGCACTATAACTAAAGAAGGCAAAAAACACTGCTTTTTTTTTTGGTTATTTATAGGAACTTCAAAGTTCTCCTCAGTTATAAATCATTCTGAGCTACCAGCCTGCCTAAGGATGGCTGTGCTTTTGAAGGTGAAAGCTTGAAGATCAGACCTTGGGCGATAAAAAGAATGTTGGTTCCACTACAGACAAATTCGATTGCAGAGGAGATAAAATGGTGTCCAAGAATAGGATAGATTAGGCTGAGATGTTTTTTGCCATGCAACCAGTCATCAAGAGATAAAAGTGCTTCTACAGGGTAGATTTTCAGTAGGAGAGAATTAAACTCTCTTAAACCATATTTCCCATCAGAAAGAGTAAACAACATTTCCATTTGACTGCTGCTTTCTTAGGACAGTTGATTAGAATGGAAAGWTAATGAATAAAACCCCCAACCTTTTAAACCAAACTTGAAAAAAGAAAAGTTAAACCAATAGTAAAAAAATTTTTAAAACCCCTTGCAGCTATGATGCCAGATCCAATTATATTTGTACTACTAATTTATATGTGCAAGATAAGCAAATAATGAATGGAGATGAGAAGCCAAAGCATTGTTAGAGGCAAGGGAAATTGTTCTATAGCAAAACATGCTTAGGCTGTCCTCAAAAGAGGAGSCAACAAGCAATTTAATGTTTTGTCAGTATCTTCTGTTCCAGAAGCAGCTCATCAGGCTGTGTATGAAAAAAAAATACAGGACTGGCTCATAAAACTTTCAGACAAACTATGTTTAGAAAGCATTAAAAAAACAACAGCAACACCAAAAAACTCGCCTTTTCCTGAAGAAAGTGATTTGTATGCAAATATACCCCAACATTTGTCACCAAAACAAAAGGATTTTGAAGTGAGAGAAGGCTTTTTTGAATATAGTTTATCAGTACTTTGATGAAATGAGATGCCAGCTGCAAGGTTGGTGCTGTCTCCTTTAACAGCAATTAGGAGGCTGGGAAATGGAGCTGCAGCTTGTGCTCACAGGCAGAGCTGACACCACACACGTGACACAATTCTGACACCCAAACCTSCAGTGGCAGCAGCCAAGACATCGAGAGGCCCACACTTGGAAGTAAAACATTGCACTTACTGGCAACCTGTGTGACCTGAGGTGCTACAAAATGCATGAAACACTCAGCATCACTTATAATAATTTAATGTTTTCCAGTGGGAGGAGGAATGGCGAGCCAATGTTTGAATAAAGCTAAAAGCAAACTCTGCTGCTGAGGAAGAATGGTCTGACTTGTTTTGCTTTACTCACTTTAATTTTCTTTCARTTTGTTCAGAAGAGTCTGTTTGCCCTTGGGCATCTTGGGCAGATTCACCTGGGCCTTCCAGCCAGCAAGGACTGGGCAGGAAAGAAGCACCAGGAATTCCATTTGGTAGCCATGCCTCCTTCCTCAAGGCCCAAGGAAGGGATGAGCCTTCCAGCAGGMTTTAAAGGTCAACAGGAGCAGACAGAGCTCAAAGCCATGGGGGCCACTTAGAGAACRCCTTGAGAACAACTCTGACTTATGGATCTTAGATTTGGGAACATTCAGTGACAAATTACACCTCTGCATTTTCATCTGCACTTACAGAAATCCCCAAAAATTGAAATTCTGCAAGGAGGAGCTTCCTTCTTGAGTAAATCTGCCCTCAGAAAGTACCGGAACATTCAAAAGCCTTGCTCAGACTTAGAAAACTATCCCCACTTGCAGATGCTATCACCATTGCTCTGCAATAGTCAATTGCTAATTGATTTCCTTTGAACTGGTGTAAGCTATAGATATATAGATGTGAACGTGCATTGAAGCTCCAAGTGTGTTTCTTTGTCCAGAACTCCAATATCAAAACATCTCCAATCTCCCCAAGTGTGCTCTAGGACAACCTACAGGACAAAATGAAATCARTTTTAACAAAGCAGGGAGGTTGCTAGGGTAATGAACATCTTAAAACACAGTTTTTAAAATTATTTTCTTGCCTTAACTCACGTAGCCACACAGTTGTGTTTTGGAGGATGACATTTCTGAGACTGACACTGATCTATCAAAAAACTCCCCAAACTTACCAACAACTAGAACTCTCGCTTGGAGGYTGAGCTTATGTGCCTGCACGTTCACACCTGCTTCCTCTGTTTGCATGCTATAAACATTTTCCAGAAATAAAAGTCCTAATAGGTGAAAGCTAAAGCCATTAAACATAATTCTGAATACATCAGAGAACRAAATGTTCCCACGCTGGCAAGCGCTGTGCAATAGAATGGATCTGCACATAATGGCAAGCAAAACATTGTGGAAGCAGATGTCAGGAGAATTATTTACCTTGATTCAGATTCTTCAAGGAGAAAGATTTCAAAATATTTTTCTGAAGCTGATGGGGCAAGAGGCTGGGCTGAGCAGCTGGGACATTTGCAGCCCCGTTCTCCCATAGCACCCGTGGAGGTGGAAGCGCATTGGGGTGGCTTCCCCTGACCTGGGCACCCCAAGGGAAGCACCAGGCAGGGCTGGATGTGCTGCTGGCACTCTGGAGGCCCCAGGGAGCAAGGACAGGAGGGCACAGCAGGGTGGGACACAGCAGGGTGGGACACAGCAGGGTGGGACACAGCCCTCACCTCGCGTGTCTCACCTTGAGCATCCTCCAAGGAGCTCACAGCACAAACCCAGCCCTCAGCAAAACCCACCTGAGATCTCTGCCATTCCACATTCCACAGCTTTCAGTGCAGAAAGAGCTGCATGCACAGCACAGGCCCCTCCAGAGCTGTCARACAAGATTTGAAAGCCAGCTCCTCCGGCATGGGACGCACAAATCTCCTGCAGCAGCTACAGGAGATCCTGACTGACAGCAGGAGCAGYGAGCTGACATTGTTTGCTGTGCACTCAAAACCACACAAAGCAGAAACAGTTTGGGGACTTCAGCTTTACAAAATGGTTTTGCTGTTCAGTAATGCTAACCCTTGAGATAAAAGAAAAAAAAGAAAAGCAGAAGTTTTCCAAGGTAACAACTTTTTTAGCTACAAGAATGCTTTAAAGCCCCCAAAAAAGTAAAGAAAGGAGCCTGGGATCCATCCATCCTGCTGCACATAATCCCCAAACAGGCTACGTGCARTAAGAAAAATATTATTACTTCATATTTTTGCCTTACATAATTCAGTACAGCACTGGATGTTGCTAAACCTTTTAACCCCTGCATTTTTTTTTTCCACTCTCAATTTCCACAGAAACTGGTGACTTTTCTCTAAGGAAGTAAGATATACAAGTTAATAAGCTGAATAGCACTTCATCCTCATATGATAAAAATTAATTTAAAATTCTTTAAAAACAAACCAAGATGAATCCCAACCAGAAGAAAATCAGTAGTGCTAGAGCTTCCACAGAGGGCAACAGAAATGGCCTCTCCTGGAACCCAGCCCTTCACTCAGAAGAAAAATCAAGGATATCTATTGCRTCTTGTACAAATGCACCTTGGAAGSCACAAGAAGAAGTAATTGTGGCGCTGTGTCAGGCAATGTAAATATGCAGGTAGGTGTCCAATTACTTCAGCTTTAAAGATCAGTGTAGTCTTTCTCTTAATAAGCAGAGAGGGTGCACCCAGGTTTTGATACACACTCTTGATGTATTACYCTCGAAATCTGGCACTGCTGGGGACTGTTGTTCAACCACAGYGTATGYATGCAAAAGCTGGATCATTTTCATCATGCTGTGTGATGTATAGCTGTGCTTTTCAGAGTAAATATCTATACTGCTGAAAAAAAAAATGCCCCTTTTCTTTTGAAGCAGCAGAGTGCAAACCTCAAAGGTTCATTTCTTTGCAAAGACTAAGGCCCTAATGATCATGGGCAGCACATGATTACAGCAGCTCCAGGGTTGCACAGAATATATCCCATGCAGGTCCTTGTCAATACAGCTCACAGCACATTGCAGAGAATAAAGTTGGTATAAACTATTCATTCAAATGTTGCTTCATATTGAAAGATATATTGGTGACCTTCTCCAGCGTGACTGCTATAATAGCAATAAAACTGAATCCTGGAAGATTGCACTTGTGGTCAAAGTGGTAAAATATGACCTTATGCTATTCAACATTGACATTTATTATATCAATTCAAACACAAAAAAACCTGCATTAAAACGATGTTAAGTGTCTGGCTTTCAAGCACAACAGCTAAGAAATTGGATCTGCCAGTAAGATTTCTTCACCAGCTTCCCATTTCACTTTTTACCATTTCAGCACATTTACCAAATCTGGTAGTTTAGGCACTTTAAATAAAAATCTGCTTATATCTCACAGGGATCATGGCAGAGGTGACTCCATAGAGGGAATCTGCAGTGTTCATACAAGGCAGCCTCAATATAAAAACAAAAGTAAAACAAATCCCCAGAATCAGGAGTTCATCTTTGCTACTCAAGTGGAAACACAAAGGGCTAAATGCAAAACACCAAGCACCTGGCTGCTACAAGGATGAAATTTTTCACAGCCATTTTTAACATCACAGCAGCACATCCATTTCAAACAGAGAAAGAAAAACCTCGTGGCAGGTCAGCAAGGAAGATCGAGGATTGTGCAGCCCCAGATACYCTGAACTCCTACTGGTTTCCCTAAAAATACAGGACAGAGAGCAGCATATCAGAGCAGAGATGTGCACTGCAGATCTCAGAGCAGAATGAGGTCTAGAGCTATTTTGGGATACAGTAAAAGTTGAAGAGTAGAGCTATCTGGCATTCATTTTTATTTTCCTGCTGCACKYAGTGTTGGTTCACAAGTAAATATTTTTCAGGGTTAAAAAGTAATTACTAGTTAAAAATAAAAAAAAAAGAGAAAAATTAAAATATTCCAAAGTCTAAGTGACCACAGATCAGTCAAAAAATATGGGTATTTGAGCATTTATTTGGAGGCTGGTAATTCTGCACAGAGAACTGTCTCCTGCTATGAGTATCCTGACTGATCTGTGCTGTGTTACACACTCATGGTGATGGTTAATGAGAAATTCAACAGCAACAACAGACACAAGCACACCAACCATTTTTTTCTCAGAACAGAACTCTTACTTTTAGCCAGCCTAAAATTGAAAATATGCTTAATTCTGAGAACTAAATGAGAACACTAATGCTTCCCACCATGCTGGCAAGTTGCAAATTTTCAGACAGAAAGAGGAAAACATTGGATTTTTATAATCCAAGTTGCACAATCTGTCAAGAACAATGATTTGCGTCTGGCAAATGCTGATACTCATTTTTAGTAGAGCTAAGCAACATCAGCTCAGGGAAGACAGCAAAATCCCCCTGCCTGTGGGCCAGGCACTGCAAAATGAAACTTAAAAAAAAAAAGAAAAAAGAAAGAAAGGAAAAGTGGGTTTGTCATCAGGGTGGCAGACAACAGCTATTTCATTTCAGCTGCCTGGAGTACAGACTTTCTGCTTCCAGGCTATGGCAGCTCCACTGTAGTAAGGGTGACATCTCAGTTCAACAGCAGCTTCACCCCCAGATATCCTCTGGGGTAGGCACAGCAGGCACATTCCCCTCCCAGAACCTCCAGCTTTGCACATTTGTGCAGGAATCTCCTGCTCTGCCTTGGCASAAGCTGTTCCTGTGGTGCTCAGTGTCTGCACACATCCTTTTATTTGGTTCCCTTCCTCTCTCAGGGGTGCAACTGGGTCAGGCTTTTTCTTTGTTTAAAATTCCCTTTGGACACATTTCAGGAGGTTTCTCCTAATCCACCCATACTCCTGCCTCCTCTTCATGTGCTGTGCTCTTTTAACAAAGTGTGATGCACAGCAGGCCCTCACACCTGGATATAAAAGCCTTCTTTCTTGGCTCTTTACCTCTTTTCCCACATTATTTGCATCCAACTACGATTCATTTCCTCTTATTTAAGAAGACAGAAATGTGACTAGTAAGGCATGTTATGAGGTAGAGTATTTCACCAAAAAAAAAATCTGCCAAGCCCTCCATGGCCAAAGTAATTATAACTGCACTCTCTGAGGCTTGATGAAGCTAAATGGAGATCTACAAACTGCTTCAGTAAATAGAAAATAGAAAAACATGCAAGTGAAAAACGTTCATTTGGAGAAATATGCATCCAGCACCGAGGCTTCAGGAGCAGCAGTTTATAGACCCAGTTACCACYACATGCATTTTAAATTTCAGTGCCTCCTCAGTATTCATGGAGTGTACCACAGTTCAATAGTTGTTTTCATGAGTTGTGCCTTCATTAGGTGAACAACATTAAACACCTGGGATACTGTTCAAACTAGTCCTAAGGGGCAAATTTTCATGACAAATGAGCTGAGATAAATTTTACAACTGAAAAAAAAAAAATCTCATTTTTGCAATGGTAAATTTACTACTTGTTTCAAAGAAATAAAACAACAAAGACACAAAGTTAATATTAATATTACTCCCACAAAATCCAACAGAAAATATCTCAGTTTGCTCTGCAAATAAGCACACTTTCAAATACCAGGAGAGTAAATATTTATTGACACATGCTTCTGTTTCCCCTTTCAAGTTAATGGGGTTAATTCCCCACTATCTTTGCAACCTTCTGYATGCTCATTATCAGGATGACTTCTATGCCTTTATGGCATAAGTAGGTTTTGTTCATATCTGTTTCTTTCTTTCCTAAGGCCTTTGGCATGCTTGTTTCAATCCTGACTTGGATATGGACATTTCTGTGTGGCCTCTCCCTCATTCAGAGCTGAGCAAGGAGTGACTCAGTGCACACACAGCTCCGCATCTCCCACCMAGAAGATTTGGGAATGCTCAGAGAGAGCTGATTCCAAGGAAGCCCTCTTGCCCTGCAGGCCTGCCATGACTTCCCACAGCTCTGGCCATCCCCTCTGCACATGTGGGAATGCTTGATTCCCCTCTGGATGCTGCTCTCAGCAGTGAGGAGCAGTTTGTATTTGGGATTTGCTTCTCTCTGCTCGCAGCTGTCCCTGTCCAAAGGAGCACTACCCTGGGCAGCTCACTGGACTGGAAAAGACTTCAAATGGCTCAGACTGGGGTTGGACACTTGAGGACTCGCTATCAGTCTGGTATCAATGCCAAATAGTCTGGCTGAGCCACAGAACTGGCCAGCTCTGCTGGGTGCCTGCAGGCCAGGCTGTTTGAGGCAGTGCTGCACCCTCAGCCCCTCACCCTGCAGAGAAACTCTGACATTGTCACCCACASCCCCAGCTGGCACTCAGGCCACAGGCAAACAGGACACAGGTGCATTTACACCTACATTTTGTACAACAGGGTCACAGAGAAGACATGGTGGAAAGGAAGGAAGGACAGGGAGAACCATCCTTCTATTCCTACAGCAGCTGGAAGATTCAGCCTGTGGTCCTTGCACTTTGTGTCTTCTTGCAAGCACTACAACAGCTGCAAATAGGGAAAACCAGCTGCATTTTCAGATAATTCTAACAACAATTTTTATTTCCACAAGCCTTTATTCTAGCTTCTTAAGCTTCACAATTTCCTCCCCCATTAATGACACCATCACAGAAAGGTAATTCGGTGCAGTTATTGTAYAGATGCACAAACACCCCTGGCACAATAGAAGCTCTCAGAACATTTTCTTCTCTGCCTCTTTTTACTGTCTTTCTGGTTTATTTTACCCTAAACAATCCCTCTCTCAGGAGACCTTCCAGCTATCTTCCAAGCAGGCAGTGAGCCTTTCATACTTTAATAAAACATAAAAATTAAAGCAATGAATATTAGAAATATCCATCTTACTCAATTAGATACTYCATAGTGGACTGTAAACCTTTGAATGTGGTTGGCTAATCCCATTAGCTGGTCAAGCAATTTTCTCTACTGSTTCCAGGAGTACAGAGCTCACTAGAAAATATATTTAGAACCATGCCCACCCTTTAGATTAGATTAAGCTGCCTATAGAAAGTCCAAAGTGTTTCCCTAAGGTTTAAGACCTATATAGTAATCCSTGTATTTTTCACAATTCACTGGGTATGTACTGCTCTTAAAAATTACTACAGGCTCAGTTTCACTTAAGTCTAGACCTTCCTCCAAAGCACTAGTTACAGTGGAATTACAGGCCAAGGGAACAAGGACTTYCTTTAAAGATTACTAAAATTATCTTTTCCCTCATAGTGAGAAAGAATTCCTCCAAATTTGGTTTATTAGCAAATCCAAAGAAGGCTTAAACTGGAGCAGCCTGGCTCTGGATTGCATTTCAAAGACTCCTGGCCCTTGCTGTGCAGGAGGTTGCAAACTGTGACCYAAGCCTCTGCTGATTCCCATTTATAAGGGAATTATAACCTGTGCTTTACTGCTGTCAGTTCACACTTCCAGCCCTCCCTGAGAGAGCAAGGGAGATGAGAGAGGATACTCAGAGTCT
>CADDXX010000051.1:1166145-1247497 GCA_902810485.1 Alauda arvensis | reverse complement strand
CAGTTTTTCTCTTGGTTTGAAGGCAGACAAGGAAGATGGTTCATTATCAACATCAGTTTGTTGGGTTGTTTTTCTTTTTTTAATCTGCACTAAAAAATCCCTGCATGCCCCAAAAGCTAAACCCAAGGTGTGAGGTCCTGCAAGGATGAAGTAAGAAATGGCCCCTGCTCAGAAAGCAGGAGAGGCTGGGGACAGGAGCACAGGAGGAGAAGAAATAAAGCACATCTTGAAAACAGAGACATGCAGCATATAAACAAGACAAGCATATAAATGTCATTTCCTAGGGAAACTGTGCTAAAAATCTTCCATAATCTCAGCAGAACACTGCTTCAGATCACTCCAGAAGCCAGCAGTGTTTGCAATGTGAACCCTCCTGTCCACATGGACTCATTTTAAGACAGCAAAAAAGYAAATCAGTACCAAAGTTCAGTTATTTCCATCAGATAAAAATGCCAAAAACATGTTATGTCACTTTGTATAAAGATGCTAGACAAGCAGAAGGAAGGTATTTGAAATCAGTAACTAGAAAGGCAAATTATTTTAATTTTTAAATGGTGGCATCTTAAAAAGTGTTTGAATGAAGGTTCATAAATTGGCTGGAATTAAAGCAGAGTTTAGCTCAGAAAATTCTTCATATTTGAATTATTCAAACAACATGTGGCTACTGAGAAAACATTGTCAGAGCTAAACCCTAATGATAATAGTGCAAAACAAGCCACTTTAACTAAGACAGCACATCTTTCAGTGATGTCTGTTCTGAAAAATTCTACTTTTTGTAATATGTGTGAATTCTCTAAATCATTTGGGAAGCAGTACACTAATAGTAAATATCTGGTTGGCACAGCTTCAGCACACAGATCACACACCCAAGATTTGAGAGCTCTCAGACAGGAAAATGCTTCAGTGAATACTTAAGTTTGAATAGTTCCATATCAGCTGCCTTTGCCCACAGTTACTCCCCACAAGCCCCCTGCATGACAGCACAGCCCAGCAGGCTCTGCTCCAGCTAAATTCAAAGCAGAGAATGCTGGAAATCATGAATACCTGCAATGTCTGCCCTAAACCAGGATTCAAAAGTCCTTATTTTCAATAAATGAAACATTCTCACAACATAAACAAGCAAGGACTCRTGCAGAAAAAGGATGGATTGCAGAAAATAGGAGTGCAGGTCCACATCACGGGCTGCAGRAAAATCAACTGCACCATTTGCCCAAGAAAGGAGACAAACATGGGTAAACTTTTAATAATTCCCCTGTGGGCTTTTTTTTTAGCAGGAAATGCACTTAGAAACAGGTCAGCCTCCTTTGAATAAGAAGGCCCATGTTGTCCTGAGGTCAGGCAGAGCAGCCAGCACTGAGGAGAGCACAGGGCCAGGGGTCACAGGCACTCACACTGCCTGGCTGGGCAGGGCCATGCCTGGGACACAGCTCAGCACAGGCAGTGCCAGGGAAGCTGCAGCTGCCAGGGCAGGGGAGGTCTGTCCCCAAAGGCCTCATCGTGCCTGTGCTTCACCATCCCCACGTGCCAACAGCCCCACAGCCTGGGCTCTGCCCCCTGAACCTTGGCCACTTCTGGCCCTCCAAGGGTCCAGCTGAGCTCTGGCACCACTGAGGATGCAGAGTGCAATGGATCAGKGCTGCTGTGAGATGGATGGGTGGAGCTGCTGTGAGAAATGCTGGACACAGAAAGAACAGAGCCCATGCTGGCAGACACACCTTTTATCTACTTAGCAGCCTTTGACACGTTAAGGGAGGCAGCACACGTAGAAGAGAGAATGCATCTCRGTCGGTGACATTTTCACTGCAATACTCAGAGTTAAAAATGCATTAGCAGTAACTTTCCATCTATCAAAACCACGAGGCAGGAAGCAACACTTGCCTGGCAAAGTCTAAGAATGCTATTAAATGTGCTGGAGGCCAGACTCTGTCCTTTTTTATGATCCATTTGCATAAGTAGGACATTTTCACAGAAGTCTACATGGCTTTAGGGCAGCATAACTTGCCACCTCTCTACTTGACTGCTACTTGCCTTACTACCAAGCATCAAGAAGTGACTAAACGTGTTCTTTTACAAAACACTTATATCCTGACCCATACAGTGTTTGCTCATTAGCTGAGTTTTTATAATATATAAACAATAAATAATTGCAAAACTGCCAGGGATACAAAGTGACCACACAACAGCTCAATTGCAGTAGCCATACAAGCACATTCTAGAAGCCCTCAGTGAATAGAAGGGACTCAGCCTGTTCTCCAGGGAAGAATATTCCTCTTTAGCTAAGAGGTCTAGAAAGCCCTTACATGCTTCTGTGTGTCCAGCTCACCACAGCCTTGGCTTTGTTTTGCAGACCCATGAACAGCCCTGTCCCCCCTGCTCTTTTCCTGTTGCACAAAGTGCAGATCACCTGCTGTACCACGAGAGCAGCTCACACTTGCAGACAATGCTCAGGTGAGACCAGCAGAGAGCTGGGGATGCAGGGAAATAAAACCCCATTCCCCCTGTAAGGACTCTGAACTGCCCCGTGCAGAGAGGCCATGAAGTTTGTCACAAATTGTGAACAGCCAAAAGTACCCAAAGCTGCACCACCAGACACAGCCCAATGCTGCCCCTAAGAGTGGCCAGGGCTTTTCTGGTTTGGCTGCCAGTGTTCCACATAAATGAGCTGCTACTTCCCAGGGGCTCCTGTGTTTACAGAATAAACAGCACAGTATCCTGTGGTACACAGTGCACTCAGTTAACTYCTATCTGCATATTCAGCTCTCTACAGAAGACTTGTGTTAGAGACTTTCAAAGAAACTTCTTTGAAGAGGTGTAAGGTAGAAGGCAGCCACAGGCACGTTTGCTCCTGCTCTCTGTGGGAGGAAAGGAGGAGGACAGGCAAATACCCTGTGTCACTCTCACTCTGCTGTTCTAATGAACCCTCCTCACAGCCACCTTTCTGACAGAAAGCCTGCAGTTTCTTTACATAATGACTTCAGAATAAATTGCATGGGGATCAGAACAGAGGGAAAATTATAACTTGTAAGTACAGTTCCCCGTCAAAGGCTTCTTAGTTACTCCCTTATTTGGATCCTSCTCACCGTGTTCCTGATGATGCACAAACGAGTGCAGAGCCTTTACCACACCTGGGAGTTACTCTGGAGTAAAGCCATGTTTGGGTGGGCAGCATTTCAAACAGGCAGGTGCCTAACTGTGCACAGGATAAAAACAGGTGTCCTTGCCATTTCCTCAGGGTCCCAAAAGTTCATCCTAAAGCCTGTGACCTGACATTACCYGACACTGAATTTTAGACACTACTTGAAAGCAACTCACAACTTCAGGAGTAGGTAAACTATCTTTTATTTCTTCTTTAGGTGTCCCTGTTGAGTGATAGTCTCCAGGAATTGTTATGGGCTCCTAAAGATCTGGGTGAAGTAGATTCTTCCCAAATAAAGCTGTTCTTGCAGYCAGTGAGACAGCCAAGAGCTGCTGYAAGTGTTGCCCAGTAGCACTTGGAATGGCAAAGCTATTTCTGTTAGTAGGGCAGGGGAAGGGCCTGGGAACAGAGGTTTAGAAATATTTCTAGCCCAGGCATCTTCCTGCAGACAGAAGTTCTCAAGATTCTAAGAAAGAAAAATTTCTGTTCTTGAATCCAATTGATGCTGTGGGGTGAACCAAGGGMAAATTCTCTYTGGGTCTTAAATACAAAAATATGAGCCTTAAACTCCCCCGCTCATTTCATGCTACTCCTTTTGCTCACTTCACCTAACTTCAGCCATCTAAATGTTAGGATAGTTTAAATGTGTGCAAATCTAGTTTACAGCCATCCCTCAGGGGGAAAAGCAAGATTTCTCTCGAATGCAATTTTCCTGTCCTATGGCAGCTGTCCCAGGTAACCAGGATAAATTGATCCTGCAATCATCTGATTCTTCTCAGCCTCGATGGCTGCCAGAGASCAGAGCTGACCCGAGTGAAAGGAAGGGCTGGGTGCCACAGGGTGTGAGTGTGTGAGGGGATATTGTGCCCAGCAAACAGATGGAGATTTCAGCTTGCCCCAGGA
This sequence comes from Alauda arvensis, assembly GCA_902810485.1. NCBI lineage: Eukaryota > Metazoa > Chordata > Aves > Passeriformes > Alaudidae > Alauda > Alauda arvensis. The sequence goes on along the minus strand of CADDXX010000051.1, from coordinate 1,243,458 downwards.
GGAGCAAGGCTGGCTCATGGCTTTATCCCTGGACTGCTTTCTGATCAAGGSAGGAAAGGCTGCCCCTGGCTCCTAAAGATCCACAGCCCCAGACCTGACACACTCCAGGCAAATGAGAAAGTCATCAATTCCTGTCTTCCACAAACTCTAGTGGAGCAAGAGCTGACAAAACAGACAACAGAAAGCAGAAATGGTGGCAGTGTCAGGAACTGGTGCTGAATTACAGCCAAGTGYAGCAGGACAGCAGCCAGGCAGGSAGTGTGGGCTRCAGAGGCACCAAAAACTCTGTGAGTGGTGCTGATTTCTAACACTTAGGTGAGGTACTGTGCCTAGGTGTGCTCAGTGTTACCAAGTCATTCTCTTTGTTATTTGTCTCATCCTGGTCTGTGTAATCTGCAAAACTGAAGAGTGAGAGTSCAGTGCCTTCATCCCCACTACTGACAGAAATCCCTGAAGTGACAAGTGAAGGATACATGGAAATCTTCCAGCAGTATTAGCAGCTTAATCAGCACAACCTGAAATCAAATTTATGTCTGCCCAGCCAGTCCCAAAAGAACCATTTGCTCCAAATGGACAGTGATAAGCATCATCWTCTTTTCATTTCCTCAGCATTATTAATTAAAATTATATCAATCTCTCTGTTATTTTGTCAAAACAGCCAAGCTTACAACTTTCAAACAGTACCACAACATCAGATTTGCTCTACTCTTCCAGAAATCAAAGCTTTCAGAGTCTTATTAACAGTCAACATTAATGGTCAGCTCTTAAAAAGCTTAAGAATGCTACATGCTAAATGTAACAACTGAAAACAAACAAAGAAAATTATGCCTGACTTTTCCCTCACCACCAAATTATTTTGCAATATTTCAAGTTCCTAACTGGTAATTCCTGTTCAATCATTATCATGTAGAAGTGGACAAATAACACTACCAGGAAAACCTGTTTTTACCCTTCCCACATCACATTTCTACCAGTCAGAGTTCTGATTTACAACAAAATACCGAGCACTTAAAGTCCCATGAAAAATTCGAAATAGTTGTGATTTTTCCTAATTATTTTGTCACAGATCGTAATTTACAGCCTAGAAAAGAATTAAATTTAAAGCTTCCTCCAATATTAAAGTTACAAAATTGCCACAGACACCTAGCTATGTTTTTAATCACTGGGATATAAAGCTTCAAGGAGAGAGAGCAAAAAAGCAAGGTAGCACAATAGCAGATATATTTACAGGAACCACATACATGTCTAAATTGATAAATATATCTGCCTGCATAGGCATTTATCTAACAAAAAGAAATGGAGATAAAATATGTGAAGAGAAACAGTAATTGTAAATAACAGGCTCTCTTGGTCTCATTTCTTCCTAAAATTAGTCAATTTGATTTCTGGGGTCTTGATCTACATTTTCTATTGCGGGCAATTTATTCCAAACACAAGAAGTCAAAGCTTCTACAAAACTTCAGTCTATTAACCTTGGGACTGGCAGCTTATTAAAAGTCATAGGTTGAGCATTCCAATTATCAGCCAAGGAGATAGAAGGAAACAAATTAAACATTGTGGCAAACAACAAGGGTCTTGTGGCCCACTGCAAGCAGCAAGATCTTGTTTTGTCTAGTGCCTATTATTGTGCAGCAGAGTTCTCAAAGGGCTGGAGACTGAGAATATTGTGCTCCTATTCAGAGATCCTTGTATGGTTGTCTCTGTTATGTRAATCCCAGCACACATCAGGGATGAAAGCTATTAATAGAGATCACAAAGACTGAGAAAATGGCACATTTCTCCTCCTGTACTACTTTAGACTTTGATTTTCTAAACAGTAATGCACATTAAAAAAAAACAGACACAAACTTGCAGCACCTTAAATGTGCAGGTGTCCATGCCAAGATGTAGGCTGTATCTCCTGCCTTACCTGCTCACAAAGTTGTTTTCTTCATTWCTAACTTCAGACTTTTCTACCATARTATGGAAATGCTTTCTCTGAAAACCTGTCAGTTCCACAGGCCACGTGTCAGACACATCCTGTTTCATTAGCTTGATAAATTGTAAATATTAGCTATTTAATGTCACATAAAGATCACAGTTGTTAGATTATATGATGAAATCTCTGTTGTGGGACAAAAATTAAGTGTGCTGGCATTCATAAGAGAAGACTTTCCAGGAGCTCTGTATTTTACAGCATCCTGACTGTCTTTTTTATTACTTTCTATTCAAATCATCTACACAATTTTGTACCCACAGTCGTGCATTAATGCATGATTTGCTTTGCTGGTATCCACAAATGAGGCTGCTTCTGCTGAAAAACCAAGTGGCATGAAGGAACTGGAGCTCCTGCTTCCTCTTGTGCCACCTTTGCCCAGCCCTGAGCACTGCAGTCTTTGGCCCTTCCCAGTGAATTTGTGGAATGAGTGGCATTTTCCTGTCCATGAYAGGAAATCATATCCAAGACTAAATATTTTTTTATTCACCAGAGCTACTCAGAATTGCAGTGTGTTTTTTTTTCCTACCCAGCATTAAATAACAAGTTGGAAATAGTAGAACTACAAATGTGGATTAGAGGCACTACAGAGAAAAATCTGATTTATGTTTATTCCCTTTTAAAACCTGAACAGAAAACCTAAATCAGTCACCCACCTACTATCTACACTTTGYACTGATTTGCAGTGTGCTGTATTTCAGAAGTATTTATCCACATTTCTACTCAGGTATACAGTGGGCAATCAGAGTGTCAGATTGAGAAGCAATAAACAGCCTTAAAACAAATTGGAGAATAGAATTTTCTGCAAAACAAAACTATTCTTACTAATTGGCAGTCAGAAATTACATCATGCAAGTGTAGAGAGGCAGTTCCTGTTCCCCACTTGGAACAGAAGCCCCACAAAGTTAGGGAGAATTATTACACTGCATATAAATACTGTGCAAAACATTTGTATTATTCCTGAAGTGTCACAATTAAAATGCAGAAGGGTATAACAACATATGAGGAGTGTTATAAATGCATAGTTCATCAGCACTTTGAAGATTTTTTGTTTTTAATGAATCYCTTACTACTATTCCTGATCTTCCATTCTGGTATTAATTTCTTATATCCGATCACATTGCTTAGTTACTCARGGAGAAATTATGCATAGTTCTTAAAATAGCCCAAAATCCAAGAAAGCACAAATTTTCTTGCCTTACCACACCCTAAAAATATGAGAAAAGCTGAAAAAGGATTGTTCTGCAGAGCAAATGGAGGAGAAGACCCCTAATGTGGAACAGCTGCACAGCACAACAGTAACAAAAGGAGTAATAAGATCTGAATGTCATCTCATAATATGATTCTCTACAGAAACAAAATACTTTATGAATAATAGAACATTCCCATTCAGAATTACAGTCTCATTCTTTTGTATTTTTAACCTCTCTTCTTATGTGATAAGGAAGGTACCCTTGACGGCTTTGTACTTCCATCCTCTTGAAGCTGAAATGCACTGGCACATCCTCTGTGAGGCACAGGAGAGACTTCATTAGCAATTCCAGATCCTGGATGCTATGAACTGACATCTCCAGTGTGCATCTCCTTGTCACTTTACCCTTCCTYAGCTCAAAAAGAAAAGAATTCCTGTCAAACATTCTTCTAGACACAYGAGTCTCTAGATGGAAGAGAGTATTTTAAAACTGAATCCTCTGCCCAGAAAAGGCAATGAGAAATGTGGTGAGTGATGCACAGCTCTWATATTCCACATTGATTATGAATCTTCAAGCCCAGTGGCATTACTCTGAAGGTTTCCTCTCTTCCACACAGATACTTAAAGTACCTGCTTAAGTATTACAAAAATATCAACAGAGTAACAAGAATATTTATGAACAAATAAAACTTTGTGCAAACACTCAAGGGCAGAATTACACATTGGAGATGTCCATAACACCCAGGAAATCCATCAGGATGGCCATTGAATAAGCTTCCAGTTCCCTAACTCTTAGTGTACAGAAATAAGCAGTTATTTGYTTATTGAATATCCTTCACTCTGGTACAAAGACAACTTATGTTTCCCAATCAATTCTTTTGGCTTTAAAATATATTATGGCCAGAACATAAYCAAGAACTGCTTCCAGCACCAGCTGGGCTTCTTTCCACACTGAGCAGTGTTGAGAGTGGCCCACCTTGCCTCTTGGAAAACAACCCCCTGGACCTGCTCTGCCTACATGTACAGATAACTGTCACTCACAGAAAGACAGGACAGCTCAGGCATTGTAATTATTTCAATATTTTAAAGAACTGGAAAATGAAATTTTCTTTTAAGGGAAAAATTCTGGAAGTCCACCATTTCTTTACACCTTGAATAGACAAAAATGAAAGCTCCCCCTACAAAAATACTGAGATTTTGACACTGAGATAGTTTTTGCATTTGAAAATAAAAATACAAATTTGATAGAAGGACTGAAAAATGTTATCAAGCCAGATGTTACATGATCAGAACCCCATTTTTAAAGATAAATGATTTGCAGTATGACATGGTAGAAAGAGCTGTGCTTTGTAAATACCTTGGTCTGAAGACAAATCTATATATAGTCAGGTTTTTTGAATTAAAATGTTCAGATAAGGGCTAATACYAAACTCATAACAGAATCTTTGCTCTTCAGGTTTATATATTGCTTCTAACAGTTTCATCCAGAAGATAGATGGCACTTTGCATTCACAAAACACTGTGCAAAGCATTAATCACATAATCTTCACTGTCTCCTCTGTAATACACACCAGAACAAACCATTCCACAGAGCAAGTGAGCAGCCAGGCAGCTCRACCACAAGCAAAGCTGCCATTTATGCTTAAGACTTCCTAATTCCACTCTTGACACAGCTTTATGCCCCTTCTGCACTGCCTGTGCTGTGCACAGCCTGCTCAATAACACATCTGCAATTTCTCAGCACTTACAGGCCCATTTCCAGGTAGTTTTGTTTATTCCAGAATAAAAATACTGGAGAAAAGAAACTCAGCTAAGCAGAGCTGCCAGAATGGTGCTCTGCCCAGCCCAGGAGCAGAACAACACCCACCTGGACAGCCAGCTAAACTACCCTGGTATTTATTTCTGCCAAAARTACAACCCAGGGCCAGGTTTCAAATACCTGCAGCCCAAGGAACAGTTTGGAGCAACATTGCTGGGTGACCCGTGTCCAGCTTTACTGAGGAAACTGTTTCATGAACTGGAATAGAGAATGTGAGCTAAAGCCATGCAAAATAACAGCAAAAAGRTCAAAGTGTAATTGTTGAGTTGATGATAATTAGCACACAAACAAAAGTAGACTTGAAAATATAATAAACTATAAGAAATAAGAAGCAAAGAAGCGAAAGACTGATCTCAGCAGGACTGAGGATCAGCCTCTTGGAAGAGAAAACAGAGGTCAACACTTCCCTCCTGCCCAGYCCCAGGAATTCTTTGGCATCTCCTKGGTGGTGATGAGCATGCTGTTAGCATAATGCTAAATACAGGATGCTGTACTCACATGTCCACATAAATACATCTGTAACTTCATGAAGTGTTGAAAGATGTTTGGCTTGAGGTGAGAGAGCAAAGTAAGACATTTCAGGGATGGATTGGAGCAGGTACAAAGAATTTACAAAGAATTCCACTTGGTAAGGCAGAGACTGCCATAGCAATAGAGGTCTGCAGCAGAACATCCAAAACCAGTGTGATCTCAATCTCTTCAAATCCAGATGTGATTTAAARTGAAATTTATTTCATTACTGTTCTCCTTGGCATAGTAGTGAGTAYCCTTTTTGCCAAGACTTCAGATCCAGAACTAAAGCAAACAGGATGGTCTTCCAGTCAAGAGCAAGTGACAACACATTTTSTTTTACACTTAGCTGAGGGTTTCTCAAGACAACACACAAATTATCTAAACATTTTTTWAATTCTCTTTTCAAAAGCAAACTTTAACACATGACACAGATCTGAACTTAAAGCCCAAGATGATGAATTTCTATAACCAATCTCAATGAAATTTTATTTCATTTCATATTTTGGGACTCTCTTTCAGCAAAATTAATCCATAGCTTACTACACTTCCCTGGTAGCAATATTGGGTCCCAAGGCTGACTTCAAAGAGCTAGGGAATGACTACCCAAAAATGGGAAGAAGGCCAAAAAGCAATTAATTTTTGTTCTACCATTTCATTATATTTACRCATACATGGAAATACACAGCCAAATATCATTCCAAGGTTTTCTTTAATCAGGCTAAACAAGCAGTGCTCAGCAGATGTCTAGTGGGCAGCAGTCAATGAAAAGTCATGTTTTGGACTGTGGCTTTCTTGACTGCCCCAGATAATTTGATTCCTTTTGCCACACCAGTATTCCCAAAGTGGAATCCCTGCACACCTACACAAGTACAGGTGTCTCAGCTRCTGCTGGATTCTGATAGCCCAAACTGAGCTTTCTAATTAGTGCCTGACTACAGGTTTGGGTTTGGTTTCTTGGAGCTTGGGGTTTTTTTCCCAAAATAGGCTATTTTCCACCATTCTTACAATTTTCTGAGAGTTCTCCTAAGTCACTGGAAAGGTTTTCAGAGAYTTGCCTGAGTTTCAGGCCAGGTCCTGTGGAGCTTTTTTGACTAAAGAATAGCACAGCTCCAAGCAACAGATAAAGAACAGACAGTGATGGATTTCCTCTGGGGAATTGCACCTACTCATTTTAGGGGCAGGGGAGAAAATATATTAAATAGTTGCTGAAATTGTGTTACTTTATATGATCAAGCAGATAATGTGTCACAAAATGGGAGTACAAATAATATGCATATAACAAACAACARCTCAGCTGTTCATGATATCTCCCTGAAGCAAAACAGTGAAATCTGAATAACAAAGTTGTGCACATCATGTAAAATATAAATGAGACAAACTATTTTTAAACAGTAAACTTCATATTTCAAAGGTTTATCTGAGTAACCTATTTCCTACTATCTACCTGATATTTCTCTAACTGTAATAGCAGCAACATAAACTGGACTAATTACACTTACAGAATAGATGCTTCTAAGAAAAATTCCACCCAGTTTGGGTGCCAGCAGCTGACCATTTCAATTGATTAAATAAGCAAAATCAAACTTCTGTCTAAATATTACAGAGGCTGAATTTTAAATAGCTTCAAACTACATTTCTGAAAGTAGGAACTTCATGTGAAATACAGTCATATAATATGTTTATGTGTGTGTTTTGGGTTTTTTTTTTTTTTTNTTTTTTTTTTTTTTTTTGATTGGCACTTCTAAGGACCAAAAGAGAATGAGTAATTCATTCAGCTGTAATCACCATTAACTTATGGTGTCTGGTAACTCCCTGCTAGGAATTAAAACTATTGGCTTCAGCAAGCCTGCCTAGAGCAGCACTGTGAGTCAAACTTACACCATGAAAGCCATTCTGARAAACACTTATGTAACTTATGGGGCTCATTTCAGAACATGTCAGACTCCCACATTTTGTAAAGTGCTGTGCCTAAGTTTTCTGGAAGTCAGTGTCCAACCTTTGTTCTTCCAGATTCCCCTGAATTTAATCAGTTTTGGTTTAATCTGAGGCAGTATTTTTTCCATTATAAAACCCAGTTTGATTATTCCACCTCTTGGGGTCCACTACCCTTTGGTGGTTTTAAAGTGTTTCATTCTTMCTTAATTGCTTTCAGGCAGGCTTTAGGAAGAGCTCAGGACAATCTCTCACTGATGGAAAACATCTGCTCTGCTAAAAGGCCACCAAAAAATGCCCCTTTTTCCTTTTGCACTCAACTCATCAGCACACAGAAACTGTGTTTAAGGAATTCACATTCTTAGGAACATCCTTTTTGAACTTAGCTTCCCACTGGCATCTCCTGAGTGATAATTCATAGCTCAAGATACACTTCACAATACTGTCCTAAGCAGTGTTAAATTGGTATTCTCTGCTCCACTGGACAATCYATCTAGATGTGTAAAGAAAAATCAAGACAGTCCCAATTATTTATGGGTTGGCAGACACTGGCAACATGAAATTGCACAGTAACCCTTGGAAAGCTCCRTATCTTGTTTGAACAATAAAAAGATGAAGTTTCACAGCAAATTGGTTATTATGATTAGAGGGAAATAATAACCACCCCCAGCCAAACAAGTATCTCAGCAATCAAGTGTCACTTAAATGGCTTGAATCATTTGACATATCTTTAATGTGTAATACATATTAATATAACAAATGAGGAGCASCACTGAGATTTCAGAGGACAGCACTACAGTGCAGCTGGAGAAAAATCCACTTAGAATGAATGTAGATCACGGAATCGATATCCAGGGATTTGCTAAGGATCACTGAATCCTTCATTATTGATCCACACAAATACCATCCTTTTACTATGCAGGACACAATTACGAGCTAGTTTTACAAATTCCCACAATAAGAATCAACAAACTGTGTACTGATTAAAATTCAGTGCTGAATATGTTACATAAGGAATTAAAGTCATCACAAAAATGAGAGCAGGATACAAAATTCATGGGCTCCCTGCTCTTAACTGGAGATATGAAATGCATGCTTGCTTCCTTGTCATTTCAGTTTTTCTGGGAGCTTGATGCTAACTGGACCTCAACACCTCCTAACATAGAAGGAGAATTTAAAACAAAAATTACTCAAATAAACTCTATGAAACATTTTTCACTATATTTTATATTTTATAAAGACAACTGGCTTGACTGTTTTCTGCTATAACCTCGTAAACAGGCTACATTGCATTTGTGTAGTTCAACCTCTTATTTTATCAGGGACTCACTGCATTACATACAAATAACACTGCCACTCAAATTATATTCATAATAAATTTTATCATGATATAATATGTTTTCCTCTCAGTTTTGCACCTCACCCACAGAAAATATTAAAGGGAGTACAAGAGGTACATGAGAAGAATGTTTTTTTTACAACAGCATTAAACAAATGTTGTCCCCCATCAAGAAACTCCATCTCCACAGAGCAACTTTCCAGTGCCAAAGAAAGTTCTGGTCCTGCAGTCAGGTCTCCAATGCCCTGGCTGAAAAAAACCCAGGGCACAGCTGAAATCCACCAAAAACCTTTCAAATCATGGAGGCTGCATTAATTAGCCACACTTTGAGAAAAAGAAATAAAAGATATTAATCTAAAAATCTACCGCACATAGAAGAATAACAAGTGCCTTATAGAGACATAACCAACAGGTCTTAAACAGGAATCCCTCAGAACATCTAAACAGTTTGCTATCTATATCTGAAATAATAAATATTGCTATTTTATTCATATCAGAATCCCCCAGGGATGTTTGAGTTGCCCATTTTGCATCCCTGGGACCAGTGGGCTGTGCTGCCAGTTATGGTTAACACAACAGCCTCAATCAGAAATAGAGCACACTTTCTATGTCKATTTTATATTTGTTTGTTTTCAAAAAAGACCAAAAGAAATCTGTTGATATGTAGAAAAATTCAGACAAAACTGCATTGAGACCCATTACTGRGAAGTTTGTACAAGCAAAAATTTTTGCACCAGAAGAACCTAATGAAAAAATTCCCCAAACAACRTAGGAATGTTTACCCCATAAATATTCTTAGCACAGTCATATATATAGGATTTTGGTTTATAAACAGATGCAATTCCAGAGCATGCAGTCAGTCAAACAACAGAATGTGCCAGAAAAAAAGAGGAAAAAATGGGAAACATTAAAAACCCAACCAACCAAATAATAACAACAAAACCTATCAAAAAAAAAAATAAAAAAAAGAGAGAAAACAAAATCCAAGAAGTCAGAACAATTTTTGGATTGTGGAATTTTCTAACACGCTATTTGTTAAAATAAAAAGAATTTCAAGTGTGCAGRATAATGTCATCCCACAACATGGAGATCATATAAAATGAAAGTGCTATATAGCTAATTATAAAAAATGGTAAATTAAATTAGGCAGTTAGGAGAGGAAAATACTCCCACTATCCTGCTAAATTATCATGCCTTATATGCAGAAATCAGCCTCCAATGCTTCTCAAATCTCACCTTGCAAGACTCAGTTCCCAAAGGATGCCTCTAAGTACAGCCCTGCTTTACAAGCTTTCTACTCAAATAAAAAAGCTGTTGCATTGCAAGTAAATTTCATTTCTCAATTTTCATTCCTTAGCACAATCCCTCTCTCTTTTAAACTTTGAAAGAAAGACAAAGAAAAAATAAATCGYTTTGTGGAGGCAGTAAAACGATATAGTTGATAATTTTCCTTTCCCTGACCTTTGAATGTGTGCAATTCTCTCTGAACTGACTCCAGCAGCTGTGCAGTGGTTGGCATTTTTCAGTTTGAAGCAGTAATGAAGGAGTGTAAGTATGACTAATGTGCTGCACTTGCTYTGCTCTGTTCTGTCATTTGCTCCCATCCTGAGCAGGGAGATGCACTCTGCCTTTCCGCAGGGCACACTGGGGCCTTTCCCTCCTGTCCCACCCTGGCACTGCAAACCAGCTGCAGGGATGCTCCCCAGGGACAATGGGTGTGCTGCAGTGCTGGGAAAGGCACTGCCACTGAGAGAGCAGCAAACACCACAGGGATGGGCCACAAGGGCTGTTTGGTAACTTCACCCATTTTCCTTTTTGTATTGCYTTTCCCTTTTTATCCATAATGCATCTTTAATGGATCACAAAAGGTGCAGCATTTCCCAAGTCAGTTGTCCTGAAGGGGAGGTGAAGGGCTGAATCCTTAACAGAGTGAAAATGCAGAAACTTGGGAACCTGCACCAGTGTATTCCAACAGAAGGTCCTCTCCAATATCTGAATTATCCCTGCAATCTATATCTCTGTGCTACAGAAGGGGAGTGTAACAAATCACAGCACAGAAGTTATTTCTGTTGGGTTCCTTCTGGAGATTTCTCCATATTGGTGCCAGYAGGGTCTACTGGGAGAAATTGATTAATTTAATCATACATTATCATGCCAAATGAGACCTCTTCATAAAGGGTGGGCTAAAGGAAGTGAAATTATAGCAATATTTGAGTTTCTCTTAAGAGCCCCTTAACTAAGAACATTTTTTTCCCCACACAGTTGGAAAGCAATCCCTAGTTCAGGACTACTTTGCATGTTAGCTCCAGATCCTCACTGAAATCAACTGAGAATGTGTCTTACTAAACAAATATTTCTKAAATTCAAGATTATTAAATACACTGTGTTTCAAGGCAGAGCAAAAGCACTTTCATAATGATCTTGCCATTGAAATGTTTCCTTTCCAAGCAGTGACCTTAAATGCTGTTAAACTCCAAAACAACAGAATCCAAGATTKTTCTCTATATGATTACAAAGCTGAATTCCCTTTAAATTATTCATGAAGAAATATGATTAAATAGTTAATGCTCTTAACATACTGTGAAAATGTTTTAAGGAAGAATTGAATTCCCAAGGAAAAATCCTCACTGTCTCCTCCACCTTGGGTAGTGTGACATTTACCACTTCCAACAAAATAAACTGGGAAAACTCCAACAGATGTCTAGAAATCACGCACTGCTTACTAATAAGTGAAACTTTTTTTTTCCTCCTGAAAAAGTTGAAAGTTGGAAGAGTTGAACACTGCCTATTAGTATTACAAGCCTCTCAAGAGAAACATGAATGAAATCTTGCATCTCATTAGAATTGCATCCTTTTCCCAAAGTATTTGGTCCATTTCTTTTGCCTGATAGTAAAGAAAAAGAACAAGGTCTTTCTCTCATACTGCAAGTCTGAACTGAATTTTTGATGTGATCTAACTGCTAAGTGTGTACTCTGGAGGGGCCAAAGCCTCCTGATCTCCTCAGAGGAAGAAGCCCAGGCARTAAATCTGCTCTCTGTCCCTTGCTCTGGGCACCAGCCTCTCTTCTCCACATTTCCCATCCCCAAATGTCTTGACCTTGAGCAGTGGGGTCTGATACACCTCAGCAAGGAACACTCTCAACATAACAATTGGTAGGTATTTCACAGAAATTGGCAGGAGGAGAGGGGAGTGCTGGAGATAACAGCACACTGAGAGRGGCTGGGGACAGCAGCAGCCACAGCCTCAGAGAGCTGCTGGGGCTGGTGGCAAGTTTGGAATGTAGGACAGGATGTGTGCACCATACATTATTCCATTTATGATCAGACAGCTGCTCTGAGGAGTTTGCAGTTTAGGTTTCAGACTGCAAACAGGAGTAGGGGGAGATACAAAACGTGGATCACAGAAGGACCTTTCTAAACTCCCYCATCACACAAGTTCTGGTTTTGGGAGAAGCCAACACAAGTTCCTTGAGGGCTGTAACTTACATGGAGAGTCTGAAGATCGACAGAGAAATAAATACTCAGCACCCCTGGAGAGTGGGACCATTCAGACTTTCTGAGGAAACAGGTGTGTGAGTAGGCAAGGAGCTGCAATAGCCCTTTTCTGAGAAAGGGATGCATCTTCCGCCGAGCACTCACAGCAACAGCAGCTCCCTAATTAGGACCATTAGAAAAGGACCAGACCACTCTCATTCCCTCTATGATTTCCCTTGAAATGTCACATAACTGAAGGAAATTTCCAAAACAGAAACCATCACCCCCATTTGCCATGCCCCTCAGGGTGCAGCACACTGCTCCTGTTTGCTCACTGGCGCCAGCCTGTTTTGAAGGCTGCTTTACAAAGGTGACAACGTTTGCATGGCTCTGGAAACCTTTTTTCAGACTGGATTTCACACAGCWCTGGGTCCCTACCTTCCTGCACGCTGCCAAAAGAGAGCACCCTGCATTTTGCAGCAATATTGAATCAATGTGTCCGAGCAGAGCAGGCATTCTCTGGCCTCTCTGGTCAGAGCAGCTCCCCCAGCTCTTCACCCACAGTGGCTGGAACAGGAAAACTGTTTTAYTTCAGCAGGGAGGATATTACAGTCTCTAATACTATTACCCAAAAGAGCTTTACTAGTGGGAATCAACATCTTGTCGTATTTGCAGAAGCTTTTCTCATCCTCTATCTTATTTCCCTCTGGGCTCCCATTCAATTAATATATGAACCCAACTGTGGCAGTGGTACTGGAAATAACCTGGGAGTGCAACCCATCAATGYTGTGGTGCATTGCAGGGAACCTTGCTCAGAGTGGTGACCACAACAAGTGTCCCTTCATTTGGGACAGTTGTGGGGGATCACTGAGCTCACTTACAGACCCAGGAGGAAAAACAACTGCAACAGGTTCCAGCCCTGGGACACAGCTATGCCTCCACATAAACAAAAATGAGTTTTCTGAATATCATTTGACTTCAGGGTGTGGTCACTCCTTTGAAAAACAGAAAGGTCAGAAACAGATTAAATGAAAAGCACAACCCAACCCAGCTGCAGTGATACTGAGACAAAAACTTTGGGTAAATCATGCCATGTGCACCAAATTTTTTTCTGGCTGATTCCTTCAGTGCAGGATTGGCACTTTTTTTTTTCTTTTTTTTTTTCCCTGTGTAATCTGCAATGGATCAAAGGATCCAGTGGATCAAGCACCAAACGTAGCTTTTTACTGAGATAACCCCATGTGATCCTAAATTTAAAAGAAAGTTCATCTTGAGACTACAAAACTGCTTTACTTATACAGTGCATTTATAAAGCAACTCCAGAGCACTGCATTTATTAGCAGAACTGTCATACTGGCAGAAGTAACTGGCAAGAAAACCCTTTAAATTCTGCTTTGGATGATGCAGATTCTGGATTTGGAAGTTCCAGAGTCTCCAATAACATTTTCAATTGCTGTTACTCTATAGAAAGTCCAGATGCTTCCAGGTTATTACCTTCTTAATATATAWATATGTAAAACTTTATAATTATCCAACCTTAGTAAAAGAGTTTCATGGGACAGGCAGAGGGAAAAGAGAAGGTGTCTTGGCTAAAGTGCTGAGCAGAGGCTCTGGAGAGCACATCACACCATCTCCTCATCCTTCAGCCTCCCCTGGGCTCTAGGRGCAATTCCCAGCTCCACAGGGATGCTGCAACAGGACCTTCAATAGGAACTGGGGACTCCAGAGATTGTTTAGACAATGGGTTTCCTCCCCATTTCAGCCAGGACTGTAGATCAAACCTAAGGGTCCACACAGCATCTAACTCATCCCTAATTTCATGATACATCTCCTTTGAGTGTCTGCCTAACAGGCAGGAGAATACAGTTTACCATAGTTTTTGAGCAGCAGCAGCAAATGCTGTCTGTGCTCAGACTAAAATCCTTTATTCTAATTTTTCCAACATTCTGAGTAGCCTGCCAGGAGATATTTAGAGGAATAATAAATCTTACTGTGCCAGGGATGTGGGAGAAGGGCTCAGGACTGATGCAAAGATCTGTTTTTATGAGTGTCATCTGTTCCTGTTCTGCCAAAGGAAGAATGGCATATTGAAATTACTCTGCTGTAGGCAAAACCAGCAAGGACAGCACATTTGCCTCTGATGGCACCCAGGGAGAAAAAAACCCAAGAAACAAAAAAACACATTGATGCCAGTATTGGGAAATACAGCAGATAATATGGTGCAAGTTAAAATATCAAGGTACTCAGTTAATGAAGCAGCAAAATTCCAGGGAGTTACATACTGTTCATACTGAGCCTCCTGTTCCTGCCTTTTTTACTTCTCTTCTTGTGGTGGGAAAGATTTTCAGCAGCATTACAGCAAATAAGGATGCCATTATGTAAACAGGAGAGTGGAAGGCACCTGCTAATAAAGCCAAAATGCCTCAACTCCAAGTCTGCTAATGCAGGCAAAGGATCCTGGCACAGCTGAAGCAACCAACACATWTCAGCTGTCCACAGGAGGACATCATGAGCTTGGAGAGAATTATTGCAGAATTAAAGAGATCTTGCACATCTTGGCAAAGAAACCACAATGAGGGTAGTTCTTTCTTTCATGCTGTATGGAAGAACACCCAGAAGATGTGAGCATTTAAACCTGCAGTGGGAAGGACAGAATAAAGTTGAGAACACAGGAATCTTACAACTTCTGTTTATCAGGTTTTGGTCAGCATGTACAACACCTGTGTTAGTGATGTTCATTTACAAGGAGCAGTCACACACCAGGGACCAYTGAGCTCTGGAAAATTTCTTCTGCCTAGGGAGGGGAGGGTGCTGAAGGCCTTAGATAAAACCTTAAATTACATCACTGGTAATGGGCTACAGGAACCTAAAAAAGGAAATCTGTGAACATAACAACCTTGAGGCATATCTAGATCTATTTCAAAGAGGAAGCACTGTTCTTGGTGTGTCTGGCCAGAAAATATAATGAACTTACACTGGAGCACACAGGGACCACTAGAGAAAAGAAAATGTTTCCTCTGAGGGATATCAAGTAGGGCTCAAGGGCAGATGTTCCCACAGAAACTGTGGGATCTTGCACTGGTGCTAAAGGCATAGGTGACAAGTATTGGGACAGAGAACAGATTAAACAACACCTGAAATGTCTTTGGAATGTTTGCTATGTAATTCTGGCAYGAGTTTCAGTCACCACAATAGGGAAGCTGTAAGATTTGAAAAAGCCCTAGCAAATGGTTCCCATACCCAGGTGAGGAGTGCATGAGTTCTAGATAACAGCAGATGTTACAGAGCAGAAATCAAGATATGTTCCATTTTCCACTGAACAATTTATGATCACTGGGTATAAAACAGACATTTGTTGCAGTGAGGTCAAACTGGTCTCATTGGGCAGGTTGTGCATGCAGAGCTGCCAAGACAGCCAATAAAGTCATGCCAAGTACAGAGGATGAACTGCACACTGGCACTCCTGAGWCTTCCCCATGACTTTATCTAGGATTTAGGTCTTCTATTTATTTTCCCCCACAGAGACCCAGAAAGGCTGAAAGTAACAGACTGTTTTCTTCCAAGATGTAGTACACATATTGACATGTTTTCCCAACTTCAAAAAGGTATCATTTCAGTCTGTAGAACAGGGTTGGCTGGTTCTTAGGACAACCACATCAAGTGACCCATCAACAGCAGAAACTGATTTTCAAAGACACAGCTTTCAGCATGGCTTTCATCTCCCGAGGAGGAGAAGAAAGAGTTGTCTTTTTTTAAAGATCTTAAACGCAGTGCCAATTACTCCTAAGAATCATCCAGAAAGCATCTCTTGAAGCAGAAGCATGGACACACAACAAGTAATATTTCAAGTGAAAATGTATCCTGTTTTTCTCAAGAAACCCTGAAAACTGGACAATTCCATGTGTTAATATATTCCAGGGTGTGAAACCCCCCAGATTCACAGGCCACATTTCCCTGCTCCAGTGCTCCACGTTCACCATCATCCAGCTGCCTTTTTGTGCACCACAGGAACAGCACTGCACATGCTCCTCATGCAAGCTAATTCAGAAAAAACCAAAAAACTTAAAAAACCAACACAAAACAAAATTTAAAAAAAAAACAACCAAAAGCAAACAAACAAAAAACCCCTGAAATATCAAGGCTTGCCTGTAACAAAGTAAGAAAAGGAAACAGCAAAGCATAGACAGGTGTCAGAAAGTTGCACTCTTAAAACAAAAAACTCTATTTTTTAGCATGACAAGTAAGTGATGCTTTCACAGATGGAAATGGGATCAAATCCTCAGGCAGTRCACTATAGAAAAGCAGGCACCCTCACTGAACCATTCTCATTAAAACACCCTCCCTCTGCCAGTGTAACATTAGGGGTTTTTTTAAAAAAAGGAAAAGAAAAATCAGCTTTCATTTTCAAGTGACCTTTTTGAAAAATCCTTCCTAAAAAAATATTAGGAGCATTGTTGAATACAGCAGCTCCAATTTCTGTGCTGATAGAACCACGGGCTGATTACAAGGCTTTGTGTTTCTTCCTCTGCTAAGGCAGCATTGTGCAATCATTGCTGACCCGGGATGAAAAGAAAACAAAAACACACAAGCATAAACTCACAGCTGTCATTATCCATGCAGGCTCACCAGGCAGAAGCTGGGATATTAGCTGGAATTGTGCAAGGATGAGAGAGGAAGGGAGCTGTGATAGATGAGGAGATAATATCACACAATGTCACCTAGCAAATGGTGAGCACTCTGCAGCCCAACAGCCACACTGATCTCCAGCAGCAACATAATTATATTTCAAATTAGTTTTCTGCAATGCAAAAGGGGAAATAAGAAAGATCATCTGATGTGATCATGATACAGAGAGAGACCTGAGTAATATATTACRGTTTCTGGCCCATTATTATACACAGAAAATGAGGCTGTACAATTCCAGTTCATTTCTGAAGGTTCAGGGTCATCTTATTAGGAACAACATATTTACTGTGAGCCTGAAGAACCAGKATTGATTTGAATAGAAGTGCCTGTGCTTGGTTTTAGGATCCCTCTTTTCCTGTGCTGTCCTAATGAGCCATGAAAGGAACCTCAGCTAAATCAGAAATGCCCAACCATGGCTGGAAGAGACCTTCTGTCTGTGCTGCTCTTTTGACACCAGGAACATGGAGGGAACAGATTTCCAGCTCAGTGGTTTTCAGGAAGTACTGGAAMCCAGGAAGATGATCTGGGAACACCAGGGTTGATAGGCTGTAGTGAAGAGCTTAACAGAGGCACAATCCAGGCCTGACACCTCCATGGAATTACAGAACCAGCCAGTTTCTGTGCTTTGTCTCATCTCCTTCTGCATTGTCCAAAAAATGTATAATAGGTGGTAGCAGAGGTACCTCACTAATGACAACTGCATGAGAGAAAGGAAAAAACTGTATTTTTACAAGTGATTTCCTTGTGCTTTTGTAGCACATTGTTAAGGATGCTAATGCAGAACACCATGTTTGTGCACAAATGCAGGTTACAAGGGGATGGTGCATTTTGAAATGTAGGGGTTTTACCTGCCAGGACCAGGCAAGCACTGGTCTTACTGAGCTCACTGGCAAATCTGCTGCTTCCTGTGTGCCCTGGGTCGGGCCTGTGCTTGTGAATGCCATCACACAAACAAAATAACAACACAAGGCTGGCAGTCAGGGGCACCRTGAGGCCAATGGGGGCAGAAGGCTTCATTTCATTTCATTTCTGAAGACATCATCCTGTCTCCTTCTTTCTGCTTCCAGTCTTTTTCCATCTGCCCAGAACCTTCCTGTCCATTTATTCTGCATTCCCTCCCATCTATTTCTCTGCTGTGATCTGTCAATATTTTCTTGTCCCACCCTCTCATTTTGCTGTCTCTTCTTCTAAAGAAGCAGTAATTCAAGGGTAAAAAGACAATAAAGAAAAAAGGAAAAGGCATGGGAAAAAAGCTGAAGATTGCTTCCACTGCAGTTTATAACTCATTTCTATGGCTCCCCCTGAATCCTGCAACATTTTCTAGCCACCAAGGAGTCACAGTAAAATATAACCTCTGATTATGGGGTGAAAAAARCAAGTGGCACAGAAAACTTGGTAATTCTCATCTAAGGGCTGAGACTTCCCATTGGCAGCAGGACTGCAGTGACAGAGTCTGTCATTTAGGGTCTTTACCAGAATCTACACTGGTGTTAAACCAACTAATAAAGAGTTGCAACAGAGATGTGCTAATTATATTTTTCCACTTGAGTGTGTACTGAACATTGTAAACTATCATTTAGTGTCATTATTTTAATGATATATTATGTTGATAATACAATCTGGGTTAATTCCCAAAAGTGAAATMTAGGGGAAAAAATGCTTCTCTGATATTTTTGAAATACAATTTCTCATTAACCCTAAACCAGAAACTACTATAGACCCAGCTCCAGGGAAAGCATTCATTTACCATCAAAGTTAGCAACTACAATTATTATGGAAACAGTTGTCACAAACCAATTGTCATCTCTCTTATTTTAGTAGGGGGRAAAGCCCTAAAAGATAAAGCCAGAATTTTATATAGTAAGGCCCATAATTAAGTGCCTTCTTTTAAGGGATGCCTCAACTTTTGCTGAAAGAGAGCAAACAGTCAGCAGTGTGTTCAGCATTGCCACAGAAGGAGAAAATGGATGTATGCCTGTCCCAAAGGTATGAGGGCATCAAAGTGCAACAAAGTGAAAGCAAAAGACATAATTCTAATCATTCATGTTCCACATCCTTTTAAGCAGTGTAAGTTACTCCATACTTTAAATAGGATTTCCCCCCCACAGCCTATTAGCCTGCTATTAGCAATAATCATCACCTCTGAAATTCCACCTTTATCAAGAGACAGTTCTTTTCCTTTTGCATTGACTCCAACCCAGCCCTGGGTGTGAAGGACAGCTCACACAGGGATTTGTTTACTATTTCATACCTCATTGTCAGGTATCCCTGGATGACTGCAGGAGAAAGGAGCCATCTGCAGCTTCCCTGACCATCAAGTATCTCACCAATTCTCCAAGGACAACATTAAGTGTTTATTATCCTGACTATCAGAATCACATTTTCTTTAGAGAAGAAGTTTTATCTGCCTTGGTCTTACGTATTTCTGGTTCATATCCTCATATCTCTYTCAGAGAAATTTAAAGATGGTATGTAAGATTTAAGCTCTAAACATGCTTGAAAGTCACTATGAAAAATCCAACCAAATAAACATCTGTCAAGAATATGAGTTTGAATGGTCCTCTAGACCTGTGTACAATGCCAAGGGCACGACGTTTTCTTTCCTAACACTCATGACATCAGAAAAGACCACCCTGCGTAACAGGGATCTGCTAGTGCAGGCTATGCCCATAACAGAAATGAATGAAGTCTGAGATCTTTGGCATCCTCCTCTGCTTCCTGCAGAGGCAGCTGTGGGAGCACTGATCTYCTGCAGATTGGCAGAATAATCTCTCTGCTGAACCCCACACACCTTTCGTGCCAACWGCTTGTTAACAGAGCCCAAACAGATTCATTCAGTGTTTATCAAGCCATGGAAAAACAATGGTTTACCCCAGAGAGAGGCAGGGGATTTCAAAAGGATCACAAAGCACTGACGTTAAGCACCGCTGGCAGAGCTCTCAGGGACAGAGGATGAGCCTCTGCTGCTGAAGCCACTAATCACTGGGTGCAGGTCCTCGTCCCCAGCCCGGGAGGAGCAGCTGCTCTCAGCAGTTACAAGCAGCCAAAACAGTTTGAAAAACAATGGATTTCAGAAATTCTATACATTGCAGAGTGATTAAGGCATTTCGCCATTGCATCAAAGGCAGGGYTTTATTCTCCCTTTGGTCTGTCATGAGCTGACCAAAGCAAAAATAGAACCTCATCAAGSAGAGAGGCAATCCAAATCCCTTTGATTTATCCTGTGCTGTCCTATTTTTACCTCAGATCTACCCCAGCACAGGGAAGATGTGAGAACTTGCAGGTTACACAGCCCTGTGTTTTCACAGTGTTGCTGGTGCTGCGATGGCTGTAATTGTGATACACTGAGAATGTTTGCAGCCTTCTGCAGATCTCACACTCACACTTCTGCCCAACTGGTGTGATGTGCTTGTGTTATAACAGCTCAACACGTTGTAACCAAAAGCTGTTGAGAATGCTGGTTCAAATGATTTCTCTCCAAACACTGTCCTTTGTTTAGGTCTKTACATCTAGCAGGGAGTAGGGGATGGACACTTGGTGCTGTTCCTGATTCCCTGTTGTGACACTGGGAAAACCATCCCACCTGTGTCTCAGCATCCTTGGCTGTCAGTCTGATACACAATGCCCTGCTCACGAGGCTGACTGATCATAAGGCTTTGGAAATGAAGGACCAGGTGGGTGGCACCTTTCTACAGATAAATTAACTATGTAAATCAGGTAGAGGTTTATGAGAGATCAGGTATTCCAGGAATGATCTTGGTGATCCTGGTCATACTGCAAAGCAGACAGCTGTAGTTTTCATCMATTTATTAATGCATGAATAAAAAGAAAATGTTTCCCAGCAGCTGCACTCAGACAAAGCAGCAAATGTTCTTAGAAGATCCTGACTGTAGTGTCCAAACCATGCTGAGGCTGGAGAGGAACTAACAACAAATGAAATCTCTCAAAGTGAGCCATTCCTTTTCCAACTCAAAACACTGCTGGACTCACAAGTATTGCCTGGGGGATGAAGCAGGGGGATTTGTTTGAAGTTCTGTTGATTTGTTTGAATTTTYTCTCCCCTCAGACTCTTTCACCCCTTGGGAAGCTCCTGCTCTGTCAGGTGTGTAATCCAGCCCAAGGGGAAATCAAATGGGCTCGCTTACACAGTCATTAGTGGTCCCTGCAAAGCTCAAGGGGCTCATGCTTTCTGAGACTTGTARGATAAATTGGAAAGGGTTATAAAATAAAGGAAATAGAAACTGGAGAAAAGTTGGAAGGCTTGATTGAAAAGGCCTACTGGACACACCCCACTTTTTGCAGCAAACCCAGCAGTCTCTGCTGAGATTTGCTGTGAGACAAGAGCCAGAGGATGTGAACCATGAGTCCTTTGCAAAGTTTTTCCAATCTGCCCCTCATGCACCACCTCAGTGTTCCAGCTGCACACAAGTTGGTGTAATTTTCTCTACAGTTCCTCTGCAAAGCACCAGAACAAGCATAACCTGTTAGTAAGAGCTGACAATAAATCCCTTATCTTTATTAAGATTCAAGTCTTGCTCCACCCACTTATCAAATCTATTGATTTCAAAGTAAACAAAATCCTCTGTATAGATAGGCTGTATGTGACTCTTGTATTTAACCTAAGTGTGTGGGTATCATGATTGAAGCCATTGAAAACTGAACCATCAGAACAGGCTAGGAAATCATATAGAAGAATTTGCATTCAATCAAAATGTATGCTATGTATATTATTTGTTATATTGTGGCCTTATATTATTTCTGTAAATTAATTTTAACCCCTCAAATCACWCAGCCAAAGAACTGTGAAACATTTGTACATGAAAATCTGGGGGAAAAAAATAATGATGAGTTGATTCATGATTTGTTTTGGGAAAAAATTGCTATCCACTTGAAGCCATCATTGGAGAAATTGCTTTTCAAATCTGTTACATCTCAGGCATGCTAAGTACACTCTAATGAGTTCAAAAACGTGTAATGACACTGCTAATTCTGTGGCTAGCTTCGAATCAAGACTTTTTCTTTTCTTCAAAGGAAAATAGGATTATTAAGTGCACTAGCAGAATTTCCTTAACATGATTGATAGGAAGAAAGAGTAATCACCTTTGAAGTGCCACTACGTATAATACCTCTCTAGTGTTCTCCTTCTCCCCCTGACATCCGTGAGTAATTGAAAGTAAAGAAGCTGCTTAGTGTGATCAATGAAGCCCAGCTGACAGCCTGTTCTACAGCACCGACCAGCTCTGCTGGCTGGCAGCAGCAGCATCTTCGAGACTTTGGGGTTGACACAGGGCAGCACCAGCATCATCTTTGAGACTTTGGGGCTGACACAGGGCAACACCTTGCTGCAGTGCCAGGCTCCCGTTTGGCAGGGATGGGATCGCTAATGGCTCGTATTGGGTCTCCTCCCTGGGCAATGAGGGCCTCACCATGCAGGAAATCCTGCTGGAAGCTGGGCCAGGCACTTGCTGGGGCTGCACAGCCCCATAAAAGCAGGATTGTGCTGCAGAGAAGCTCAGGAGGCCGGGTTTGAGGCTGCTGGGTGCCCCTGTGTGCAGCACATCACAGACATCCCCTGACACGGCACAGGGGTGTGCACTGTGGCAGGGCACAGCAGCAGGTGCTGCCACAGCCCCCAGCGTGTCACAGACAGACCAAGAGGCATTTTTCTGCTACTCACAAATTCCAGGTATTGGAAAATTAACCAAAWTTGCTGCACCCAAGCAGACAGCGTCTGACTCACCACAGGTTTCTRAGGGAATAAATTATCTTTAAAAATACCGGTTTGGGTTGCTTCACATTTAACCATGTAACACTGTTCTGGTGCTAACAGCTTAGATATCTATAATGAATATTTATAATGAACACTTATAATGAATATAATAAATTATATTTATAACGAAAACCATTCTATAAGGAAGCAGCAAGCAGCTGTCTCTATTTTACTGAGTTCCTTGCAAAACATCAGGCTACTCTGAGCTGACTTCTCTGATAAAAAATCCATAAAAGACAACCTAAAAATCACAAAAATGTGTACAAATTTAGCTTCTATCCTGAGCACCAGGATAAAAAAAAATCTGCAACATACAACATCTCTAAAAACATACAACTAAATGCAATTTTATTGACGTTTCAATGGCTCAGTTCTATTGTTTCACAGTCCTAGGCATTGAAATTGGAGGTGGTACACCAAGGTTAAATCACAGCAGTGACAGTTCCTTGTGTCAGACACCTGTCAAACTGTAATAAGAAATCCGTGAAAAGAAATAAGATGCCAAAAGCACATCACAACAGGGTTTTTTCATTTTCATACTTCATGATTCATAAGTCACAGGAGCTGTGTACCTATGAAAAGAGGGTGGCAGCTGCACACCAGCACTTCCTGTTTGGCAGAAAATTAGCCAGGGTCARACTGTAAAGACAGGTCCTGCCCAGCCATGCTTCAGAAAGGCTGTGCAATCCCACCCTTGGAATAATTCACAAAGGGCAGAGGGAAGGGGACAATTTGAGCTTCACCTGGGAGGCCTGGCAGAGGAGCAGAGGTGGATGGAGTGTGGCCAAACCAACACCCCAGATCAGCACCCCCACATCTGCAGTGCCTGCAGATCCTCCACGGGGTCCCCCTCACACCCATTTCCCATGGGCACACACCAGAAACCCAAGCTCCCTTTTCTTTACAAAAAACCCAGTGAGTGTCAGACACACTGACACCACACAATGAAATCATTTCTGAAAAATCAAAGCCATCAAATCTCAGCCACACCAACAKGCTCAAAAAATCTTTAGTTAATGCATTGTACCTACAAAAGGGACTGAGGGAAATGGAGCAATCACAAAGATGGACAGTCTCAAATCTGCARAGGGGCCCATGACCACAGGAAGGACATAGGTGCAGGGGTGTAGGGCTGGGTCCTTTTTTAAAAAGGGATTTTTAAATACCTTTTCTTTGAAATTAAAGGGAAGGCTTTCACATAGATGGGCTGTCTAAATGTTATTCAAGTTATCAAATGATGCTGTCAGAATAACTTAGGTCCCATGCACACCTCTGAGCTTGCAAGCCTGCTTAAACAAATTCTAGCTTTACAGCAACAAGCAACCTTCAGTAAATCCCCTCTTTCCTCTTCCATTACCTTTATTTATTTGAGAAAATGAGTGGAAACAGCGGCCAAAACCATGCATGCATTAAGGAGAGGCAATATTCATCTCCATGTAAAGATGTCTTTACTTTCAGAGCCTGGGCAGCTTTTTCTGGTTTGTTTTTAAATAGCCCTACTCTGCAATATAGGCCAGTGCTGCATTTGCTTGARAGTCTGCTTCTTGAAGCTGATTTCTTTAAAACTGTGAATGATACAGTCTGTTCTGAACTACCTATGCAGAGCTTTGGCAGTAACAGTCCTACTGGCAGGAAAGGGAGTTTATAGCTGCAGCTTTGCAAGAAACAAATAACATTTTCCTGTGCCTATTGATTGCCATCTATTTTTATGACACATCTGTGACTTTCAGTGACTTACACAAGTGTTCTGCATTAATAATATATCTGCTCCAGTTATTTATATATTTACTTGAYAAATTAAAAAATACATACTAATAAAACAAGTGTAGGGTTCTCCAGAGAGGAGAATATTAAATGGCTGCTTTTATATGAAAGGCCGCAGAGACCAATTTATTTTTTGTGCCTCCACATGCAGGCATGTCACATATATCAATGGATACACATGTCCCCTGCCTTTTCCTCCCTCCTTTTAGGTGGTTCAGTGACCCTCCCTTGCCAGAAGGGCCAGCAGCTGGGCTCAGCACCACCTGTGCCTTCAGGGGATGAGATTCTGTGCCTCAGGCCTGACCTTTACCACCAGCAATGTGAAAGGGACAAAGTCAGCAACAGTGGTCATTTCCCTGCCTCTCTTCATGCCTGTGATATTAGCAGGAGTAGAGAGACCTGCCGCAGAATAAATATTGCTATTTACTTTTTATTTTCCTGCCAATTTCTAAACCTTAAAGAAAAGTTTTTTAAAGATTCTCACTCAGCTGGATGTGCACACACACAGTCTGTGACACTCCAAAGCTGTACTGGGCTGCTTCTCTAATGGCAGCTGCAACACACAGAAATATCCTTTAATCAGAGTTATCTTAAAATCATCTTCCCCTGCTCTGCACTTTATAATTATAACATGCTAGCCAGAAGGAAATGTTAGATTAACTAGCGTCCACAACATCTTTGAGCAGAGATTTATAGAGAAAAAGTAATTTTAAACTGAAAGATATTCCAATCTATTCTCAAGAGTCCTGCAGAATATGAGTGGAAGTGTGAAGAGAATAGCCAGAACCAGTCACACAGACTGCTAATGTCAAAGATGATGAAAATACAAAGTTGTGCATTCCAATTCTAGAGGAAGAAAGGTTCTGCCTCAGCTTGCCAGCTAAGCCTGGATGAAATTCCTCTATCTGTGTCTCCCATTGCAGAGAGATCCCTTATCTCTCCCTTCCTGCTCATGTGGATTTCCTTTTATAAGAAGTATTTTAAAATCTCCAGMCCATTTTGAGCCTGTCTTTGTGAGGCTGGGGATCCACATAATGGGTTGTAATCTGCCAGGAAAGTGCCTTGATCCAGGTCACCAGGCTGTGCYACCACAGCACAATGGGTGGCACGCAGGGCAGGGCAGGAGCCAGGGCAACATCAAGGACAGAAAACATTAAGCTGCAACTGAATGTGAAACCACAGCCCAGCTGAAATAAATGGGGCACATTTCCTGTAAAACCATGCAGCAAAAGAGTTCAGCAGCCGAGCTGCCAAGAGGAAAGAGCAGGAGTCAAAGGCACTGTAGCATTATATGTGTATCTGAGGTGGTTTATAYGCTTGTAAAACTGCCCACTTCTTTCCACCTTTAAAATCAGTCTCTCAAGAGAAGCCTCCTCATACTGGGTGACCTCAATAGTCTATTAGGAAATGCTTTCATCCTGTGCAAGTGACTTTGTGTGCCCACTGGCCATGGAAAAAGCATTCTGSACTGAGGGGCTTTAACTCCATGCCCACTGCCAAACCAGATGAACCCTGAGCCTAAACATCCTCTTCCATATTCAGAGAGATGTTTCTGGTGATRCTATGGAAACCAGTGCTTTCCTCTACTGAGACTCAAAGCTGCATTAAATATGTTCTTTTACCAACTTTCCTTCTTTCAATGTTAGGACCATTAGGAAAATAGATGCTGGCAGGCTTTGCTCTTGACCTCAGTTCAAGCTCCCTGTGTTTTTCTATTAATACCAAACAAAGAGGTAAATGCTAAGGTTGGCTTACAAAACACTGAGGTCTGGGGAAAGAGCGAGGAAAAATGCTTATATTATCATACTGCATTCCAGTTAAAGCAAGGGGCTAGGTTAGATGCTGCACTTAGCATGTTATAAATTTGGAAATTTCAGTTTTAAATCCCAAGGGAAATGCTGTTCAGCCAACCCTTCTCTTACCAGCCTTTAACAACTACACCTCGTCATATAATAATGATAACACACAGCTATGCAAAATCAGAAGCTGCTGAAACTCAGCCACTGAGTCCTGTCTCAAAAAAACTGGTATTTAATACAGGACACTTCAAAGATGTATAGCAACAAAAGGAACAGGGGTCAGTACTCCTTGGGCCCTTCAGYTTCAGCTTCTGGTTTTGAAATTCATCTGTCTTTCTAATTGGATAAGGGTCTGCAGTTCTTTTCTTAATTGTTTTACATGTATCCTCTCCAAACAGATTAAGATGAGAAAATGGATCACACACCTACAACTTCTGAACAAGCAGTACCTACCTGAGTATTATTTGCATGCATGCCATGCTGCACTGAAATCAAATGCATGTTCCATGGCATGTAAACTAAATCACTACAACAGAAGGAAAAAAATGAGCTAATTAAAACACAAAGGTGAAAGACAAAAYAAACAGAACAAGCAATGAGCCAGATGACAGTGTTCTTCAGGTCATTACAAGGAGGCTGCTTCCCCACAATGCTTGGCAGGAGCACCTATCTCTGATAGAGAGATTTCTGCTGTTCTCTGTAAGGGCTTTTGTTTTTATTGGCATTAATCTCACTTTTCAAATGGACAATACATGGGTCAAATTCACTTTGGACCACTCATATAGCTTGTCTCAGTGAATGTTATGGGCAGAACAGTCTCGTGCTTCATCTTCCAGGAGTGCTGCTCACTGTTCCAACAGTTGGATTTTCCCTTTAGTTGCTGGGATAAATTGCTTTCAGGAATATTCCTACTTCTACTGAAAACACACATCTTTTTTTTTAATYGACCTGATTGATAAGAAGAGCCTGAAAATGTATCTCAATGCACCCAAAATGTTCAGAAACTGGAACACAAAAAATAGGTCCAAGGCTAGTCCTTTTCTTTCCTCTGAATCTCTTTATTAAGTCAATTTTAGAATTTTCAAAGGCAAACCCATATTTCCTAGAACCTGAAGGTTGTCATTCCCACTACTAAGACCATCTCATAATGGCTTAAGGGAAGCTCATCTTTTGCAAAAGAATTTCCATGTTTGAGTTAAGKATGTTCTGTGACCAAGACATTTCTCTACTTAACTTGAGCCCCAAACAACTTCAATAGACTTCATGTTCTTCCTTATCCCTAGGSTTCTGCTCAGGAATTACAAACTGACTGCACAGGGAGGAGATTCCAGAGCCTGGTACCTGTTCTCTCTTTCCCAYAGGGTCACTGCAGCCCCATCCCAGCCCACAGCTGTGTCTGGCTCTGAGCACATGGAGCCAAACCCCAGCTGGGCTCKGTAGGGCAGGCACTGAGCTCAGCCCATCCCTTCCATACAGGAAAGCTCAGGCTTTTTGCCTGTGTAGGAGACTCACAGCCATCTCAGCACAGTAAAACCTCAGAGCTAAAAACACGGGAGTTCATCTCCCCTTGTGTCACCCCGTACGCCTGCAGCCAGCAGAGACACTAAAGATARGTTTGTCTCCTAGCTCTTAAATATTTAATCCACACCTTCTACATGATATTCTAGCTTCTAGACACAACCCTGTAAATCACTGAATGTCTGTAAGAAGTTACACTATTCTGGATTTTTTATGTTTCCTTCTGTGGCACATCCACGTTCGATGTGAAGGCTGATTAAGTTACGCCTTTACATATTCTGACAAGGTCTTCCAACAGTGCTCAGCAATATTTCAGGCACAAGAAAGAAACAGTACTGAAACACAGAAACCTGCCAATTCTCACCCTTGCAGATAATCTGCCTCAAGTCCATCCTAAATGCTAAATCCTTCAGAAGAAGAGATGCAGGATGTAGCTGCACAAGAGARGCASAGATAAGAAAGAAAAAAACAGAGGGTTTTTATCCCGAAATTTTTTGCTTCATTGCAAATATATAATTGAAATTAAATGTYTTTTCCAAAAGAAAAGCACATTACAGTGACAAATTAAGTAAAATGYTAAAGGACCTTACCCTGAGAAACCTGAGTCATCACTGGTGATGGCTTCTACCAGGACATTGCTGCGTCATTTGTAAAACAACATTTTGTTGTCACTATGTTGTTCAGCATTTCACCACAGCTGAATAATAAGGGATTTATGAATTGTGGGCAGGATTTTAAGTAGGATTTGTCAGCAGGATTTTAGGTACCAGCAGAGTTGTCAGCAGGATTTTAAGTAACACCGGTGCAATTTGCATCTAGACACCCAGAGAAKGAAGGACAAATGTCCATTTTCCTTTGATGCATTTAAGGTGGAATGTGGTTCCTTCATAATGCAAAAATAGGACTGTGTCCTGAACAGTGCTTTTGCCTATAGAAGATGTGCAGGGACAGGATGATGCTCTGTTTGAGAATAAGGCATGGCTGACTGCTGAGAAACTCACAGTCATTTCTAGAACAGTCCWTTCAGGAAGGGAGTTACCTGCCACTTTCTATAGTGAAATAAATCATTAGATGCAATTTCCACTGCTGTTCACTAGAAAGGAAGTCCCCTTGTTCCTCAGAGTGAAAGRCTACCCACGTGGAGAATTTTAATTTTTGTTTCTACTCTTTTGTCTTCCTGTTTAATAGTCAGTGCCCTGATTGCTAAATGAAACTAGAACYAGRTGATCTTTAAGGTCTCTTCCAGCCCAAGACTTTCTGTGATTCTATGAATATGTAACTAAGCTCCATGGGCAGGGTTGAAGGAACTTTTGCTGATGTTAGTAGTCAGGGTGTTTTTCCACATGTATAACATCCTGTAATAGGTTTCCAGGATAAGTTTGTTTATTAATTGAATCTGTCATAGCAGGAACACAAAGAGCATTCAGATTAGGCCAGCCTGGATGGAGCTCTGAGMAACCTGSTCTAGYGGAAAGTGTCCCTGCCCATGGCAGAGGRTTGTAACAAGGTCTTWAAGGCCCCTTCCAACCCAAAMCATTYTACARTTYTGYCATTCYRYTTCCCAAAAGGACAGAAAAGCCAATGTGACCTGCTGGCTATGGAACAGAGAACAGAGTAATCCCCATTYCCACAGTCTCTGTATCCATTAGATCACTTCAGGTCACACAAGTTTGCTGTCACATGTCAAAGGAACTGCTCAGAAGTATCCAGGTGCTGGAGAACCAGGGAGTAACAGGATGGGTTCTAAGATAAGATTGAAGATTCCAGGTATAGGTTACTTTCACTTATTTCAGCTCTCCTAGAGGGGATCTACTGTCTCCAAGTCATAAAATTAAAAAATCAGCAAAAGGATGTGCTGAATCCCAGATGTTAATTGCACAGACTCACTGGATTAGAACTGCAGATAATTAATTGCTGAATTTTAATACATGTTAAACTAAATGGATGATAAGATTTCCAGTAGGTAGTTCTGGGGTCCAAAAGGGGAAGATTATTTCTTAAAATGTGAGAGCCCTAGAGGCCCAAGTCATCGAAAAATGTCTGATTTCAAGAAGTTAGAGAAGCTTGGGAGACCAGCAGAAGGGCAAAGTGGGGAGCTGTGACACTTGAGTGCAGCAGCTCAAGGGAGCTTATGTGCTGCTAAATTCCTTTTGGTGAGAAGGAAGCAACTTTGCAGCTTTTAGAAGCTGTGAGTAATTGTTAGCTGGGTTTCCTATAAGGTCAGTGATACACAAAATGCTCTGTTAGATTTTTACATTAAAAAGAAACAAAACACCAAACAAAACCACAGCATTTGTGTTATGATACTGTAACCTCATCATCCCAGTTCTCAGGAATTCAGTTTGTCAGTTAAAACTTAGAGTAAAATGACAGTAGAACTAAGGTATAAACCTTTTAAAGATAAAAATATGTACCTTTATGAGGACATTTTTATCTGGAAAGTACATGAGGTTAAAACAACAAGACCAACACAGAGAGGAATTATTTTATCATTTGTGCAATAGAATATATAAGAGACTTCAGCTCTGATAAAAGCTGCACTGTACTTCACGTTGCCTGCTCATTAAAATCGGACTTGAAAAGGAACAGCAAAAGTAAATGGAGGCACAGGCTTTAAGACACACATAGTCTATAACAGATCAGGGAACTGATCCTCAGCCTCAAACCCCCTGCCTGGTTTATTCACCTTGCTACTCCTTTGTACCTCCAAGCACCAGAGCACTGCCCCATCCCAAGTGGTCTTCCTGGTGTCTTCACTGACACAGACAGAATAGGASCTTTTAATTTTCTTTTTYTTTYTCCAGARATTTGCTATGGAGACTCTCAGGCTGAAATTCAGCCATGTGTTCCTAGGGTTTTATTAGGAACTATGACTGAGAGGTATAATTTGAAACTATTCTTATACTGCTAAGGCCAGGTTTATTTTCCTGCCACAGGTGAACCAAGGGAAGTAATTTCCCGTTTGAGGAGACACCTAAATGACATTTAGCTGTGGGTATCAGAAAAAAATGCCCTACAATTAGATTTTTTAAATGTTGAGCTTATTTTGGCTGGTGCCTGATAYCTTTTGAATTTCATTTCATCCTTTGCAGCTCCTTTTCAAGGAAGTTTTAGAGTGTCTGGTTTGAAGGTTCCTGACCTGGAGGTCACCTTTGATATCAGCCCAGCTTTTGATTATCAGTTTAGCTACATAACAAAAACTTCTATATCTGCAGAGGACAGTAAGTAAAGCTCCAAGCAAGGCTGTCTCAGGAGGGTGCTAGGCTGTCATTCATGCTTTCATTATGTCTCAGCTGGATTATCGAAGCACATTGTTCACATGCCTCCCAGAGCAGGCACTTCACAAACTGCAACACAGCACAAATATTGGAGCTGGAGGGATGAGTAGCAGTCAGTGAGCAYAACCCACTGCACCCATGCTGAGAGCTTAACAAGAACCCCGGGCAAGGCAGCGAGCTGCAGCCTCTGTGTGCCAGCCCCACCTCTAATAACAGCTCTCACACCTGCACCAGCAGCCCAAGGAATGGATYTGGCCCCTCTGGGTGTTGTTTGTTTATTAATGACACAGGAGAGGTTCAGGACTTGTTGAGCACTGTGTGGTGCTCTAYACATCAGAACACTGATTTCCCCTACCTCGGGGAAAAGCAGATTTGCCTTCACCCCCTCTCAGAGCTCAGGGATTCTCCTGTCAAATTCAGCCAACAGACCCACTCTTCATTTGCTCAGACCTATTTGTTTTACTAAAAGGAAAATATTCAAGACTGGCCAGGCTTTCTCAATTCTCCTAGATATCAYCCAATTCACCCACATAAATCCCAAYTCTCTAGTTTTGAATGAGAATCATTAAAAAAGAAAATTTCAAATTTCACCACTTTGATACTGAACGGAACATTTTTTTAATGTGAGAAACTTAACTAAGAAGATGCTTAACACATTAAGTGGGGTTAAAGTACAGAGCAGATCATTTACTGTACTAGCAGAGGGCTGCAGTGATTCCTCCCTCCAGCCTGCCTGGAAATACAACAACGTGATACCAAAGACTCTTGGAGAACAAATTTAAGACAGGCCAACGATGACTACCAGCAGGATTTGTGAGTTAACAGAGTCATGAGAACCAATCATGCAGAATGGATCTTTAACAGAGATTTTMCTCTGAAGCAAGTTGAGTCATAACTCACTGAGCATAACACTACAACCTTGGGATGCTTTTAAACATGGACTAAATATATTATTCACCTGCCTGTATTCACAATGGTACCTCAACATCYCTTCCATTTAAGCACTACCTCAGCTTTCCTTGCATAGTTTGTTAATTCTGTGATTCTCCTACATGTGAAGGGCATTCAGAAGTTTCCTGTATTTCGTAATGTATTGGTATAATTACARAATCTCATTAAGAAGGACTTTATTATTGATTTACTGGTTTTCTATTCATTAAATTTCACTGTAAAAAGGATTATTACTTTTAAAGTCAGCATGCTTAAACACAAATGGAATTATCGTAAGAGAAACAACATAAAATGGGGCTATTAATATTAAAACAGCTATACTTTGAAGATTATTCATTTAATAAATCTTTGTGATATTAGCAAGATTGATGAGCAGTAGTACAAATGAGGGGAACATGGGAGAGATGATCATTTATTATCATTACAGAGATATAAAGTATGATTCAGTGTTTCATAATGGATGTTAAATTTGATTTAACATATGGCTGACTCATTCTCTGAAAACTATTCTTAAAGACATAAACTCATTGAAAAGTCAAATCCATTGTCTTAATAATACTCATGAATTATCTTTTGATAAGAAAATAAGTCCTGTGTCCTCAGACAAATCAGGCAGGCTGTGGCAGAGCTCTGTGCCAGAGAACACACACCCAGAGACACAAACAACACCTGGAGTGTGCCCAGGCAGGTGAGCACTGAAAATGAGCAGAAAATGYCTCCTCCTTTTGCCCACCCMCAGACCATTTGTGCWCTGCCCAAYACTGCTTTTACCTGTGCTGCTGGCCAAGGYTRCAGCACACCTGACTGTGAACAGGGRCAGGGCYTCCRAGTKATGTCAMRGGAGATTCTCTGAAAATGTTTAATCCCCACTCATGCATTACCTTGAAGTACTTGGTATGTACAGAGCAGGGCCTCTGAGACAGGACTGTTTGCTTCTAAGTCAGAACATCTGCACAATTCAGATATTRCAAACCCCATGCCAATGCTGAGCAACAGAATTTTGTTACCCTGTTGACACTATTTATTCACATAAAATCAAATAAACTGGACAATTAATTGTCTGATTGTGTAAGAAATACTACTGTTTCAAATACCCTGTCAAATTAAAATACATACTTGAGAAACAAGACAGCTTAAATGAAGGACTGGTATTTCTGCTMAATCAAGCCCTGATACCTGCTCAGAAAACATCTGTCTGGAAGAACTACTATCCAAATTAAATGTGGAGTCACAGAAAGTTCTGTGTCATGGTGATCTTTCTGCTTAGCAATCAAAAATTCCCTCTGGACATCCATCATTATTTTGCCAGTGAWTCAAGAGCAATGTAAATATCTTCTCCCCTACCCTGCCCCCATRTGCACAGGGCACAGATGAGACTGAATAAACACTGTGTCCTTGGTACATKTAACAACTGTATTCTCTGCATTTTCCACAGAGGGCACTTCTGCTGCCTCTTTCTTTGCCTTTAGTTATCTGCAATATTTTTTGTTTAATTAGGAAAATAATTGAATCT
Source organism: Alauda arvensis (assembly GCA_902810485.1). NCBI lineage: Eukaryota > Metazoa > Chordata > Aves > Passeriformes > Alaudidae > Alauda > Alauda arvensis. Next base: position 1,209,935 of record CADDXX010000051.1, on the reverse strand, counting down.
ATACCTCACCACCTCACTGTTCCTCTCCCCTGAGACGCAGCACTAACAAGATATATTCATATATTTATTCATTCATCATCCTATTGTGAAAGTCTAATCCTTGCTGCWGCAGCAGCAGCACAAGTCCCAGCAGTATGGATTACTGGAAGGTTTAGTGTTCTGGACTACCAGGTTCCTGCTTAGAAATCATCCTTACAAACAGACTCCAGTAAAGGTCTGGTGCTTTCATTTCYCACCTCCTTAGGCTTTGACTTGTTTCTGCACTCTGGCATGTGCTACAACCAACCCAGGCCTGTGCTTAATGGAAGAGGATTGCTGAGCTGCTCCACTCCCCCTTTACATCAAAAATTTTACATGTCCAAAGGAAAGGCTTTGCCCTGTTCCAGCCAACCACAGCCCCTCCATGGAGCTGCTGCAGGATCTGGTCTGTAACAACTGACAGATTTCCTGTGCATCAATCTCCCCAAGTACCATCTCATCTAAGTGAAATGTGACAGACTCGAATGTACAGAAGAGTAACAGAGCCATAGAGTCTTTATTCTTTGAATATTATAATAATGTAATCATCTGCTAAAATGCCCTATTCACTATCTCTGCTCAGCCATTTGTTTATTTWGGTAGGAATTGACTCTGCATATCAACTTCACACACATCTCAGCCTTGCCATCCTTTGCCTGCCTCACCTTTTCTCCATCTCTCATGAGCATTTACTCTCACTTATCCAGCATTACCCAGGTAAAGTTCCCAGGTGCTAAATGCACTRAAGTCGTAGGAGAAGAAAATTGTGACAGGATGAAAAGGTTTCAGAGCAGTTGGCAATGGATGGATATGCAGATAGTCTACTGAGACAGAGATGATTTTAATAGGAAAATTCTAGTCTCTACATGGGTTTTAACTCACTCTTCTTTCTAATTTACAGACTGACAATGGATTCAAAAGCTCCCAGGAGAAAGTGAGCATGCTGAAATGTRGGAGGTCTGGTAGAAAAATGAGCAATGGTCGTTAAGAGAAATCTTTTGACTACATWTTCTCTTTTTTGTTTGCTGCAGTGACTTTCTCTGCTGCTGGTAATTGACTTCTGTTTGTTTACAGTTAAAGGATAACATTCATGTTAGACTATACAAATGAAAAAGTGCTTTSTGCAGGTGAATAAATGTCACAGCAAGGATGTACACTAGCTGTGAAAGCTGTTRATTGCAAATATATCCCAGCATTAGCAGTGCTGTCCCTCTTTCACTGTCCTTAGCAAATCACAGTTAAGAAAGGATATTTGCATGCCCTTCTCATGCCCATTGCACACCCACATGGAGGAATGGAGATGTTTTGCTAAATCTTTGCTGGACTACCCATTCATTCTCACTAAGTGCAGTTTCTCACAGGTGAACAAACCCAAAGGTAAATCCCTGAACAGTCAGTGAATGCTGAGGAGACAGAATTACAAAAATAAAAAAATCTTTAATTGCTTTTGCTTAGTTTGCAATTAWTCAAAATTATGTCTCTTCTCATAATAACTTAGCAGGTATTTGGAAAAATATTATATTTTAATCAGACACATATCCATGTTGGGTAAAATCACCAGTGGTGAAACAGCAGATCAACCAGATCTAAATAGCAGTATTTTCCTAAGTGTATAAAAGTAGTAAACATCACCACAAGATTTGCACTAAATGCAAGTTGTTGCTTATATAAAGATCAAAAAGATAGTGCTTCAAGCCTGCTTTGTCCCAGCATCATTCCTTCCAGTCCTGACCAATCCCTGGTCTTATATCTGCACCAGAATATCTCTGTTAAAGTAAGCATGTTCTGCAAGGCTTGCAKTGTTTCAYAGTACAYACCTGCCCTGTCTGATACAGATTCACCTTCTGCTTATTTGACTTCATTTTCTGCAGTTTTATTTTGYATTCTTTCTTTTTCTTTCTTTCTCCATATGAAGAGAATATATAATTCCAGAATTTTATCCTTTCAACTTCAGTCTCATTCCATCTCTTTGAGTCTCTCTATATGGAACAGGTGTCATGTGAATATTTGAAGTGAAAAAGAGTAGCTCATTATAGTGTTTGGAAATTCAGATAATGTTAATCTGTCTTTGATGCTCATCCTCTTTGGCCAAGTCTTCACAGACTCCCTAAATTAGCATTCTGTCCTACTACATCCTCTGCAACTCTTTTCTACTTCTTGTTGTGTCACATGTATTTCTCTAAATCTATTTAATGTGTGTCTAGATCTGGACAGATATTTATATGAATTTCAAAACAACAACATTCATAATTTACCTTAAATTATCAGATTGTTTTTACAAGTTTTTGAGAAAGAAAACAACCCAAACCAGTTAGTAGGTGGAACACATGAAATACCAAGTCTATAATTTTGACAAGTGCTGTCTCCTACTGTTTCCTCAGTGGGGCTTCCTTAACCTCCTGGCACACCCAGTCCTCAGCAGACCCAAGGACTCCTGATTTGTAGGACCAATTGTTTCCAAGGATACTCAGAGCTGTCATTTTTGGTGAAGAGTTGAGCACATTTGCAGCACTGCAAAGSACTACCAGCCTACAAAAGTCATCCCAGCCCCAAGAACATGAAGTCCTGAGGTCTGCAAACACCAGACACACATATTGTTCATTGTGTCTTTTCCTTCCCATAGCCCTAGCTTCTAAAAAGTCTCTCCAAACAGGAGGTGAGGATGTAAATGAGAGAAAGCCTTTTTCATGCAGCACCATGTTTTATCTGCATCTTTTCATTCCCTCCCAGCCAAGCTTCAATGCCATGTAGATGACTTTCACAATGTATGGTTTGTCTGCTCCCTTTTCTTCTCGGGCTCCGAACACCGATGCCATTGTTGAGCACTCAAAGGCTCTTTGTAGCCCAAAATAGCTGTACCAAAGCCTTTGCCTCATTCAGTCCCTTTACCCAGAACCTGATTCTTATTCTGTGCAGTGGTGATGAGTCTTTTAAACCCTGCATGCTTTTGCAGGCATTTAAGGTTCAAAAGTCCCTCATGTCTAGCTAATCAATACTTTAGGAAGATCTTGTGTAGTGCTCATTAAAGTCTAATGCACTGTATTTCTTCAGCTCCTCTGTGCTCCATGCTCAGAATACCCTGCAGCTTCTCTCCAGCTAAATGGCCTTTGAGTTCCTCACACAGCTTGTTGAGGTGTGTTCCTGCCCGTTTTTCAGTGATACAGCTTAATATCTCAGATAAATCTTTTGTCCTGAATCCTCCTTCTCCTACAGATAATCCTTCAAGCAGTGGTGAGGAGAACCAACTTCTCAAGTGTTAATTCCTGGAGCTGCTGCTGTGCTTTTTACTCTACAGTGAAAAACCTGCAGGCTGCTGAGCACACAGCAGGACATCCTCACACATTCCAGTCCACACAGATAAATGGCTRGATGTCTTTGAATGAGTTCTTTTCTCCATTCTGCTCTTTGAACTCTCCTGTGGGCAAAGCTGATGGTGGCTGCATTGCCTGCTCTGCTGCCTCCAACACCAGGCAGATTCCAGGTGATGTYAGCCCAAATGAGGTTAAGTGTCATTTAACCTCTAATCAAGCCTTATCTCTTTGGGAGGGCTGGAGTAAAGCTTATACATTGCTTATTTACTATTTCTGCACTATTTAAAGTGTTGAAGCTGTCCACACATGCAGATGCCAGCTATCTGCTCAGGCAAATACATGCTGGATACCTACTCAGGATCAAATTCAGCCCAGACTAACTCCTCCTGCCCTGAACCAGGAGCCTGAGCTGCCCACAGCTGGACCAAGGCTATTTAGCAAACTTTTCCTTCAGCAGTAATGAACCAGACCTACCAGCAACAGCCATGCTGGGGAGGAGGAGGAGGCTGCCACAGAGAAGCTTTACAGTACATAGGGGCTGCTTGGGCATCACTTGGCAGCTCACTGGCTCCTGATAGAGTTACACAGCAACCCTTCACATTACCTGACAGAAACATGAAATAGTACAGCAAAGAAACTCCCTCCTGGCTSTAAAGTCAACCAATCTTTCATTTCACCATGTTGGGGTGACATTCAAATGAACATGTTCGTTACATTTTTCTCCTTCCTCCCCYTCTCCATAGCTACATTTCTATTGATCAAATGAGATCATCTTAGTGAAAGTAAACAACACCAGAGAGAAAGCAAAGTATTCTTGAAAACAAATTTATATCCTGCTAATTGAGAAGAAAGGCTTGTATAAAGATGAAAGCAGTGGCCAATAGTTATTTAGACAAGTGAAATCAGGATCTCCTAGTTTCATACACCAACATGGGTGGCTCTCTCCTAGCTAAAAGCCAGGGCAGTGTTCAACCTCAACCCATGTGCTTGTTTTATAATAAGCTGGGATGYACCAAATAACCTAAACTACAAGCTACTGTCACTCTCATTTGTAGCTGTGATGTTTAAAATAGCAGTCCAGAAGATAAATATCTCTTTTGCCACCATATCTGGAAAGCACTGTGAAATGACCACCTGCCARTCTCGAATCAGAGCTCGTGACAAGTGAAAATCATGTCTGTATTACCAGCATAATTTCATATTCAATTGATTTCTTAAAAGTAGATTTTACAGGAATCAAACTGGAATATAATCAGGCAGGTAAGAGCTTCACAGAGTAAGCCTGGATGCTTCTTGGTGTGTAAAGACACTTAATTAAAAGCTGAGATGAGAGCTGCAGTTCAGAACCAAACGTGTCTGTTCTCTGAGAGTTCACGTGCCGCCCCACGAGCCTGGCAGARCCTCCATCCAACAAGGCAGGCTTGGATTGGGGAACGTGAAATACATAAATGCAATCTCTACTCCCACACACAACCACAGCATTTCCCCAAAGACAGCAGAATTACCTCCATTCCACCTAAGATGTTTTTGCTTTCTCTTCTTCTGGAAGATATTAATAAACTGACGTGAGAAATTATCAGAGAGGAGAGACACTGAACAAAACTTGTTTTGTTAAAGATGCCTTACTACCCTGAAATGCTCTGATTAAACAAGGCCCAAAACAACACTGAAAGGAAACACCCCCACAAAAAGGTCAATCAGTTAGAATCACATGGCAACACTGCTGGCCCTGGCACAGGACACAGTTCTCTAATGGCAACACTACTGCAAGGAGATGCTGCCTTTAGGCACTGTCAGAGCCAGGCCAGTCAGAACCAGCCATTTCACCAAATTAAAACACAGTTCTGCTTGATCTTAATGCCTGCAGAGGCTATCCAGAACAGAGGCTAGACAGAGTTAAAAGATAAAAGYAGGTATTTACTGGAAGGCCTTYAAAGGACACACCTTGRGCAGTGCAGGAGTCTCACAGAGAAGGATGACTATCATGGGGTTTTCAGACAGATGTAAGTTTGGTCTATTTGCATATCAGAGGTTAATTTTTCAATTCCAACTTCAGGTAATGGAGCCACATTGGCCCAGTYTGCCCCCCTACTTCTCTGTTGTTTACATTTTTTGGGGCCTAAGAAAGTGAGGTGTCCTTGAGTTTCAGGCCTAGAGAGGAACTGTTTTGTCTAAATGAAACGGGAGAACAGTGGCTGACAGGCTTTGGAGCTTTAGAGCTATACACTGAAGCAGTACTGATCTGAAAAATGTAACAGCTAAAACTTAAGGCRTCAGCCTGACTGGCATTTCCCGAGCAAATTTGCTCATCTTTCTGCAAACTCARCCTCAGGCCCATGAAAGTCTTGTTGTGCTCTCTCTGCTCCCAATGGCRGCAGCAGCAGCAAGAGTCTCCTGACCAAACCCTGCCCTCAGTTACACCTGGGCAATCCTGGCTCTGGGAGTTTAACTGGAATACAAAGCAAGAACAAATGTGAGAAAGGCAGCACACGTGGCTCAGCATGTACACAAGACTGGTTTGTTGTCAATTCGCAGGTGATTTTTCTGACCTATCCTAACTTCAAAGCAATTCAGTAACCAGCGGAAAAACCTGCTGCAATTTGAAAAGAGTGTAAGTAAGGACTTTTAGATGAAATCCATTCCAAGATGCCAGAAACTCCTTGGGGAACATRTTTGAACACTTTTACTCATGGCTGTGAACACTGGCAAAAGGATCCMTCATTTTTTCCATTGCCCAGCACAGGGGAGCTTCCTGTGCCCCAGAGAGTGCACAGGACTGATTTCCCTGTTCAGGGACACAGGAACAAATGAGGGGCTTTAATTCCTCTTCAGGCTTTTTTTCCATTCCACAACATCTGAGTCATAAGATTCCCTGTGTTCATGGGGAACAACAGATGCCAGTTCATTTTATTTCCTCCTAAATTATGTCTGTCCATCCTACTGCATCCCAGGTGTAATGGGCACACCAAATCTGCAACCCATACAGCAAGTTCCCAACCATTTTTGGTTTCAGCTTGGGAGAATAACGATGATTTCCTAACCTAATGCTTAGGGAAGAAATGCTTAGACCTGATTTTGTTTTCTTCTAGGGAATGAAACACAATAAAACATACTAATTTCTGAGTGCTTTGGAAAKAATCACTCCTTTATTTAGATGATGCTTCTTGCTCTCAGTCTCAGGGAGGTAAATCCAAAGCAACTACTTGAAATCAGTAGAATAACCTCTTCAATTTGACCTTAATTTTCATAAGCTTATATAAAAAATACTTGACTAGCAAAAGCTACAAATTATAAACAACAATAAGCTACAATTTTAGTTTGACTGAGAGGAAAAAAAAATTACTCTAATTTTACCTTAAAGAATAAAAAAAAAATAAGCTTTTCCAAATAATACCARAAGTTAATATAACTGTGCAGCAACAATTGCAGTAGGAGCAGCAAAACAAGCATGGCCTCAGTCCTGGGCACAGGATGAGTCTTGTTGGATCACCAGGGCCCCACACAGCTCTGCAGGATGCACACTGCCCCCAGATAACAGAGAACTCCCTAACTCCTTATAGAGCAAAGAATTCTATTTGCCATGACAGAGGCAGCATCCCATTACCAGCCAGCTGAGCTGATCCCAGGCTCTCCTTTCCATAGGATCCTACCCATGTCCATTTGTTTATTGTAATGCTGAGCTTTTCCCTCACCTATTTCCATGACCTTCACATTTCCAGAAGACAAGACTATCATCCTATCCAGTTTCAATTATTGCTCTGATATTTTGTTGCTCAAAGCTGTCAAATTCAGTGTGATTCCACTCTCACAGAAAGGAGTAAGAATGTGATTATCACGGGGAGAAAAGTTTTGAACCATCTGCAARAAATAGCAATAATAATGAGATAAGCTTTCCCAAAGATGCCATATATCACCTTTTTTTAATATTTTTGTCAGTTCCACTTAAAAAAATTAATGCCTTGGGAAAAAGTAATTGAAAGTGTCTTTCTGGAGCACTGTAAGCACACCCTTGGGGTGTTTATTATTCTAACAATTTCCCATTTTAAAATACACAGGTACTAACAACCAACAAATTATTACATTTCCTTTAAATGAACTGAAACAACAAAGATAATTAACTAAGAACATAAGCCTGCTTTCCATATGGTAATACACATCCCAAGGGCAAAGCACTTCTCTTTTAAGAGATTCCCCACAGAATTCTTATCCACCTTGTAAGGGTAATTAACAACCCAAAACACAACTGAACTTGCTTAATGTCACAATATTCTGCAATGCACGACTTTTYCTTGGGTGAATATGATGGTAAAAAAGAGCACAGGGCCTTGGAACAATAGGGCATTATTTTCTGTCATGGAGAATGCTGATGTAACTGAGGGTATGATTTAAACTCTCTGAAGGTGGTGAGAGTAACGTTTACATTGAAGGTTATGTCAAAATGAAAGCTAAAACGGGGTTCCCAAAATGGGTTCCCACTTAGCTAAGTGGTAGTTTATGGTATCTCCTGTGARCAACAATTTTGTGGGGAAAAAAGAAAGGAACACATTGGCTAATAGGTATCTCATGTGTTAAAAATCAGTTTAGATAAGGCAAACCATACCTTTAATATAATTTTATTAGTTGAAGCAGACAGGACACAGAATACTAATGTTTCCTTAGCATGCACAGTGCATATTAAAATTCAAAAGTATCTTGTCTACATTACAGTTCTAAACTTGAAAGGTGTACCAGGCAACAAGCTTATTGTTACTAGGAACAACACAAGGAAGAATAAGGTAAGTGGGATGAAATTAAARCTCAAGACCTAAAGCCAGGGTAAGCACAGGGGAGCAGGAAAGGTAAGGAGACATCTTTGGACTGTCCAGGTCTGGGGTCCCCAACAGAAAGATGACAGGGACCTGTTGGAATGAGTCCAGAGAAGAACTAAACTGCTCACAGGGCTGAAGAACTTCTGCCGTGGGGGGAGGCTGAGAGAGTTGGGGCTGTTCATCCTGGAGAAGAGAAGGCTTTGGGGAAACTTTAAGGTCCCTTATAGTACCTAAAAGGACTCCAGGAGACCTAGAGAGGGATTTCCTACAAAAGCATTTAGATAGGACATGGGGATATTGCTTTAAACTGAAGGAAGGTRGAYTTAGATTAGATATTTGGAAGGAATCCTTTCCTGTGAGGATGGCRAGGCACTGGCACAGGCTGCAGGCAGACCATGCAGTGGTTAGTGGTCAGGTTTGCATATTTTATTATATGGCTTCAGTGAGGGATTTGACACCCTACTGCTGCAGTGTGGACCTGTTTCAATACAAGAACCTTTTCCATGGGAGAAATCACTGAGCTGGAAGAAAGTGAATGATTGGCACAGGGCAGAAGCACTTTTTGCTTCAAGGCTCTGGCCTGTCRTTTGCTGGAAAATCTGTTTTATTAAATGCCATTCACACTTCCCAGATAAGTCACTGAGGGATGTGCCAGATTCTTTCCCAAACACTCCTTGATACTCAGTGCTGATCACTGATGCGAGCACAACATCTCTTTTGATGTTTCYAAACACTGATGTGTATACATCTCCCAACACACCACATGTTTATAAGGCTAAAAGAGAGAAAGATATCACCCCTTTGGACAGAGAAAGGGCAGAGGAAGCTGTGTTTATTTAAATRCATGTATCAGATACTTAGAGCTCAGCAAAACCCAAACTGGGTGCCCCTGGCCCTGGGATTGTTTTTACTGTTACAGCAAGTTTTATTGCAGTGTGATTTTGGTCAATCAAATAAACATTACCAGGAGACAGGATGCAAGAGGGAAATAAGGAGTACTGTGTACCAGTGATATCACTGTGTACCAGTGATATCCCCTCCCTGTGGCTCCACTGCTGGGAAATCCCCCTCTCTAACCTGCCCATGCAGAGCAGGTGTGTTTGCAGGTGGCTGTGAAGGCCAAAGGAGCAAACAGAAGCTGACCTGGGCACACATTTGGCTCTAGATGCACACAGATGCATTGAGTTGAACTAAGGCCCCTGATTTGGCTCAGCTGTTGTTTGTCAGATGTGACAAACACTGATATTGTCCACATCAGGGGCTACTTTTCACTTCTGCTGTACATGTCAAAGGAAATGAACATATTCCAGTGACAGCCAGCAATCAGGCAGATAATCAGCATGGAAATTCCACTCCATTCAGGGACTGTACAGAATGTTCTTCTGCTTAGTCCCCTTCAATCATACAAAACATATTAAATAATTTCTTAGAAAAGCTCATGGACTCAGATCACCCTTAAGGAATAGCAAAGTGCTCTTACAGCAGAGTCCCCTAACAYTGCTCATTTAACATACACAGTACCTGCAGCAAGAAATGAAACAGTTTTACCATTAAAGCTGCAAAAATCAAGGATGTTACTACTGCAAGTCTATCCATTACCAGCACTTATTGCAAACAGCTTTTTCTGCAGCTTAGGCTTGTATAAAAATTTCYCCAATCAGGCACCACACAGATCCCAGAATGATATGCAATAGCACAGCTCTAACACCTATCATGCTTTACAGCCCAGTTTAAAAAAATAATGTGAAAATACCACCAACTAAGCCTTGAGTATTTTTGTCTGTATCATCTGCCTTACTGTTTTAATCTCCCTTTTCTTCCCTTTGTACCAAACCAATGACAAACTGCATGCCCACAYATCGAGAAGATTCACTACTAACCCTAATCCATTATACTAAGGAGTACTCAATGTACTAAAGGAGTGCATTATAYGTGATAATAACCAGCAGCAGATCATTATAAATTATATTTACAAACAGCAGAGGCAAGAAATAAACATTCACGACACAAAGATGACTTTACCTGAAGCACAGCTCAGATGCTGAAGTGAAAGAGCACGGATGTTTCAGGCTCAGCAAATGCAGCACATGCCACGTTGCAGACATGGTCACACCAAATGCTATCAGTTAATATCCAAGTGAAAATAGCATAACACCTCTGCTCAGCTGAAGGTTTTGGTTCCTGACAGCTGCTCCAGGGGATTTGTCCCAGCCCACAGAGCACCAGCTCCAGGTGAGCCGTGGTCCCCACCCACAAGGTCCCCTCACAGCCTCCCTGTGTGGCAGGTGCATCTCCTGGCCTGGAATCTCCCATCCTGCCCAATGGTATCACCTGTCTCAGGTACCAACACGTGCTACAACCCCYTCAAAATCTCCATAAGAGCACAGGCCACAGGCAGAGACATTAARCCATTRGAGRGTGTCCAAATAATGGCTGCTGTTGTTAGTCCCTTTCAGTGTCCATCCCTCCTGCACCCACAGAGCTCCGAGCAGGGCCAGCACCTCCCCACAGCCACTTCTCTCCCCCTGRGGCTGCTCCAGCCCCACCACACCCAGGCTCTCTGGGGAAGCTGAGCCTGCAGATATGGCTGCAGTCAGAGCCAATGAGCCCAGCCAGGCACCAGGGCAGCCCTGCAGCACTGAGACCTTGCAGGCACTCCAGACAAAGCCTTGGATCCTCCTCAAACACGTGATTAAAGGTAAAGGAACTTGGTCTTGAGGCAAGCTTTACTACAAGAACTGACAAATTCCAGCAGGTTCAAAATTTTAACTGAAGTCTCACCTGCTTGTCTCTACTGCCCTTTCTTTCATAAASCCAGACCTTATCAGATGTGTGAGCAGTGTCATACCTCAGTACATCATAAAATATGTAAGAGGGTAGAGGATAGCAAAGCAAATGGCTCCAGAAGGAGTGAGACCCTTGGTACCTCCTGACTCTGGGGTGCTTTTTATTCCTAGTGTTGCATTACAGCTGTTTTCCAACTGTTTGATGCAGTATTAACCAGCATCATGTTTTGAGGAATAGAGTTGTACAACACTGCCCAAAGGAAAGGGAAGATATCTTGAAATGAAGTGTGTGATCATTTACAATGCCGAAAGCTTTTTAGCTACGGGCRTTATTTCACAGCCAAGGTAAGCACTCCCTCCTGGGGGGACAGACACTCAGCTGCTGTTTAGAAAGGAAACTGGGCTTCTCTTTCCAGCCTACCCTTCTTAAATTCACAGGGATGAGAACTGATCTTCCAGCCCTGTAGGTAACAGGGCTGTCCCCAAACCAGGCCAGGAGCAGSCACAGGGGTTTTGCTCCAGGCAGCCCCTCCAGCCTCCTGCAGCACATTCCCTGCACACAGAAGTGAGCACAGCTGAAGGGAAACCCGGGGAGCTGATGGACACACCTGGTCCAGGAGGCAGAGAGGGGTATGGAATTCAGAGCTGCCATGGTGCTGCCTTAAAGCAGGTGCCACAGGCAGGTCACTGCAGTGGGGCCAGTGGAAGTGGGGKGGAGAAKAAARATGCTTCTCCCAGAGTCCCTCAACCATYCCAGTAACAGCAAASCTGAATCCACGCAGGGCTGCMGACAGRCACAACACTGCACAGCCCAGGGCTRAGCTCAAASCTCAGGGCAGAAAGCTGAGAGGCTGTGGGAGGAGGTGCCAGGACAAGGATGCAGGATCAGAGCCCTGGGATGGGCTGCACACGCGAGCAGGAGCCTTGGCAGATGTCTCTCTTAACTCACAAGGAAGGAGGAGGTGGCAGTTTTGAGATCCCTCTGTTTAAATAGACTGTGAATTGCAGAGCTCAAACAAAACACTTCTGTGTGCTCTTTCTTTGGGCTCTCCAAACCCACCCCAGTTTGTAGAAGGCACAGCATAAGTGAGTACATGCAACCCCCTGCACCAGCAGGAGCACACAGTGAAAAAATGAGTGAACCCTGGAATTAAAGTAATTAAATGCATGTAGCATTGTCAGACTGAAAKTTTATTTAATTTCCCATGTTCCTCAGCCCTGGAAAAGAAATTAAGTTTCATCTCATGAAGACTTGAAAGCTGGACAATCTCTGGAAAAAAAATCTGCCTTTCAAGAATGCTAGAAATTGGAAAAATCTATTTTATGCAGCATAAATAAACCTTAGCCTACAAAAAGGCTGCCTTCAGCCATACATATATGAATGTTCAAACATATAATTGATGCATACATTTATTAATGCAAGCTCAGAAACTTTACACCTTGTMGTCAAGTTGACATATGATCTTTTTATTTTCCAATAGGAGAAAAAAGTAGTGCAGAACTGATAAAACTGTTTGAGATTAAATTGGATTTTCCACTACAGAAAGCTGTTTGGAGACAGGTATTCCAACAGTGAGAGACAGTACAAAAAGTCTCTCAGAGCCTTAATGAGAGTGAGAAGGGGAAAAAGAAAAGTGTCTCTGCTCTTCTAGAATGATACTCCAAATGCTGTTTTTGTCATAAAATACTTATGCTTTTTTGCAGAAACTATTTTCTTGKTGTTATTACTTTGCAGTATTTAGCTGAAAGGTTGGAACAAGAAAGCTGCATTATGTCAAAATGTCTTATGTGCTATTCAGCAAAATGTGACACCAGTTTTGGGTGCAACACATAGCAAACTCATTATGCACTGATTCAAATATCTACATTTACTATAATGCCCCCAGGGAGGGCTTCTTTCTCTCTCCCCTAAATGTTAATTCCTCAATGCACACCACTTTCCAGCCCATCCCAGGATCCCTCAGCCCTTCACCACATCTCAGGATATCCCTTCTTCAGGATGCTTGTTATCTCCTGCTCCTCTGTAGTGTCATACATCTTTTACTCCATTTATCTTTTATACTCACAGTTCTTGGATAGAGACAAAAGAAAAACCACAAATCCCCAAACCATGTCACAAACTGCAGGACAAATGGAAAACTTCCTTTCCTTCTATTCCCAGATCTCTGCAGTCTAGTAAGAGATTGAAGTTCAGACAAATTGAAGATCCCATTGAAGTTGTGAAGTCCCTTACAACCTGAATTATTCTGTGATTCTATGTGAATTTGATCAGCACTGGAGCTGGCAAAAAGGTAGTTGTGGCTCACAAGCAGCTGTGGTTGAAAAAGTAATGTTAACTATTTTTTTTTTCGTTAGATCAGACAGTTCCAGTGTTRTTGCAAATGCAGAAAAGTTCATTGAACCAGGGAGGTTTCAGCTGAAACACACTCAGCTGAATGAACCATATTTTCTGGTTCAACATTTCWCAACATAACTCTAAAGTCACACAGATCAAGGAAAACTTCAGGTGAAAAATGGTGTGCAGTTCATGTGACTTTGCTGAAGTGCAGAAGGACAGCAGGGTGAAGGGAATCTTCTTTCCAGGGAAAAGCATGTGTGGGCTGAGTTGGAATCTGTCTTTCCAGGGAARAGCATGTGTGGGCTGAGTTATCAGTTAAATCCAAATACTTCAAGTCCAATATTGAGGACTCAGAGAGTAAACACAGACTGGCTGTGCAAGCTGCCAGAGAAGGGATTTGTAATTCACCAAAGRCCCACACGAGCAAGTTCTGATCCACTCAAAGTTGTAAACCCAGAATATGTATTTATATAAATACATACACACCATTTTTGTGCAATGATTAGTCCCATAACAGACCAGTTGCTCCCATCAGCACATGAAGCAGCAAGATTAAAACTGCTGTTTATTCCCTGATGCTCTTCACAGTAAATTCCCCCTGGAGTTTTGTGGCTCAATCCATTCCAAACCCTGCAGGAGGGGCCTGTTTGTGTGGGACATCCCCACAAGCAGCACCCCACTATGATGGGCCATGCAAGGTTTTTATCCAAACAGAATTAAAACCAGACACCTCTCACTGCATTGGTTCTGCTTTGTGATTGGGTCCCAGTGGCAAAAGAAGCTTTTCCCAGCCAATTGCAAAGGCAATCTTAATTTCAGAATTTCCTAACYCCACCTTGGTACATGTTTCTAAAATAATTTTGTGCTCTACATAAATTACATAATGTTTAAAAAAAGCAAGTTCAGGCTTTTGATGTTTGAGGAAGTTTAATAGTTCAACTATTCAGCTATATTCAGGCTCCAGTGGTTACTGACAACCAATGCAATGCATGCATAACATCATTTCCAGAAATCTATTGCTTTTCTGAGATATTTATTTACCCAATTACCTCAACCACTTTTTTAAAAGGAATTATCATCAAAATTCAAAGAAACAACTTCAATTAATGTTGATTTCTGAGAGAAAGATTCACTTCCTGAGAACAAAAGTAACAGTTGGCAATAACTTATGGCAAATTTCCCCTTGACTTCTTGTCAGCTTACATTCAATAACCACTTGGAATAGAACTAACACATTATTCAGAKTTGTCTTAGCTTGCTAATCTTCAGTATTTCCTGACTTCTGAGTTGTTGTTATTACTACCCAAAGATGGATGATAATAATAAGCARCTCTTTTGGAAGATGTACTTTGGGGATTTCATTTCCCACTCTCAAATATAATTTATTTGTAGATTTAAAGAAAACACTGATATTGAAATTAAAACCCATTGTAAACTCAATCAGATTATCCTATAGTTTATAGATACTGATCAGAATTGATCTGCTACAAGCTGAAGTCAGTGCAAGGCTGGTTATTGTTTTAGGTCATGCTCTCTAGAGAGTGAAAGGGATCTTAACAAAATTATATAAATTAACTACAGTGAGTCAGCATCTCTRTATAGGTCTGTAGCACACATTTTGCATATTTTAAGCAAAAAAAAAATTTAAGCCTTTGTTGGAGGAAACATAAAAGGGTTCCTTGAAGCATTTTCCTGCCCAAACAGAAAGGCTGTCCATTCTCTGGGCAGAAAGGAAGAGCAGCAGCTGGAAGCAGTGAGGTACCACACACACCAGAGCATCATCCAAAAGGTTTGGGACAAATTGTACTTCAGAGAAAGAACAAGAAGCACTTCTTGGAGACTGACTCAAAACTGAGAGGTTGTCCCAGTACTCCAAAATAATTAAAGCAGCAGAGGAAAACAGTCATGGATGTGACTCCAAGAGAAGCTGTGATTTCTGTGCACCTAAAACCTGACAGAAAAACCCACTCAAAAAAGTCAGCTCCAAAATCACGGAAGAAGCAAACCTCCTCTATTTGCAGGAATGTCATTCTGGGTAAAAAAAGGAAAAGTAGGCAAGGAATGAACAATTTGTGATCACTGAGCAGAAAAAATGAGTCAGCATTCAGGGCTATTATTTGGGTCAAAGAAGCAAGAGAAGAGGAACTGAGCCATGATGGTTTGGACACAAGTGGAATAAACTGTACCCAGTAAGGAACAGAAATACTGAGAAGAAATTTGTCTGGTAAAAGTGAAAATAAGGGGCCTAAGACCCTTTCTATGAGAACCATCCTTTGATAAACTCAGAGCACAGTCACACACTGCCAGCAATTTATTGATGTTTCACCTGCCCTGCCATACTCCATAACAACTAAAACAGGATGTTTTGCTGAAGTATTTCCTACATCATGAAAATGCATAAGATAGTAATAYATAAACAAAGAATAGAACCAACAACTTTTTCCCTTTCATTTGTCTAAGTGGGTGCAACTCTAAGCACAGTAAATCAAATTGAATTTTGCCTGTGCTGYTATTAAATCAACCATTTATCATTTRCTGTTATMGTTCTAGCTGGTCAATGAGAAGCCTTCAGGAGGTGGAACAGATATCATTTTTCAGAGAATTAGAGTGTAAGATGGCYTGGATACAGTTCATAGTAAATATTCAGAACCTGAAATTTGGGATCAGTTTACTTTAAYTTGTCACTAAATGSAGGCCACCTGAAAATTTTCTTTCTYAACTGAAAACCTATTGCAGCTATTGTACCAATTGTAATCCAGCACAAAGCATGAATGATCACTGCTAGGAATATAAATTTCCCTCTCCATAAGTATTGTGCCTTATCTGGTAAATACTTGCTTTTCCTGCTCTTAGTCTGCCTAGTGCATGCAAATAATCACAGAGGGAGTAAACATGCAAACAGGAATTTCACTTGGCTRCAAATGGAAGAAGACAGCAGCAGAAATTTTGGAGCACAATATAACCAGCTACAAGGGCAGTACTGTTAGAGCTACAATATTATCACAAAAGTGATAAATTAGAAAAAAGTTTACAGCATTCACATGGAATTCTGGTAATTTTACTATTTTATGTCAGTAACAATGTTTAACATATTTGTACTATCAGGGATTGGTACAGATACAGATTATTTTTTAAGGTCAATGTCAGAATATGAACTAAATGTTTCCTGATCATGAGATATTTGTATCTCTTGCTGTCATCAYCCATACAAAAAGAACCCAACAATTTCTTTTTTATAGTAAGCATKTGCAGGCTTAATATATTCTATGTAATAAACAGAATTTATAAGCTGTAGAAATAGCATTTTTAATTGTTGCCTAGTAACAGCTCCAGTTTTGCAACTGACCTTCAGATAAAAATAAAGAAAATAATAAAAAGAAAAAAGAAAGAAGACAGAAAGAAGACATTATTGCTTTAGTAAAAATACAGAATTATTTTTAAATTTTGCTACCATTTCTAAAGGTTCATTTTAACTTCTTCCTATAAAATGCCTGGAAGAGTTAAATAATTCCCTTGTTAAGCCATTTCCCACCTCACCATCCAAGCTCAGATTTTATGAAGTGTTGCTRAAATACGACACAGAGGATGAGTCTGTCACCTTGACAGCAAAAGTGTCCTGGTTTCTGCTGGGATAAAGTTCATTTTCTTCCAGGTAGCTGGAAGAGTGCTGTGTTCTGGATTTAAGATGAGAATAATGTTGGTAGCACAGGGGTGTTTTGGTCCTTGCTGGGCAGTGCCTGCACAGRGAGGAGACCTCTGCTGCTCCTCAGCCCATGCCAGCAGGGAGGGGGCTGGGGCAGGGCAGGAAGGTGGGAGGGCACACTGTGGGACAGCTGATCCCAACTGATCCAGAGACACTCCAGGGCTCACAGCAGCACGCTCAGCACACAGAGCTGGGGGAAGCTGCCTGGGGGCTGCTGCTCAGGAACTGGCCAAGCATCACTCAGTGGGTGGTGAGCAATTGAACTGTGCACCTCTTGTTTTGTATGGGCTAATTACTTTATCATCATCGTGAATTATTATTATCATTATTATCAGAACTATGATCATCATTTCCCTTTCCTGTCCTATTAAGCTCTCTTTATGTCAGCCCACACATTTTACTTTTTTTCTTCCAGTTGTCTCCCCATCTCACTGCTGAGGATAGGGGGAATGGGTTCCTGTGTGGTGCTGAGCTGCCTGCCAGGTTAAACCCCAGCAAAAAGCCAAATTGAAATCCAAAGTAACTGAATTTTTGATGTCTGAGAAACGCCAAAGAACAATGTAAACAATTACCTATGTGTGCTGTGTTTGCTAAATGCATATTAAGCTTTGTTTTCACTGTAAATCAAATATGTATAAAATTTGCACTCASCAAAAGAAATGAGCAGGTTCTGGGGAAGTTCTTGCTTGTCAGAATCATCTGTGATAAGCAACTCTGGCTGGAAAATCTCTTTTGTGTGACCAAACAAAGTGCAGTCACATTTTTAGAAGCATAAACAATTTTACATATGGTGCAATCTGACAAACACAGAATCCCAGACTACAGCTCCTCGACTATTCAGTAGTAAATATTCTGTGATGYTAAGACATATAGCTTTATATACACAGTTAAAAATTCTTCCCATGACTGCTGAGTRTTTCAGCACTGAAAAAGATCCTTCAACATTCAGAGGCAGCAAATCTGGGGATCATTTGCAGCAGTCATACATATTGAAGAACATATTTCTCTAAAAAAAGGTATTTCCTAGGCTTAAAGGTTAACCAGACATACACCTAAAGGGCATTCCTTTAAGGGGTGTCTGTTTTCAGGTCAGTTCCCTTGTTTAGAAGGTTCAGCTCTAATTGAAGCAGTAAGTTAGCTGATTTTACACATTTGGAGGGAAGAGGAAAATGGCTTTTGTGATGAGCATCTGCTGTTTTGTTAAAAATGTGGTTAAAGACATTAACAAAAGTGACATTACCAGCTGTTCGAATGTCAAACAGCTTAGTAAAACTGTTTTTTGTCAAATGACAACATATGACACCAAAATCAATTCCAAACCAATAACACTCTCTTAGTTGCAAAACAGGCTGCAATCTAGAAAAAAAATGTTAATTAAAGTACAAATTATACTTTTTTCCCCTGGAAGAACAGAACACCAGATTTGATGACAAAACTCAACCTCTCTTCTAAATTCATAAAAGGCAGAATATAATTTACAATAAGCCCTCTGATGTATAAATAAGACCTGATTCCCATAATACACCCGTAACAGCAATAGAACATGACAAGTCTGATCCTTGCAGGGTAATTAAACATGCCCCTGGTGTTCCAAGTACGGTGGCCTTTGGACTTGTAGCTCACAAATCCCCCTCCCTTTTGTGCTGCAAGCATCAGGCCAGCACTGCCTGGTGTTGCTGCTGCTCCACCACCCCACGCTCCTGTTTGCATCATTTATAATTATCAGATTATTAGAAGGTGACACATTAGCAGCTTTGTCAGCCAGTGTTCCTCTAAGGGAAAGATTACAGTCTTTGTCTGTTTGGGCCAATGGCKTTAATTTCCTCTAAAATGTGACTTGGAAGGAAAGTAACCACAAAATAAATGACTAAAATACAAATGGCATCATTTCTACCTTAAAGTCAGGCTTCAAGCAAAAGTGGACAAATTTGCCTTCAGTGCCTAAAGCAACCCAGTAAGACCAGATAAAATCCTAAATGCTGGTGGGTGCACACCCTATTTAAGGGTRTACCCTGGATTTGTTAATCAGGAGAAAGATGTTTGGGAAAATGACTTCCCAAAACATACGGAGAATTACGTGAGTGGAGAGAGACTCCAGGTAAGCTCAGTCCTCTGAGACAGCCATGCTRCAAAAGGGATTGGTGGGAGAAGGAGGGAAACAGCTGTGCCTTCTTGTTAACTAAATAAAGGACAAATGCTTTAAATGATGATCGATGTTTGCAAACTCACAGCCCTTGAAAAACGCGGACGCTGGAATTGTGGCTTCCAGTGGAATTGCCAGKAGGGCTTAAGTGAGGTACAGAACTCTGGTGACATCCATTGGACTCCATGCTTTGGGACAGAAACCCAGCTTGTTCAGTCATGGCAGTATAACTTCTATATTACACACAGCCCACTAAAACACCGATTTCTATTAAAACATTTTTAAATGAATGTTATTTTCCRTYTYGAACACCCAAACACATTTCAATACACATTTTTAGCCAGCTGCAGCAAAGAAACAGGAAATGTAACATAAGTGTTTGTTGCTGTCCCCTCACACCACAGCATATGGTAGGTGAGTTACAGGCACTTGTGTTGCTGCTGCAGCTCTTGAAAACGAAATTGTTACATTAGAACCTCAGGCATATGCTATTTTCAAGCTGTAAAGTACCTGCTTCCTTAAACACACAGATGCCAATAATCCCCATATGTCTTGAGAAGATTTTGAGGCACTTTTAATAATTGATTAGCTCTGTGAAATGCAAAGTTGAAAATGTAATGARAGGAGGAGGAAAGAAATTTCTCACGTTTGTCAAAATTAACTGAAGTGTTGAATCCAGCCCCCTTGGCAGGCTGAATTCATGTCTAGCACAATGGGCCAGGTTGTTTCAGCCTTTGTCAGACACTCAGAGTGGCACTTCCCCTGCTAGAGGCACCACTGCTCTTTTCTATGGCTCATTAAATCCTACTTTGGAAATTATGCATGTTGTAGAGGATGGAGTGAGCCTGGTCCTCTCTCCTTGGTGCCCAGGACAGGAGACACCATCAAGCTGATTCTGCTTGAGGAAACAAAGAGGAAACCTTGAAGTGGCAAGAGTCAGGGGAAAACAAGCCAGGGAATAACAAAGACYGTACTTGAGGGAAGAAGGAGACAGACTAAAACCAGAAATAAATATCCAGTGGATCACAATGAGGGAAGGAATGCAACCCYTGCACCAGCACAGGAAGCCCAGGAGACAGCTGCCTTGGATTCCCCTTCTAACAGTCCCTGCTGATCTCCTGGAAATTGCAGCAAAAGGGAGAATTGCCTGGCAGAAACCACAATYCTCTGAATGCACTGTCTCTGCAGACCTGTTTGCAAGGCCTCACTTACTTATAAGCAAATCATTCTGTACAGTAAATATAAGGGACTGAGCTCACACAGTGCAGCCATTAATCTGATGCTCCCACTGCATCCACCTGAGTAATAAGATGCTTTTCCTTCCAGCCATCTGCAGAGCTATGGATTCTCCTCCCACAACTTCTTGCTTTAGTTTGCTCTAAAACATCTCACACACACACACACAGACAAATCAAGAYATACATTTTCCATAGCAATTCATTAGGATTTCCTAGCTGCTATTTTTTATTGATTACTAATTGTTTGTCCCTGCTGCAAACAGAATTTATATTATGCACTGCCGAGAAACCCAAGGAAAATGATGCAAAAGGCTGACAACATAGATCAAACACTCAAAACCAAACACACAAAGACAGCAGCAGCCCGATTTCTGAATTGTAGGATTAATCTGTAAACTTAAAGCYTAACCACGTTGCATGGTTTTATCAGGACACAATCTCATAACAAAATACAACAGCAGGCTCCAATGCTCCCGAGCCTGCCATTTCTCCCCAGCTGTGCAGCAGCATGTTCCACTGGTGAAAATTAGAAAGCAATGTAACCTCAGCTGACAGGTTTATTAAGACACAGAAGACATTACACAAGCCCCTTTGACATTATAATCACTAACTCAGTCAGGAGCAGAAACCCACTTGCTACCGTTATTGGAAGTAATTGGTAAAAAGAAAAAAGTAGGGAAAAAAAAAGAGGAGAAGAGTAAGCAAACAGCCTTGTAAATGTCATGTTAATTATTTAGGATACAGGTGCTTTCAGGCACAGAGATTGCATCCCATCTGTACTTGGGTGGTTTTCAGTGAGCAAAAGGAAAGGCCCAGTGAAGGAGTCTGCTCTGACCTTGCTCCCTTGGTTCAAAGAKGCAGTTTGTGCTCATGTAGCACAGCTGAGGCTGCACCACTGCTACCAGTGCAAGCCCCAGTTTGCAAGAATTTCTATTTAAATTATACAAGATTGCTCTAAGCTGAGACTTGATCCACACAGCCACCATTGAGTCCTTTTTCTTTTTTCTCAACCAAGTTGGATTTTAAYTGAGTTGTTTAATACTGCTATTTGTGTTAGGGGAGGAGAAAGATTCCATGGTTTTATGGCTTTCTGGACTAACCTATATGGATTTTAAAACATCAATCCAAGAGAGTCAAAACTTCTGGAGAACACTTCAGYAGTTGTCACCATCTGTGACTGTGGGACACCATCTAGTGCAGGCAAGTAAAACCTTTGGTATCCCACATTTACATCCCTGCTCCTTGCCACCCCCCTGCAGAAACCACCATGGCAGGCACTGACTGACAGAAAAGCACAATTCCTGCTTTTAGAGCTGGCAATCAACATACAAACACAAGGAAGAAAGCCCAGGTCAATGGCAAGTACAAACTAAACTAAAGAAACGAAACTGAATTAAAATGGAGACATGAACTGTCTGCTGAGGAAAAATCTTCCCCTCTTTTTACTGGCTGTGCAGCCCTCTTAGAGCTTGGGCTGTCTGAAGAGTGGGGTGGAAGAGTGTCTGCCTTTTAACCTTTTCTTTCTCTCCTCCATTGTTTAGGAGATTCAAACACACTTCATCCAACCATTCCCACAGCCCTAGAAACCACTTCAGAACAAGACTCAGACCTCCATTTTCAGAAGTGCTCAGACAGT
Organism: Alauda arvensis; assembly: GCA_902810485.1. Lineage (NCBI taxonomy): Eukaryota > Metazoa > Chordata > Aves > Passeriformes > Alaudidae > Alauda > Alauda arvensis. The sequence continues at coordinate 1,187,954 of CADDXX010000051.1, read as the reverse complement.
GCTTTTCTCATTGTGATGTGTGTGTGAGCACACATGGAARTGCTGCCCAGAATACCCTTTTCTGAGGAGAACCAGACAGTAATTCAAACAATTTCAGTCTCAACACATATTTGAGCTCCTTCTGCTAATTTTTGTTCTGCTTCTCTGGGCAGGACCTCTCTRTCTCCCTGTGTCCTCAGAGAGTCTGGAGCCTCAGGCATGTCCTGTGTAGACATTTTSAAAGTGCCTCTGGCTCCAATGAGTGTTTCTTTCTGCCCTCAGGCACAACACAGGTATCTGGCATGAACTGCAAAGGACAAAAGCTTTGTTAAGGGGCACAAAGTAGYTGCAGTCTCCTCCATGGATTTCTCTAGGACCCAAACCCAGTTCACTTACAACCCTGATCCAGTCCCATATGCCAGAGAAATCTGACATTAGTAAATGCAAACAATATCTTGTGAGTTCATGAGCCCAGAGCTCCTCTGTTAACTTCAGAATGAGGGCCAGAGAAATGGACTCATTTTATCTACAAACTTTTCTGAATAACAATAAATGCAAAGCTAAAAAGCACCTACTACACTGGATTTCCCAGTTTCTAGGCTGTGCCACAAGAGTCCATTTAATACAAAGGAATTGCAAAAAGACTTGAATATMCAGCCTTTTGATACTGAGCAGCCTCTGTAAGCAATAAATGTTCAATAYAACCACAAATATCTTTCAAAGATGAGATAAACACATGATGACATGACTCAGCTAGCTTTTCTTTAAGGAGAAACCATAAGAAGGCCTTAGATACTCCCATCTGATAGACATGATAACAAACACCAACCCTTGWGTCCTGGGGGGCTTCGTGGATGATTTAATAGGTACAGAAATGCTTGTGTTAGGAGAGTCCTTTAATATATTTATTTGCCTTTAGAGCTTTCTTCTGAAGAATTCTCAGTGAAGACCTCAGGAAAGGTCATATTGCCTGGAATTTTACACCTTGTACAGAGAATCCTCCAGAGAGCTACCTGCACCAGCAGTGAATAAACATTCCTCAGTGCTGTTTGCTCCCACCTTACCTCAGCAGCCTGGGAGGCAGGAGCAAAGCTCTGCTCTCCCTGCAGGATACATGCCTTTCATTTTAATGACTGTGGGCTGAGACAAGGTGTGCTTCTGCTTCCTCTCATTTCCAGCTGCCTTTTTCCTTTGTCAGAACTGACTGCTTAGAGGGCAATCAAAACACTGAGTAGGAAACCCTTTTTGACCTTACTGCCAAGAGTCTTACAAAATTAATGTCTGCTATTTATATGCATTGGGAAAATCACTGCTCCCCCTTTGAGTTTACACATCTCAAAATGTCTTTTCCTGGCTCTCTGGACATTACCAAACTTTGAGACCTTTTTCACAAGCCATGATCTTTACTTTAAAAAACATGCCAGGACTGGTGAGAAATTGATATTTCTCAAATACCCAGTGAAAGACTGTCCAGTCACCATTCAATGAGTTGATTCATTCTGCACAAGCATAAAACATTTTCCAAGCACACAGCTTCCAAACCCACCTGTATTCAACTGTATTTTCTGCCTCAAATCTATACCAGAGCCAGGCATTAATCCAGAAATAGTTCCTATCCAAAACACAGGGGCATCCTCTTGTCTTTCTTCTTAGGAGTTACAGCTGACCACGGCATTAACCCTACCACTTGGGATGTTTTACAGGCCCAGCTTATCTTCCCAATAAAAGATTCTCTTCCAGTAGTAGTTGTACCCACTGACTATTCAGTTAAAAAAAAAAAAAAAGAATAAAATAAAAGATCGCTACCTAATATCCTCCTCATTATCTGGGGCCCAAAGTGTTTGATAGCTTTAAATCAGAGCCGATTTCAGAAGTGTCTGTTAAATATTCAAAAACGAGATCGGAAGAGCGTCGTGTAGGGAAAGAGTGTAGATCTCGGTGGGCGCCGTATCATTAAAAAAAAAAGTAGTAGTTGTACCCACTGATTAAGAAAAAAAAAAAGAATAAAATAGAAGAAAAAAGAAGAAAGCAAAATGATTGCACACCTTATTCTGTAGCCAATAAACGAAGTACTTGTATTCAACTTCTGTGCATCTGCACTCTTTAGCTTATCAGTAGAATTGGACACTGTCACTTGAAATTTAAAAGTCAGAGGGTGCTTCTTTTACAACTCATACTTTTCTCTAAGAAAACACTTGAGTTTGAACAGTTATGTTCTTTCATTCCTTTAAAAAATAAAAAACTGAATTATGCTTTAAAGCTCCTAAGGAAGAGCACCACAAGCCCTGAAGAAATCAAATTAGGAAGACCAGCTTGATATGTTGAGAATCATCAAACAAACTTTATCAGATGTCCAGCCCTTGGGTACTGCTTGAAACTGTGCCAGGACATTCTGTACCACCAGGTAAAAGCATGCATGTGACCTAAACAGAGAAAACCAGCTGAATCCATTGACCATGCCAAAGCTAGACATTACCTTTCAACAGACAGGGAAGAGGAATGCACAAATTTAATAAGAAACAGATGTCATTTTCTCTCTGGTAGGAGACTGGCATCAGGGAAACGTTTGAAAAATTGTTAAATCAACTGTTGTGGCAGCTGAACATCCTTGAGTTCAGCCAATGTGATCTAAGGCTTCACAATGTGATTTGAAAATCCCACAAAGCAACCTGGACTGGAAATTGCAGTGCAAGTAAAAACATAGCTTCTGGGTCTTTAAGTACCAGGTAGAGATTGTTCTTTACTGTTGCTTCCTGCAGAGRAGGAGTTGGAAATGTGAGGATTGTGAAAGGAAGCCCTGTCAATCACATTTTACAATTATTTTTCCAATGGTTTATTTTCACCCCAAAGCAATGCAATTCACCTCAGCAGGAAAAGTGCCTGAAAACCTTCAGAAATGTCAAAGACCACTTGGGTACAAGAAGGGTAGCTGAGATTCTGTGTGTGTGCCATTAAGCTGGCAGTCAGGGCAGCATCAAGGTGAATGATRGCATGGATGTTGCTTTTTTTCCTTCCCACCCCTCCCTCCTTTATTTTTTTTTCCCCAGTAGTAGAGCCCCAAAAGAGCCATTAGTGAGAAGCACAGGTGGAGTAAAGACAGCCAGAATTACACCCTATCAGTGGATGGAAAAATAAAACTATTGATTTTATCGACATGCTTAGATTTCTGAGTAGCAAATTGCATCTTYAGAATGCCTTTAATTTCAAGTGCTCTCCTGACTGTGCACAGGAGAATCAGGACACCCCCAGCTAAAGTGCAGCCAGTTCTCAGGTCACTGGCAGTGCCTCTCACAGAGCTTCCAAACCTCACTGAGCAGGGCTGCTCAGAGCTTCAGTACAAGGACCAAAAACCCACTGTGTATAATCTGCACTGGGTATATTCATGTGTGGGAAGCTAAGAAAAATATGGTAATTATGGTGCAGGAGGAGGAATATAGATAAAATAGAATGTAATCCTGAAACTTGTAATTTAGCCAGGATATCACATTCTATATGTTATGTTCAGGCTTAGGAAGAAGAGCAWTGCAATTGTCAGGAATTAGTGGAASCCAGGAGCTCCTCATTTACTCTGTAAGACTGAAAGTCCTGGTCAAGCTTTGATTCCTCAACATTCTGCAACAGCTGTCACATGTGAAAGGCAATTTCTGAGAAAACAAATTGTGAAGAAGCCTAGGGATGTGTAGAGCTGGACCTGAAACCCAAGGGACATYTATTCCCTTTCCATCCTGCTGTCCCTAAGGATACCCATGCATCCCTCCCACGGACTGGGCTCCTCTGAAAAGGATTTACAACATCCATTTGAGCAGCAATATCACAGGATAATTGTTCCATTGGATTCTGGTTAAATATTTACCTGCACTTTGAAACCACAGCCTGAGCAGGAGCTTTCACACACACATGAGCTCTCAGCAATTCTTTTAACTTGCAGCAACAACAGTGTGTGACACAAGGATTAAGATTTCTCTCTCTGGTCTCCCCTAATGGYTGGGAAAAATCTTCCTGGTTGTCTCCTCAGCTTTTCTGCTGCACTCTCTCCAAGCAGCATTTACACTTGTCAGAAAGCTGTGCTATTACCACGCTCTCAAATTTTATCTTGCATAGCCAAAATGCYGTGTTAGGCCTATCTGCAAATTTCAGCCCAGTGCACTGCAGCATGTTCATAAAACAGAAGTTCATACACACAAAGCCAACATTAATATGCAGCAGCTGAAAATGGATAATCTCAGTACACTGAATGCCAATGCTGTAAAACTGTGAGATACACTAAACTTGGATATACTGTCCTATTAAATACAAAACTAATGTTACTTTAGTGGWGAAATGGAGCATTGGAATTACCAGAACTGTGTTCCCAGTGTTACAGTGGGAATAATTACAGGGTATTGAATATATTATACAGGGAATTTGACAACGTGAAGCAATGATGTAACAAGGGAAGTGCTTCCACACAGTTTCTGCTCTTGATTCCTTTGGGTAACAGTGACAGAAAAAATAAAGAGGGTAAGAGACAGAGAAAGAACACTAAACTCTTTCTAATCACCTTAAGKGTACATTAGAGAATCTGACTGCAACATTAGTGAAATTACACAGCATAGCTCAGATCAGAGGGACTGGATTTAATATACAGAAACCCTTTCACAGGCTGYACTGAGAATAATATGGTAAGGAACATTGGGCTGGAAATTTGCAGGTTGAAAAAACACACACTGTACAGTTTCATTAAAAGTTTGAGAGCAGCTGTATTCTCAGTAACAAATCTTTCAAGAAGCTGCAGCAGCAAGACAAACTAACACAGCCTTAAACTGGTAACAATTACACAATTAAATACATGACTGGCCAAGAGAGGGAAAATCATTTTCATAGACACTCTGGGCAGCCTATCTTGAAGACACCAGGACTAGTCTGGGATATAAATTACTGGAAAACTCAAAGATGGCCTTTGACAAAACCAGCCTAGAAAGAACAAAGCACYAGAAATTGCTCAAAGCAGAATAACTGAACATGAAACCAGCTGACTTACATTGTAGTCCCAAGACCCAGACAGGCACTTGACAACCAGCAGCTGCATGCCAAAAAAGAAGAAACATCTGGAAAGGCAGATGCYATACAGGAAAATGTGTGTTTGTGGGTAAGAGAGGGACTGTGCACTGGGGGAKAGTGTGTGGATGTGTAACACAGACAAATGCTGTAACTTACATCCACACAAAGGTCTTGGCTGGGCAGAAATTCTGCTGCCCAAAACAGTGCACCAGGCCAGAGCTGCAGCTAGGGAAAGGTGTCCTACAGAAATTTGAATTAACTGGGTCAGTGCCAAATCTATCAACCCAGGATGKGACCAGCAAGAGGTCAACAGATCAAGGCTGGCAAGGAGGATTCCTAAATTTACCATCACACCTYTCCAGAACTTTCACCTCTTTCCACAGTTATCAATAGGAAGAGAAGCACTGGATTTTTCACTGCAYAGATGAGAGAAGAGACACACAAAAGGGTACAGCATAAAGATAAATATTATATGGAGAGAGGTGCAGAATGATGGGCAACAGACAGGAGCAGAACATCAGTAGAAGGACAGTTTTGTAGGGAAAAGGAGGAATTACAAAGACAAGTGTTCAAAGGAGCTGGAGGCTGTCACACAAGTAGAAAGAGGAGAATCACACAAAGAGCTGAGGAGGCAGCATTCATSTGGAATAGAAGAGCAGGCAATGAGGCATACAACAGAGGCACAAAGAGAAAAGAGGGGCTGCAAGAGGGAGAAGTGTTTGCACATTTTTCTGGAGGGTGAAGAGGGTTCATGAGCATACATGAAGGTCTGCAGCAAATGATGGACTTCTGAAACARCATCTCTCTCCAATCCTTTGGTCCACATCAATTGGCTTCTAAGACAYGCTATGAGGCTGTGCTGTAGTTCCAGGCTAAGGCTGTGAAATGAGGAGAGCTGTTCATKAAGATGGAGCAGTATTTTATACCTTGTGGGAGGGTGCTGCTCTGCTGTGGTGCACTGTGTGGTGTTTGCATTCACAGGAGTGCCAACAGCAGAGACAGATGATTTGTTAAATAAACTGTGGACATCTGAAAAGTCAAAAGTACAGGAATGTGCCAACAAAAAAGCAAATACTACTGGTGTTTTTTCTAAGAGCAGAAAARGCCAATTCACACATATCAAATGTGGTTAAGGAAAATAAAGCTAAACTAGGCCAAGATTAAGATTGATACACTGCCTGTTTAAGCACTTGCAGAAGAAATGCTGAGCTTCATTCTCAAAGGGCAGTGCTCTCTGGGCACTCATCAGAACTGGAATCCTGTATGTTATCCCCAGCTGGAAGAAGCCATTAATACAGCACATCTCTGTGACTCCCAGCTGCTTGCCTGCACCTCAGCCTTGGCTGAGACCACAGCCCATCCAGCACAGGCAGTGCAGAYAATGTCTCTTTGCTTCTGTCAATAAAACCAGAGTTCAGCTTCMCTCTGCCAGGGTGCTCAGGGCTAGGATGGACATCCTCACTCCTCCAAAGCAGCCTATGGGGAACTGGTGTGGCCAGAGGTAAAGGTGGCCAAGGAACAGCTGCTGAGGAGTTAGGAACATAAAGACATACAGATTGATTACTAAAAAGGGCTGTTGAGTCACCCTTCTCAGAAAGGGTTAAAGATCCAGGCAGAACCCAGAGGGATGAGCACATCCACCCATCCTTGTGAGCACAGAGAGGTCTGTGCTGAGAGATGAGCACTGCAGCCACAGCTCTGGGTCTTTCCTCACCACTCTTTGTCTTAAGCTCCAGAACAGTTCATACATCACCAAGGCTCTCAAACAGGCAGCACTGCTACTCGAAAAAGGAAATTACTTCTGCCTACCATCCTCCAGAATCCCTCCCTACACAGCCTGGGGAAGGGTCATGGGCCTGCACAGTCATTCACTATCTTCCCCAGAACAAAAATGCCCTGAGCAACTGAGGTTGGTGAGAGCACAGACAGGCAGGGAAGATCACAGAGCAYGATCTCAAAAAGTAACAGCGAGGACAGATAATGCATCAACTTTCCCAGATGTTGTCAGATCAAATCAGAAACACTGCTGCTACCCAGCTGGGAGTTAATGTAGGTCAAGACACTCCATTCCTCTCTTCTGTGTGCTCTCCCACACTTGCTATGTAGATAAATGCAAAACAAAAAGCACTCCAAAAGCAGGATGAGAAGCCAAAAATAATACTCAGACATTACCACAAGCAGGTAAAGCAACAGCTCTCACATTTGAGAGATGAGGTATTTTCATATTGTTTAATATTATTTGTTCTGGTTTCAGGGTGCAATTTAATTGCTCTTAGTTGACAGGTTAGAGAGAAACGCCACAGTGTGTAATGTATTCACAAAAAATATGGATATATATGAGCAATGCAAAGCTTTTCAGTGGGATTTACAGAGGTGATAAAAAAGGTCATAGCAGAAATGCAGTGACCAAATCAAATTACAAGGCCTCTCTCAMTAGACCATGCACTCAGGTACATATAAATTAACTCACTCTGTAACAAGCCTTTTTTAAAACAAGCACAAGCCAAAAGCAGCAGGAGGAGCTTAGCTGCAGTTGTGTTACACTGTAATCAGTTAAAAGGTCTAATAAAAAATATAGTTTTTAATTTTTATCTAAAAATAGAAWAKATTTTGACACCASTTCAGGCSYRGTGRAGGAAAATGGTGCATAAMAGAAAGATGCAYGGGGAGCTGTTTCTAAWAAAGAAWATYTWAAMAAATACAACCTCCTGCCTCTCACYAGCAGTGGACTCATCATGAAGTGMCATTGAAGCTTTTGGTTTGCCCARGTTAAGGACACATTYGCCCCTTTCTCATTTCCTCACCACTGTGTGGCTGGAGAAAGTGAAGGAGGAAGAACTGCAAGTGCTAAAGAGCAGGAAGTCACCAGGGCTSTAAGAGCTTCTGCTGCTTTGTAAATCATCATTGCATCAGGTTATTCTGCTTCAAACCACCTTAATATGGGAACTTTTAAACTGCTGGTGTTTGGTAGTCACATCTTCAGCACTTCAGTGCTGCTGAACCTTTTTCCTCTGAGGCTTCTCCTTCCCCTGAGACACTGCACAGCCTCTCTTGGGGCAATAACCTTGCTCAGGCAGAGTTTGAGAAGCTGCTGCCCAACCTTCAGCTCTGTCCCTTCAGCTGAGACTCMGTGACCGGGCACGTGAGGCAGCCAGTTCTAACTCAGAGCAAAGGAAAACACTTCTGCTTAAATCATTTTCAGTTATTTAAGGCCACCTTGCTGTGATTTGCCCTGGAAGAGCCCAGGCAGGCTCATGATTCCCTCCATGAGCAGAGCAGCAGCTGCCAGCTGTGGCTCTGATCTGCCCCAATGGGCATTTCCACATGGTTTCACTTTTCCAGAGAAGGAAGCAAATCTTTCCTCAGCTGTAACACAGAAAGATTGGGACAATTTCTGTTGTCTTCTCTTCAGGCAAGCTCAAGGGCAGTGTCTCAGCTGAATTTACTCCACCTGGACCCTGTTGTGACACCATTTTTTGCAGGATCCTAGGATCAGTGTGGCTAATGATGGAGTGCAGGGAGGTTCTAGCATCACTGAATGTACCAAAATCTGTCAGTTTTTTATTCCTGGCCAGTAATTTCACCAATCTCTCATGAAGTGCAGTGGGAAACAAACAGCTTTTCCTGACAAATGAATTGATGAAAGAGAAAACAGCCCAGTTGAGCTGAACATTGTCAGAATGGAAGCAGAAGCATTTCAGTGGTGAAGACAAGGGAAGGATTCTAACACTATATATGCAAGGAAACTGTAAAAAGCCTTAAAGAGAAAAATAAGGAGCCTCACAGCTGTCTTTTGAAAAATACGAAATATTTGCGTTCACCTACAAAGCACAAAACAGAATTTCAATGATGCACATGGCATAAAAAGAAAAAAAATAAGTTCAGAAACCAGAGTCAGGCAGGGGGTTTGAGGTGCTCTGTAAACAGCAGGAACAACTGAAAGTGATTTAACTGAGCTGTTACCACAAAAAACAACAACTTACATCTTAGCATATTRTTTTCCAGTTAAACCAATTACACACAAATCCATTTTTGATGGTTAACAGGAGATGGCAAAAATGTTCTGCAATGGGATACACAARCTACATTCTGAAGGGATACACACTATAATATTGTAATTTATTTTCAAGTAAATATCCCATGAATTTGAAATGCATAGCCTGGCCTGAAAGCTGACAGGAACCATCAAATGATGAGGTACTAAAATTTTTAATTTTGAATTTTAATCAAATTTYCTATCCTAAACATCGAACAGATTTTATGTCTAAAATACCATGTAAAAATGACACTCTTCCCTGGGAGATTTATTACTTCAGAGCACAAACACAAAATCTGATCCTGCAAATGCTCCCACAGGAGTAACCTGTGAGGCAGGTTGGGTCTTACAGGCAGGAATGCAGCAAGCAGTGAGTGAGAGGTGGTGAGCACTGGCACTGCCACAGCTCACACCACTGTGAGCTGGAGTGTTTATCTCCATTTCTGCAGAATCAGAGCCACAAACACGGCTCCCTAACACAGCTACAGACACTGCTGAACAGTGACAGTGTTGAATTCCCTGTTCACAGCTCTCAGCCACAACCAGAGCCCTACTGAAAAGCCTTTTCCACATGCAGAGCCTTTAATCCCACTTATTAATATAGCAACTTTTTAGTATAAAGTTTAGTATAAAGTTTAGTATAAAGTGTGGAAAAGGCAAGTGACTCCCCCAGTACAATATGATGGATATGACTAAGGGAGATATACAAAACTACCTTGCAGCAGGAAATCAGAGGGAAAGGCAAATCTTGCCCCGCAGATTCATATTATTTCAGTAAGCATGGTTTTAGAAAGGCTGATGAGAACAAGTCATCAGAAAACAGATTTAAACTGGAAACAAGATATCAGAACAAGCAAAAGTTGAACGACCCTTTCAAACAGCATCATTGGGGATATGGAGTGGGAAGCAGAGGACAAAGCCAGCCTTGGTTTTACTGATACAGCAATTCATCCCAAAATGATAAGATCTGGCCATGTGCACCTCCTCACCACACTGGCCACTGGCAGCCATGAGCAGTGGCAGCACTGGAAGGTGCTGGGTCACTCTGCCTCCACTCCTGTGTGTACAAACCTTTCAATATTTCAGGGTATCTCACCACTACAAATGCCTTTTTGTAGAGAATTTGGACATAACAAAAAAAGTTAGAAGATACAAAGGCTGTTTTAATAGAAGGAATTCTTTAAAGGCCAAGGTGCCCTGAACTCCTGAGTGCTGCTGTGCATTMATTACCCTGCTCAGGACACAGGGCTCTGCTCACCTGACCTTCCCCTGGCCACTGCTTTCTCCTCTTGCATGCAGGAAACAATTCTGTAACAACTGTGATCACAAAACCTCCAAAAYGGGGCTTCAGCTGCAAAAGAGGTGCCTGTAAAGATTTGTTCCTTGGAGTTCAGCAACAGGGTCCACTCGATGGAGACCCTTGTGATGAAGCTGAGCAGGAAAAGCCTCAGAGGCTTTGCCTTTCTCACCCTGGCWCTGCAGAGGAGCAGCTTTTGATGCAATGTGTTTCTCCCAGCACATTTGTGAGCAGCAGCACCCCCAGGCAGGATGCTGAGAAGCTGTAGGGTAACTCTGAGCAGTAACGTTGCAGATGACAATCCAATTCCAATTTCAAGCCTCACAGGGTGCTATTATAAACAGCAGGCAAAAATTACAGGAGGTACTTTGGCACCTTTAACTTTTAATAGTCATTTTGATCAGATGATCTTGACATGATTTTCCTGCCTGTTTGGTAATCTTATTTGGAAAACRGAATGAACACAAGATCATTTTGCAACATACAATAGCATTTATTTTTTCCAGTACCTGTTTTTTTTCTGAGCTTCCTTCCCAGGAAATCTTATCATAAATCAGCATACTCTGAATTGCTGGAATTGACTGTGTTGGCAGCTGGTGCTGATAGCTACAAATGTGACTCACAGAACTGTAAATTAGAATATAGAGCATCAATGGATTTCTTTAGGCAGAGACTTTTTAATAGCATTAAAGGAGTGACTGCATTTATGGCTCAAGTGGTATCTTGAGTTCTTTTCCAGCTTGACTTGTAAAGTCAGTTTAGTGGCAATGAGACTTCAGCAATTTTTTCCCCCTAAAATTTATGTTTACGGAAACAAGAGAAGGTAAAAAGTAAAAAAAAAAAAAAAAAAAAAGCTTTCATTTCTTACTGGTGCCTCTTTTTGGGGAAGTGAAAAAACAGAATAATCAAACCAAAGCCCTCCTAAAAACCCAGCTCAGGGGTATGGCCACAGAGGCCAGGATTCTTATGAAGATTAACATGACATCTTTGAGTCCCTTAGCATTTCAGCATAAAGATGATGAAACTATAAATAAAACTTCTGTGTACAGCTTTACCAATAAAAAAAACTCAGAACAAGTAACAGAGCTTTAGATGAAGCTGCAGTGCAAAATCCCAAGGATGATTTGACATCCCACACATTTGTCTCTCTGCCTTCTGGAGATATTGATGGGCCAAATGGTATGTTTTATATTTATCAATATTTTTGCCATGACAGCAGGACCTCACAACCAGGTTTTCATGGGGTTTGTGTTTTTAGAAGCCCTAGAGAATTTTTTTTTCTAGATATAAAGCTATTGAGAAAAACTGAATTAGAATTAATATCTTTTCTGTGTATACTAAAATAAACTCTCACACATTAGAAATCAGAGGGAAGATGAAGCCAGATATTTAGATCACATAAAACTGAAAAAAAAAACCAACTCAAACACCCCCCACCCCACAAAAAACCAAACCAAACCAACCCAACCCAGTAATTAAAATAGATCAGAAATAGCAGGGGAAAGGTTTCTCTGTAACAAAATTTAAATGTTACATTTCAGTCTAAAACTGAAAAAAATTAAGTAAAGAAGTGCTGACTTTTAAGCAGATGGTTTGAAAGAAACCTTATTCTGAAAATGGAAAATATTTTAGAAACTGACAAAACTAAATGTTTAAGATGATTTTGTTTTMCATGCCAAAATGGAAACATTCACTAATTGCTACTTGTGCCAAATGAAGCTCTGCTCCACTACATCTGCTTCAGGTAACCCAATTGTTTCTACATTCACATCAATCAAAATGTGTGCTAAGAGTCTGCATTACAGCAGAACAGCCTGCTATGAATGCACAGAGAATTAGCTGGGATGTGTCATTATACAGCACAGTAATTCCAACTAATCCTCCCYGAAAACCTTAAAAAAACAGCAAGAAAAAAAAAGAGTCAGTTTTACTTTCTCACTGAAAAAAGTCCCATCATTACATTCACTGACATTAATATTTTTTTCTTGAAAATTGGATATTTTGAAGCTCAAAACACAGCTGGAATATGAGAACAGTGGAGTGACTGTTCTAATAAAGACAAGGATTCCTCTACACCYACACTGATAGAAGTGTGAGTCAAGATTTGCAGTATTTATCCTCAGTGTCCATTTAATGTAACWCAGGTACTTCCTAGGGAACTCAGGCTTCCTAGGCTATCCTATTCCTTTGGAATTCCTGGAATTCCTCTGGAATTGCCCCATGGAAAAGCACACCTCAGCTCTGAGTCCAACCTGCCAAGCAGCAGATTTGAACTCAGGTCAAACAGATCAGGATTTGTCAGGTGCCTTTGCTGTGTGCCTGGACTGGTTCATGTAAGACCTCTGAATTCCAGAAAATGTGTGTGAATTCTCAATGCAGCTACAATTGTTTCACAAGATCAGAATGCAGCAATTTGTGTATCCTTGTTTTTCAAGTCTTTGCTCCATCTGGGTGAAAGATAGCAATCCTAGTGGTAAGAAATTTTTTATATTTTTTATTATTTTTATTTTTTTAATACTTGAGAATTTGGACATAACAAAGATTAGAAAAGCTGTGTTATATTCAGAACATTGAAATTTAAGGCACACAAAATTTATCAGATACCAATAAAATGTCTTTAAACTAAAAAACCCTGCTGACATAATTAAAGTCTGCCTGAGCCTTAATGATTCAGAGGTGATATTTAAATCGTGATTTCATCTCATTTCTCAATTTTTAAAAGTAAAACTTTTCTCTTTATTCAAGCTATGTGATCATTTTGGTCTATATTTGCCCCAGAACCCTTGCTGCCTTTATTATTATTATTATTATTATTAAAGAMAAAATGAAAGTGATCATAATTACAGTCTGTGGGAAGCAAGCAAATCCAAGCCAAGGTCAAAGAAATGTTTTGCTGCCCCAGGGGCACCAGGAGAAATGAAATGGTAGGAATTCTGAACCACTTCCCTGTTCTCTCTGTGCCTGTTTACAGATGATAAAATAAAGATTTCTCAGTCACTCACATACAGAAATCACCCCAGCAAATCCATAAGGGATAAAGCCCTTAATGCTGTCACACCAGACTCATGTTATTACACATTTACCCCCTGTTTCTTAGGATTAAGAAAGAAAGAAAGAAAGATGGATCATATTAYAGATCTAATGCAAAAAAAGATAATCAAAAGATGCTGAAGTTGTGCTAAAAGGCTGTCCTTTGAGAGCTGAAGTGTGTAACTTTGTAATTAGACTTTGGATGAGAGGACTATCATGTCTTAGTTTATTGTTGTTCTTATCAGTGGTCTCTGGAGACTGTGGACAACATCCAGTAATGAYTGCAGAATTTGATCATGTTTCTAAATTAATTGTGCTGTGGCCTGTTGGGAGTATGCAGTCATATCCAGTGCAGAGGAAGGGAATAATATTGTATCGTGCCAAATAACCCCAAATAGTCATTGTGCTCAGCCTGGGCTGTGATCTAAATCAACTCAATTTACATAATCAACTTGAACATATTAATTTACATAATCAGGTCTAAGTACAGAAAAGGTATAGAGCTGCAGCACTGACATCCATTTCTCATTCAKGATTTGCAGTCTATTAGTGGTATTCAAATGACCTGAAGGTTTTAAAATTTCTYTGCAGTGTTAACATGGCAAAGAAAGGGATTTACTTGGCTGAATAAGGTGGGGCTGGGAGAAAGATTAAAGAAAAGCAAACATTATAATCTTGATTTTTAAAAATTCCTACATACCTGACCAGCACCTCATGAACAGACACCTCAACATCTGTGACAACTCCAAAGAGGATTCTTACAAGGAACCAAGCTGCTGTGGAAACCCCAAACATCAAACCCACAAACATATGCAGTACTTTAAGTAAAAAAAAAAGGAAAGGACTTTAGAGATGTTGCAGCATTGAGCCACCCAAATGCTTATACCCATCAAAGCCTCACAGATTTCTAACTAAAGAATTTCTAACTAAACTTTCTTTCAGAAAGTGAGAAAAAATGYCATAGATTGGCATTTAGCAGAATGTGTCCTTTAGCACTGTTAAAGATGCTGTAACCTCATCACATAAAAAGCCACCCAAAAATCACACCAATATTCAGGCCACCATAGCTACACCCCCCTGGTTGCAGGTGGTGGCAGTGGGACAGGAGTGGCTCACATTCAAGGGTGGTTCTGCCTGAGGAGATGAATGGAGAGAGGAAAAACCTGGGATTTTTATCAGCTCCCATGAAACTCTGGCACAGCTGGCATCACCCTGCTGGGTTTGGACATTGCCCCAGCACTGATCTGTGCCTTTCACTTGCAATTCCTGTAGTTCATGGGTTAGGACACTTCTCCCTGTGCTCACTGACCCACCCTTGGACAAAGGCCAGCACAGAAGTGTCACAATTCCTTCCACCCTGTGCAGTTCTTATCCCATTCTTGTGCTCCAGAAGCTTTCCCTGAGCTCCCTGGTTCTCACCAAGGACTGACAGTGCTCAACAGATGAACTCATTTATTCCAGCAGTACTTCAGAGAAGCTCTAACATTCCTCTCTGGCAGCCCTGCCTCCCCTTGCTGAGCATGAGCCCAGGCTGGAGCAGCTGCTGGGGCATTTGTGCATCAGCTGTCGGGGCYACACGTCCAGCCCAGGGCATCTGAGCCCTCACAATCAGCACTTGGTCACTGCATCTCTGGGCTCCTTCTCATCTCAGCTGCAGGGCACCCCAGGAGATGGTAAAATTTGATTACACTTCAAGTCATTTCTGGGAAATAGATGGCTGTTTAAAATGTGACTGGTTCCATTCTGCAGTTTTGTCATTAGGGATTAAACAAAATGAAGCAAAGCACGTAAACAAACAAACAAGAAAAACGACAACAACAAAACCCAAGAAACCCCAAACCAAACAACAACAAAAMCCCCAAAAYTCCCCCAAAAACCCCAGAAGAAATCACCAAGAAACAAAGTAAAAAAGAAATTTGCAGCCCCACAAACAAAAACTGATCCACTTATAAGGTTTCTAACATTATCATTCTGGCACTGCCTTTGAAAGCCRGTTTGCAACAACCCCTGCCTACCAAATTGCAGAGGAATTATTCTCAATTACAGCCCTCCATCTGTTAAAAAGTATAGTCACTGATCAGTGCTGACCTCTCCTGTGACAGGTCAAATGGATGAAAAATTCTGACAGCCACTCAGTTTTGAAGTTCCAGGGAAAAGCAGACAGAGAAAGAGGGAGAAAAATAAGGTTGCTTTGCTCAATTTTATTTCAGTCTTTTTTGTGAAAGTAAAACCACATTTGCCTTCTCTCTAGTGAATAAATTGCACATGGCAATGCAATTTTCTTTAAAGTCATTAGCTTAATGTTTTAATTTTGGTATCATTTGCAGAAATCTTCACCCAATCAATCACCTCAGCTTTTGTTTCCTAGTTCTGGACAGTTCTGCTGAGCAGCACAACTTTGCTCCCCTCTCTGTTCCAGCACCTATGTAACTAGGTTGTAAATAAATGTGATAGGATTCAGCAAAGTCACACTGCTGGGAAAGACCTATTGCTGGGGACACCTTGCCAAGCTGCAGCAAAATCCCTGAAAACACTCTTTCAGAGCAGCTTTGGGTTAATTAAACTGAACTACATGAAGAGAGTCTCCTTCAAAAACTGTGTGACATTTACCTGTGGCTACTCCCTCCAACAAAAGGGTTTGTGTGATGGAAGAGACACCGACCTAATGAAAGGCAAACACCAATCAGCCCCAYTGAAGAGCGACTCAGCAAAGTCTGTGTACGACCACATCCGCGAGGWAGAGCTGTTAATTAGGGCTGGGAACCACTTACAGAGCTGGGCTGCCACTTCTAAGGATTTTAAAAAGATTAAAAGGACTGAAGAAAGAAGTGTCCCCTCAGGAGCACTTCCAGCCCACATTTAGGTCAGCTCATGACTGATCCTTCAGCTGTACCAGATGTGTTTTATTAGGGAAGGCTGTCTTCTGCTCCCAGAAGAAATGCAGTTATTGAAGCTCACTGGAAAGAGCAAAACCTGCCTGGTGCAGCCTGGACAGGCCAAAGGAAACAGGAAAGCAGCATTTTCAATGACTGAAAGTCCTTCAGAAAATACTGATATTCACGTTCATCTGCTACTCTGTTAATTTTTGTACAGCTAAAATAAATGGGAAAAGGAGGTCTAGAGCTATTAAATAATTTCTTCCTGAGATCACTGTCTAAACAGGAGAAAAAATAAAAACAAGCAGAGAACCTTTAACTTCACAATGTGAATATATATTAAACGTGGGGATAAACCAAACTATCTGATATGACACCACATTTTTATTTCAGGTTAACCAGGGCTGTCCCTTCAAGTTATACTAAATTATTTCCAGGTTGTATGTGTGATGATTGAACTTACTTAATTAAATCAGGCTGATCTCAGGAAAAAAAAATTCTATTCTGGAACAAAAATYCAAATGATTTATTTATAGCATGTCAAATCTAAGGAATATATTCCCACAGCTGTGCATGCTARTGATAGAAACATGTTTTTCATTGACCCTTTTAAGCAGCAGATATGTTCTTTGTGAGAAAGAGAAAACACTAATTCAGCTGCCTCTGTATTTTTGCTTGAGATGCACATGCTGTGGTCATACAAACTCCTGTTTGTTCCCTTCCATGACAGGTTATTATTTTCAAACTGAATTCTAGATATCAATTCCCCAGGAAACAGATTAAAGAAAATAATAAGCCCATTTCACTTGAAGTGAAATGCACATGTAGGAGCAGGAGAGATCCCATGGCAGGAGTCCAGGGCAGCAGTGCCAGGTGAAGGCCAGGGAAGCCCTGGGGATTGAGCAGGTGATTGTTTGTTCCTGGTGTTTGTGATGTTCTTGCATCCCCCCTGCAGTATTACAGATGCAGGCTCACCCTGCAGGGATGAGTGGGGTGGGAGCTGAGCAGTCAATCTGAGGACCAAGATTTGGCACCAAAAATTCAGACCTGAAGATTTGGTGTTCATTCCTCTGGTGATTTGTTTGCCCTYAGGAATGGGGAACCTGCCACTGCAGGTGATTTTCAGCTGCATTTTGACCACAACTCCTTACACTTTGTTGTTAAAGCCTGAAAGATGGAATTTTTTTCCAGGTCTTAGATATTACTTGGCACTGCTGAAAGACTTCCATCTCTTTCCCTACAGCACAACCTCTGGCATGCTTCACAGCCCACCTTCAGCTGCTGACATGCTGTCCTGAGCAAGGCTAGCAGAACATGACCTGCTTTTCACCCAGTCCTTGRCAATAAGAGACAATAATTATCTTGATCATAACTGCAATTCTAATAATCTGACAAGGGACACAGCTCAGAATAGACTCAGGAGAGCTTTACCAATTAAAGTCACCTCCTCAGTTACTAYTGCAACCCAAGCAAGGTCTGCAGCACYTCTCAGCTTTGCYATCTTGGGTGGTGATAAATGCACTTTTATGACTTTCCAGATGTTAGTGTACAAAGTCTCTTTCATTATTCACGCTCCATAAACCCATCCAAAGAGCTGGGCACTGATCAAGCACATGGGAAACCTAATTCCAACTATCTCACCATATTTTAGATGTAATTTAGCAACAGCATGCTCAGTGCCCTTATTTATGAAGGTTATCTGCCTTAGAAATATATAAAGCCTCTGCYTGTCCTTTTACAGAAGTTTTTCACTACTGAAGCTTGAAGCACATCATGATGGCATAAGTCACACAAACAGCAAGGGACACAACAAAGCCTGATTTACCTGACAATCTCTGCTTTGAAGGTAAAACTTCCCAAGGAGCTGAGACCTRGAAGTTGACCTGAAGGCTCATCTAACAATGTTTCCTGTTGTTAAACATGAAGGAGTCAAAGACTTAAAGAGGTTAAGTCTTTAAGTCTTCCTGGAATCATGGTTGCATGATTCCAGGAAGAATCATGCAACCATGGTTTTGGTTCTCTTTTTWAAACAGGATTTTTAGATGTTTATTTTGCATTTTAGGAGATTGAGGATTTTACTTTAAACCAGTTCTTAGCCATGTTTGACCACATTATACCACGAGCCTTCAAAATGAAAAATCAGGCTTTTGCTAGTCAACTAAGAAATGCTACCAAAACATCTATTTTATATTGATGTTGGCAAAGATGAAAAYACTTCACAAGATAAAAATCTGTGCTCACATTTTACATGTTAGCAGTGTGGTGTCCTTTCTGCAGATGAGTTCCATCCTCTGGGATTAGAAATCCCAAAACCAGTAGTGAGCAACAGGCAGAACAGCAGAGGAAACTTCAGATTTAAATGAGTCTCCCTCATTAAAAGGTGTCAGTGAAAAGCAATAGCCCCAGTTCCTCTGATTCCTCCCTCACCAGGGGCACTGTGAAGGCAGAGGGACACAAATCACAGTCATGAGTGGCACAGGGCATGCAAACTGCCCAGTGAAGCAAGGAACATTCTGAGAAAGCCAGGGAGCTCTGAAGACAAGGACTACACCAAACCTGCCAGGATCCACAGGTGAGGGTTTCCTGTTTGCTTTCTCACTCTGGAAGATGCTGCAAAGCAAACTGAAGGCAGTTTGGGACACTCAGAACGCAGAGCTCCAGTGGCAGAATATTCTTTCTTGCTTGATAAAGGGTGGAGGTAACAGGAATTCCTCCAAGTCACAGTGTCCCTTTCCCTCTGTGCAGGAATAARGAGTGCAGGGAGTGTTCTGCCATAAGCACTAGAAAATGAACCAAAATCCCAAACTGCATGTATTTGCATGGAGGTGGCTGCTACCTTTTTTAATCATAGAGTGTTTCTTTGCCAGGAGATCATTTCCAACATATGTACCAAATCAACACTTTCACAGAGCCAACTGTGAAGGGAAAAAAAAAGGGTTTTTTTTTTCTCATTCCTTTAAGGGACACAACCAGAATAAAATAAAATTGCAACGCTTTTCCAGTGGTAAGCACCTTTCCAACCCTCTCCTCATCCCCAGACTGGGCAGCCCAGCTCAAAGGAGAGTGCTCCTCCCARGTGTCTGGACCCAAAAACCCAGAGAAACAAATCCCCAGGGACAGCCAGGGTGATCCCTGGCTCCTCAGCTCAGTGAGTGCACAGAGGTGAATTCATGGTTCTGTCCCCCCTCTAGTGCTGACAAAGCCCTATCCCAGGAAAGGGAAATTGGGATCAGGGCTCTCTGGGACACACCACTGTGCCCTGCACTCTCTGGGAAAGCACACCCAGGTCRTTCACACAGCACAGGGAGGGCTGGATTTGCACCAACAAAACAAAAATCCAGTGTRACATGAAGGAGCTCACTTTGCCTTTTATACTAAACTGGGGGAAATTGGCTTTAATTCACCCCAGACATCCCTCCAGTAATCACCTTTCCTTACAATCCTCAGTTGCAGTAACTCTGAACTATCTTCTAACAACTTCACTTCAAACAACAATTCCTTGGAAGTGATAAGCATAGAGCTAAAAGTGACAAAAAGTTCAGATGATTTCAAGAAGGTTTGTTATTCTGAAAGCTCTGAGCTTATGACAAACAGGAATTTCACAATTAGGACCAAAACAAAAGTRTAAGAAACTCTTGGGAAAGCATGAAGTGACTCCACATCCACATTTGTCATTCCATAAAATCAGTTCTGTTTCTAGGAAATCCTGCCTGCCTTTCCTGATGATGGATATGACAGAGGTACAGTTTGCCTCAGAGGCAAAGCAGAAATTAAAAATGCATTAATTCATGCAAACTGAGGTCTGGGATATRACTGTTTTGTTTTGTTTTRYTCTATTATTAAAATAAGAAAGTTTAAGCAAGATGAAAACTTGGTATGAAACACAATCCTGAATGTCCTAGGGTCCACTACAATGCTTGGACAAAATTCAAATACATTATATCCAAAGTATGGCACCAGCTTCCATCAAAAATTATACGTTCAGTCACAAATGGTTATTGTAAAATCTTTATTAACCTAAGTGCATATAAAAATTGTGAATTCTTAATACAAAGCAGTATTTGACTTTTAAATTTCATTTTAAGCTTGCCCTGTTCACTTGGAATGTGATTACAGAGTAAATTAAAAAGTAATCACATGTGAATTACATTTCCTCATGAATGTAATGACTTCAGGAGACTGATTAATGTTAAGCAGTGCCTGTCCTACCTCATGCATACCTTCCCAGGTGAGATGTGCAAGATAGCTGCCGTGAGTTGATTTAATTTCCTTTCTCTGCTAGCCCAGTGAGAAATGTTGAACAGAAACCAATTCAGCACGTTCATTAGATCTGTGTATGTTCACTGCTTTTGTCCACCCAAGCACCATCTGCAAAATGCTATCAGTGTCAGCTCATGATGGTGAGCAAGGCCCCAGGGACTTGGCTCATCCCCTGCACTGCATTCCAGCCAGGAAAACTCTTTACATTTCGATGGAACAACTCAGCTGCTGCACAGAGCAGCACATACATATGTGTCAGCATATTAGAGCCTGATGAGAAAGAATACCTTGTCAATAAACCAGGAAATAGGCCTGTCTAGGAAAATACACACACAAATACATATACACTCCCCGCTAAAAAGCTGCCTAAAACATGCCTAAAACATTTTCTTTTAAAATAGTTTTTTAAATAAATGTAGGTATTGCATGAAAATTCATTAAATTTACAGGAATAATTTATTATCTAGGAATAAAACAAAATTCTGTCTCTAACTCAATAGGCACACAATGGCTAAAATTGTTTCCCAAKAATTATTTTTAATTTAAATAAGAAACAGAAAGCATATTAGCCTTATTCTCAGTTTTTTTGGATCAGTTACCTTACAGCTCACCTTTTCCAGGGAAAGACTCATATTCCTCTTTTATTCTTGACTTGAAAAATAAATAGGAATCCACTTMATATCACAGCTCAAGTGAGTCACAAGAAATAAACCCAAATTTTTGCAACAAKTTTGTATGTTTCTATCAATGGTTTCTATTCAGAGAATCATCTTCCTGGACCCTTTTGTAAGAAAACATCCCACAGGTTCCAGCAGGATGTTGAATGCCTGTGAGAAGAKGTAAATGCAGAACGTCCCTGAAGCCAGGAAAGGAAAATGCACCCAAAGGAACCAACCCCACCTGACTCAGCCCTGGTCTCAAAGGGTGACACTGATGTTTTTCCAGTCTTGAATGCCTTGACAGGCAATTATGAAAGTGAGATGAACACAGGGACACCAGAATTTACAAAAGGAATGTCTCACTTAGTTTTTCACTCAGCCAGAAGAAAAATTAAATTTAAAAAGTACAGACCCAGCAATTACTTYAGCTGTATTAATTTTGCAGCCTAATTCAGCCTTGTAAATACAAAAGACAAAAGTATATTCTAATTGTTCCWGAGCCAGTTCACCTCTGATGGCAAGAGGACTGTTCTGAATTCTAAGCATGCTTTCTAGTGGCAGCATGAGAATAAATTCCAATATATTAACAAGGCTTTTTGCAATTATATATTCATAGGTACATATATTCATTT
>CADDXX010000051.1:1022753-1165806 GCA_902810485.1 Alauda arvensis | reverse complement strand
AATGCACCACTTTAATAATGATGAAAAAAAAAAAAACAAAACAAAACAAAACAAAACAAAAAAATCCAACCCTCTGCAAACTGGACTATCTCCTGGTTGGAACAAAAATCCCTGTGAGTAATAACTTTTTTTTAATCTATATGTGAAGCTTCGAAATATCTGAACATATTCCTAAAAAGAAAAGGTCACCTGTAGCAAGGGACAACATCACTGTGTGACTATTAACACAACTCTCTTTTCAAAGGGGGGCCTTTGTAAGTTGTGCAATGTCATGCTCCTTTCTCAGCCCATGGGATTATTGCTTTAAAYTTTCCTCTTGACACCCAGCACTCAGGTTTCCCTTCATGGGAAGGGCACTCAATCACCAAACACCACTTYCCACAAAGCAAATGACAGTGGCCTCCTCCTCTCTGCTTGTTTTTATTTCACTGGGTGTTAGGATCTCAAGAGACCATTCATAAAGAGACACTCCTGCCCCAACTATCATTCTGTTTCTTGAATAACAACTGGAAATTAATTGGCATTAATTCACTTGTTCACAGTTGCACAGGAGATGTTGCTTGCAAACAGCAGCCATGSTTGACTGATTACAGATAGGCAATTAATTTGGAAAAAGGATATTGTAAAATAAGACTCCAATATCATCTCAGTAGGTGTCACTGCAGTCAGAAGAACACGTCAGAAAACAAATGCTAAATGTTTAGATGGCAGTGGCATCACCTGTCCTACTCAAAGGAAATATTTATTCTATTTACCTGGCCCCTTCCAGTTTTAAACATATCTTTAACCACAAATATTCAATTCAGAGCTTAAGTTAGTTGTTTGCTGTGATAAAGATTCAGAGGGCAAGCACAGTATTTCTSTGCTCAGAATGAGCCTCCTGCAGCACACACTGCCTGTAATGACTGTAACCATTGAGACATTTTCCTGCAAAATGTGTTTCCTGAATTATAAATGAAAATAAAATGAAACATCCAGCTTGACACAGGTTACTCCAGCATGCACCTGCTGCTATTTTTCAGGGCAGGATGTTTGCACAAGAGAAGGGGACAGGATGTTAGTGTGGGTGTCAGGGTGCCTGAGCCTGTTTGAGCTCTGCCATTCATTCACCATCTTCTCCAAACAACATCTTCCCTCTGTGCCCTGCTCTCCTGCCAGATTTGCTTCTTATTTGCTTTCAGTCTTTTCTAAATCACTTCCTGTGTGTCTGTGCAGCCTGTAGCTTGGTGGGGTTGCAGCTTTGATGCTGACCAGAGAGCGTGGTGTCAGCTCTGCTGCAGAGGAGATTCCTGTGCCACCCTGTCCCACTGAGCTCTGCCCTCAGCYCCAGCACTGCCCACTTCAGACCACTTGGCTTGGGCCAGCCTGTTTCTTACTGAATTACTGTTTTTCCTTCTTTGTAGGTTATATGATGTTTATAAAGCAAAACAAAAAAAAAAAAAACAACCTTGATAAGCTCAGCATTTCTCTATTGTCAGCACCCAATCCACAAAATATAAAACTACCAGGATTTTAATATCAATCTGTTACAAGTTATGTACTGCATAACTGGTASCATGATCAACCACTGAAATGTGCCACTTATGAAATCATAAGGCAGCCTAAGGAAAGCTTTTAGAATAAAAAACTTAAAATTTTATCAACTGTTCTACTGTTTCCCATTCAGTTTTGAAAGGAGCCMAAGCAGAGACAGAATTTTAGAACATGCCTTTACAAGGGACACATTTCTGATCAGAAGTACTGAAATATGGTTTGATTCATAAAAATGTTAAGCAAATATTTCTTGAATAACTGAAGTTATTTCAGCCTTTATCCCTATTGTAAGAAGTTGAGCTACTACAGAAAAACCAATGATTTTCAACCAGGATGTAAAAACATCASTTAAATCTTCAGTAGTTACAACAGAAYAGTCAATTTAATGGATTGGTATTTTTTCCTGACTTTTGCAGTTAGGCCTCTGGCTTCATTCATGCTAAAGGGCAGCAATGAGAGACAGAGCAGTAATTGCCCCAAGTGGCACCACAACCTTTAGGCATCATTAAGAAATCCAGCCAGCATTTTGGAAGATAGAAATTATGCCCTTACACTCTATAATTTTTAAGACAATTGGCTGAAACTCCAATTCACATCTTGTGTCCTTTGTCTTACCAATAAAATAAATAAAATACACTTTACTACTAAGGGTAATAAGAGGTACATTTTCCTTTTGACAGAGATATAAAACTGCCATTAATATGTTATAAGGGAAGATTATGGTCCTAAATGTAGCTATCCTTTCAACTTCTGGCATGTCAAATTAATCTTTGCTTACACCATTACATGAACTRGACACAGGATGAAAATTCATGCCTCTGTGAAATGACACTGCCAGACCCYTGCARTGCTGAATTTCCATTGYTCAGTGAGAACATGCACCCCATTGCACCATCAATCTTCTGTGCAAGAGTCAGATATTTCTGTGACAATTGACAATGCAGCCTCCTRAAACTGTTAGCAAGGAGGATGCAGCAGTACAAGTGCTAMCTTCATTGGCTGAATTTATGTACCAAGTTATTTGCAAGTTACACATATAGTATATATTATKCATTCTTATGTTCAGAGTTACTAATTCATCACCCAGATGGTTAATAAAGACACAGAACTTGGACTGCATTACAAACCACACAGCAGATCACAAATCTGACTGCTCAAGACACAGMCCTGATCTTCACTTCTTGATGGGAATGGATTCAAAGCTGGACCTGCCTGATTTTAAGATTAAAAATGAAATAAAGRCTAGGTTTAATATTCACAGTGTTTAAACAAAGACTGCCAGCTGACACCTCCTAGGGAAAAAGCTCAAATTAGTTCTGTCAGCTTCCTTTTGAACAATTACGTGTTCCAGTGATAAGAGGGGTGGCAGATCTGTTTTAGAAGTGGACTGCAGCCGTGTTCAGAGGACCCGAGCAGAACATTGCATTACAGGTTCAAAAGGAAAAAACAAATACAGAGAGTGCTCAGCACAATTAATTTTCAGGGATTCCAACCATGGCCATGTAACCCCAATTCTTCTGTAAACACATTCTAAATTACAGGGATTCAAGAAGCAAGTTAAAGAAAGATGAAAGGATGATGCTTCCTCACAAAAAGCTTCAAACAACTGCATTGCTCCACTAGGCCTTGTTTACTGTGAGAAACTTGGACTGTTCTGGCTGTGGGCTCAGTGGTAGCTCAAGAAAAGGAAATAAAACTCCACTGTATCTCTTCAGTAAATGTTTTTAAAMTATCACATTTTCCAAGGAGGGGAGYAGTGTTATCAAACAACACCCCCAAGGTTTTAAGCCAGTATGACTCCATCCAAAGGAGAATTGCACTTGGTTAAAAAGTGCCCTGAGCACCCATCAATGCATTGCATCAAAAATCTGGGAGAGGTTTTTTAGTACTGAAGTTCTTGCTGCCATCACATGGTCCTTTGGCAGCCTTAATTACATTTGTGAAATGTGTCCCAGAGAGGCCAGTCCTGGGGAACCCCATGGGCACCCAGGGGTGCTCMCAGAGGCACCACCAGCTGGAAAGCCCTCAAGGACAAAGGGTTTGCACAACCTCCCACCTCCACAGCTGGCTGGACAGTCTGGGAAAAGCTCCTGAAATTAGTAGCTCACAATATCCATTCATCAATTTGCTTAACTTTGTTTGGTGCTCTTCATCTTACAGGAGAGCAGCTGATAAATCTTTCCCTGATTTTGGCATGGATGACCTGATGTTCATCCAGGGCTGTTGTGGGCCATTCCTCTGGAAACAGAAGCCTCTGTGAATGCTCTTTGTGACTATTTCCATCTCAACATGCCTGGTTGTGAAGAAATCACATGGTGTAATCTCTTTACATGGAAATGCCACGATTTCATTTTCTCCACACCTGTCAGGTCCAGAAAGACTCTTAGAAATTTCTGCTCAAGTGCTGATAAACTCAAGCTAAGGTTTGGTATGTTGGAAAACACTGTACCTTAAATTGGAACCTGACCTGGGTTTCAGTATTACATTTGAGCAGTGAAATCACCCACTTGGCTGAGAAAGCTGAAATCTCTGTGGCATGCAGATATTTTAAAGAGCAATCTGACAGTCTGCTAGCAGACAGAAAGTTGGAGAGCATCCAGTGAGACAGGGTATGTACAGAATCCACCATGTGTGCATCAGGAGGGCACACAGAAAAGCAGAGGTGTGTGCTATCTGTAAATACCTGTATGTCTATCAACACACACATGCAGAGGCTGCTGAATTATAGCTGCTAAAATTATTCATTCAAAGAGTATAGATTCCATCTGATCAATCATTCAGGACATATTTAACTTTAATCTGCATAAAGGACATGATGAGAAAGCCAAATAAGTCMCTGAGAAGATACGTTAAATCAAAGAAATTCAGAGTGCTTTGGGCAAAATCCCATTATTATTACTTTAATCACATTCTTAGAGAGAAAGTGATATAAATGTGTGCCATTGCTGGAAACCTGACCAATTTCTTTTGATGTCTTGCCCAGCATGAAGTGAGCCAAGGATGCCCTGGAATCACACAACTTTATTTGTAAATTCGCTTTCAAAAATTTGATATGAGCCCAGGCTGAAATTCAGAATCTGGAAGGGTCTCTCAAGAGCCTGTTAACACCTAAATTTATTGAAATAAGAAATTATCTGAAGTAGTAAGGGCACAGAAACTATAATCCTCACTTCTTTTAACTTGAACTGCTAAGGGACCTTCCTCAGTTGGTCCTTTTCAGAGATTTCAAAGTGCCTTGAAAACTGAAATAGGGCCTTAATGTTCTCTTGTAAAAATAAATAAATTAATTAATTAAAGCTTCCTTAGACACAGCAAAAGCCACCCATAAAATTCCCTCCTGCACACCCATCCCTACACATCAAGGCAACATGAAGACACATTAAAAAATACTACATTTATAGCAGATTGGAAAATGTTTGTCAAGAGTTTTCAGTAAACCTTGTGCAACATGGCAGCAAGGCAGTCTGCTGGCAGATGACAATCTCTCTAGGAAAAATACTATTTCATCCACATGACTGTGTAAATTACCCAAGGACTACAGGTAATTTCATASCATTACCTCCAAGAAAATAAGAGTAATCTTCACATATTGTTCCAGGGAGGGGTCTTGATATTAAGGGGATGATGATGACCTTGAAATATAAATGGGAAAGAAGAGATGAAAGGAAAATTACCTGTAATTTTTGTTCTCAACCACTGGTAAATCTAAAGAATCCCTGGGTGAACTCCATGTCTTGTGTTTCCAGCAGAGGCAAAGCACACTGAGTCACTAAAAGAGCTCACTGSTGATGGGTACCTGCTTATCCCATCACCATGTCCTTCACAGGAAATTTCAACCAGTAATGTGTCTGCTCTGCTCACCAGTATGCAGAAAGCTCTTGCTAGAGCAAAGGCACATTTCAGTTGATTTCTCTGAGAAACTTAACCTTTTTATTTTCCTTGGGCAACACAAGCTGTTTTAAGAAAACAGCTTCTGCCAAGAGCCCTCAAATACTAGGTAATTGTAATTATTCCTTCCTTGAAATAAAAAGGAATAGTTACAGTACTGTTTATTTTTAGATAGAAAGAACAGTGCATTTTCTCTTTCTAGCTGCTTCAATTCAGATACTAGGAAGACTCACATRGAAATACTAAATTTGAGCTTTCTTTAATCAGTTATGCTCTTGCTTTCTTTCTGGTATTTTTATTAAGCATTTTTTTTTGCCTTTTTTACTGAAAATGGTGCTATCCTGAAAGGCATTTGAAGGTGAAAGACACACCCTCGCCAGTAGAAGGCATGGCACTCCTAGAACAACAGATAAGGCATTTTATATTCTTTTTATAGCCCCCAAGAGACTTAGTCCTGCTGTTCCATAGAGCAGTGAAAAAATTAAATTCCAGAGCCAGCTCAGTGCACTCAGTGCCACAGAAGAAATCAGTGAGTAGAGGCAGGTGTAGAACCCATTGAGGAGGGTAAACAACACAGGTGACTGCTGAGCTCCTGTTCCTCCTTCATTATTTGAGCTGAAATAGAAAGTTCATTGCCAAGCAAAGGGATGGAGACAGCCCCATCTGTTTTGTGCTTTGGCTGTGAAGGTGTGTGAAGAAGGAAACCCATCACTTTCCTGCAGATTTGGTGACACCTCATGGAATCACAGAATGGTTTGGGTTGGAAGGGACCTCAAAGCTCATCTCATTCCAATCCCTGCCATGGGTGGGGACATCTTCCACTATCCCAGGGTGCTCCAAGCCCATTCCAGCCTGGCCTTGGACACTGCCAGGGATGGGGCTGCCACCACYCTGCCCTTCAAGGCTGCACAGTTACATCAGTCTGAGGTCTGGGCCTATAAAATGCTCAAGAGTCACTAAGAAACAGCAATGTAACAGATACAAAGGCAGCAGAATGTTGAAATACACCATGAGAGGCGGAGGGTTCAGTGTAACATTCAGGCAATGTGTACAGAGCAGGCCAGAGGGCATGGGGAAGAATGTTGCATCTAAATAGCCAAATTACATCTACTGTATTTCAGTRAAATTAATAGCAAACTGAACTCAGAGGCACCTCATCTAAATTTGAAATGGAAATTTGCATCTGCCATGTTTATTTCATTATTATTTCATGAGGAGTCTATGCTTGTTTATGAATTCTTAAAGTATATTTAAGCAATCAAGCATAATAGTGGTGTAATTATCTCAAACCTATTGCAGTTSCAGGACTTTATGAGGAATCTAAGTGCATCTCATGTAGCTAGCTCCTAAGGTGTCTCACTCATGAGCTTATTCCCTGCTGTGTCCCACTGAAAAGAAGAGGCACTGACAAGGAGAAGAAATCCAAACCCTGTTACCAGACATGGGAAGGCAGCACATCACTCGTGTGAACTGACACCACTCCCATAAACCACATCCACATCCATCCCTGCCCCAGCCTGGGGCCTGTAGCAGGGATCTCACAAGGCACAGATCTCACAAGGCAGAGCTGTTATTGTGTTCAAAGCTACCTGAGTGAGGCACCTGTACCTGGCAGCCAGCCTGCAATAGAGCTGCCACCCTCAGGGGCAGAGAATCCAGCTGGGGAGCTGGTGTATAATGAAAATGATTGAAAAGTGGCTTTGCACTCAGTAACACTGCTGCCATGGTGATCTCTCCCATTCTGCTGCTCTCTGGGTAGAAGGCACTTTGCCTGCTCCCCTTCAGATGTGATACCAGCTCTTTTTTAAGAAGAGACAGAGGTGGTGATGCTTGGCAGCCTGCAGATCAGCAGGGCTGCAGAACACAGAAAAACTCTGTTGGGCTGAAAGAGAGAAGCATGGGCAGAGACCAGCAAAGCCCTTTCCCTCCCTTCCAAACTGAAGTATCATAGMTGGAAAATCAGCTTGTGCAAGCTAGAGAATTCTTCTCCAGGCTTGCTACCAGGGCACATTTCCAGCAGTTGTGGGCCACCTTTCCTGTGAAATCAAATATGGACATTGGGTCTTGTTTTGGAGTAGGACTGAATCTATCACCTTGGTCTGGCTGCAGCACAAATTATCTTTTGTCTCCCTAAAACTGATTCAGCCAGCTGAACTCTTCCCATTCAGTAACAGCAAATGGGGTCGAATGCAGCAAAGATCATGTGCTGCACAAATTATTCTGAAGTTAAGCTTTTCCCAGATAACACATCTAATTATGAATGATTTAAAGGGTGTGAAAAGTGAGCGCCAGGACATGTTTGTAAATCTTGCCAGGAGGTCTGTCTTAAACTCAGCTCCAACAATTGCCACTGCTCTAAATTCTGATACACCTTTGAACTTTCACTCTTGCACATTCAAGACAAATGGGAGGTGACAGCTAAGCAGCAACAGTTCTTTAGTATAAAACCAAATTCATTAGATGAACTTTCGAAAGGTCTATRCAGAGCCTCCCACTGAAAGAGCAGSTTTTCTACAGCCTGTTTCAAGACATCCAGGAATATCTTGCTCCAGGACCAGTCTGGCTGCAGGGGAATTTGGCAAAAAATTCTGAGCTGATGCAGTRACTGGATACACAGTCATTGACAAGGATTAGGAGGKTTCCTTTATGGTGATACTATAAAAGGATTAGTTCTTTGGTTTTAGAGTATAAATCCCTAAAGGCAGATTTTATTTTATTTTTMTTTTAATATATGAACTACAAAAATATCATAGTATTTCTTTGTGAGATATGAACTTACTGCAATTTTTAAAACACTTACTTTTATCTTTATTGCTGTATTTCAGTAGACAAACAACACTTCCCATGCTTCCTTTTAGCTCCCCCTCTGCTTTATTAACTCAGTCCTTTTCAGCTCTAGTTCAGGTGATATTTGATTAATTTGTGATCACTGCTTCTGGGCATCGTGTTCTTAAAGATACAGAATTGTCCAGAGAATTATACATGGGAAATAACATCCTTTGTGTTTACCTTTATTATCCCTTCTCCTTGTTCAGTGCCCATTTTTTCTTTCTGTGCCACAAATTCTGTATCTTACTSTATCACAGCATTTTCCTGGCCACAAAGCTTTGTTCCCTGGTAATTGAAAAATTCTTTATCCACTGCTATTATATTTACTGAGGTCAAAATGTATGAACATCTCACATGTTTGAAGTGCATTAGATTACACAGGCAAGTATGGAGTTGTTTAAAAGAATCATGAACAATTGCTATTTAATCAGCAAAGACCCTTTAAAGTAGTTACCAGCCCTGCACCATCCGGAACTGCTAATTCAGATCTCCTACTGAAAACACAAAGATTATTCAATCTTCTTTAACCTAAAATAAACTCAGGCTATCTGACCCCAAAACATGATGTACACACACACTTTAGTCCACACACTGGAAGCAGTTGGGCTCACAATTTCTTTTCTACTGATATTGTAGAAATGAAACCATAGAGCTTGTCCCTTTGAGRCAGGGAAATCACAGAGACACTCGGATCCAATACTGCTGCATGTTAAAGGACTTATTAGAATTTAAATTACTATTGTGTATTGTTTTAATATGTCTTCACAGCATGCACCACAACAGCTCCTKTGCAGCCATTACACTGTACATTGGCTGTACATCAATTAACACAAATGCACATTATATATTATTGACCTATTTAATACCTAATACATTTTTCCACAGTCTATTTATTCTTCCTAATGTGCACT
Organism: Alauda arvensis; assembly: GCA_902810485.1. NCBI lineage: Eukaryota > Metazoa > Chordata > Aves > Passeriformes > Alaudidae > Alauda > Alauda arvensis. The sequence continues at coordinate 1,156,645 of CADDXX010000051.1, read as the reverse complement.
CAGAAAACACACTATGAGTTAGTTTTGCAAAGAAAGCCATGTATCTGTGCACTTACTCCAAGAACAGTGTGCATAAAGACATGTATCTGAATCTAGTGGCTCCTTTTTAAATTTGAATTTTACTGTTTTCTTTCCTTTTGCAACGTCCAAATCCCACTGCATTTCTTTTAAAACATATTTTTAAAAATAGGATAGTAATGCCAAATTAGGGACAAACCCTCATTAACTGGTACCAAGCAGCACAGAGAAAAAAACTTTTGCAAGTTAAAATAACTTTGTACATGTGAAAAATATCAGATCTAGGTCAACATGAGAAGTGAAGTATATCTGATGTGTAATATTACTCGATAAACAGCCTGAAAAAGATCTAAATGCAGTTCACTAAATCAAGACAAAGTGTTGAAATTGGCATTCTTACAGATGACTGTTTCTAAAATCAATATTCTAACATTAAACTTTATATTTGTGATGCCTCAGAAAGCAAAAAATAAAATCTTCAAAGCAGAGCTGAGAATTTAAATATTTAACTTTGACAGTCTGAGAAAAAATCCAGCCATTTTAAAGAATTTCAATTATGTAAATGAGAAGAGAGTTTATACATAACTGACAAAATGAACTGTTTCTTTGGTGGCCTATTAGTATTGAAATGGCTAAACCAACATCTCTGCTACATTGATCAGAGTGACTTAGAGCCATGCAATGACTTAATGGTAAAATATCTTATCTAYGGATAATGCTACTGAATGCAAAAGCCTTTTTGCATTCCCAGGTCTGAAATGAAGCATACATATGCAAAGAAAAAAAAAAAGGGGATAAAAAGAAAGCTTTTCTAAACTTTATGCAAAGGGCTAAGCAGCTCTGGTTGCTCACAATAAAATAAAAWAGCTCCTATTTCAAGACTCCTGATTTAAGTTTGGTCTGTGTTGGAAATGACCAAAAGCTGCTTAAATGTGACATGGTCAGTGTGGAGACAATCAGTGGCTTTGCAGAGGGGATAAGATCTCCACCTTGGAAAGTTTCCTCAGCAGGCAGGATGTCAGGGCCAGCTCCCAGGAGAGGCTGAGCTCCCTTCCCCAGGCTGTATCCCCTCCCTGGCACAGCTGGGCTGCCTGACACTCATGTTTGAGGGAACAAGGGGCTTTCAGAAGTGCTTGGGCTCCAAACCCACTGCTCACCGTGCCTCTGAACTCACAAACCCAGCCAGCTGAGGGTGAGAGACCACTCAAAGGTTCAGTACCAAAGCAAACTTTTCAGAGGTCTCAAGCAGTGATCTGAGTGCAGATGAGCTACACACAATCCTCTTTTGCCCTGTCCAGAGGACATCCTAGAGCCTGGATTTAATGTGGGTCGAGGAGAGTACAAAGAAAAAAGGATTGGGTTCATAATGCCCTCACAAATCCTTCTTTTTTCCCTTTCTCATTCCCCTCCTTTAATGTCTCCTTTCATGTTTCTTTTCTTCTTTCTCTCTTCATGCCCAAGCTGTGGTGCTGAATGCTAACAAGACCTGACCCAGCCAGTTAGTCACTTTGGATCATTTCTTAGGGTATGAGCCATGTGATTTGCTCTTTGTAGACCCACCTGGATACCATAAGTTTGGACTCTTCATTGAAAGTAATGTTCTGGTACCCAGTTTCCACAACCTGCCCACCTGATAGCAATCTCCTGATTCCATGTCTATTGTGGCTTTGGTTCTCTTTAATGGAGACTTTTTCATTTTCTCTTCACAAATGTGCTTCAATCTATCTTACATTTTAATTGAATCAAATTTAATTTAAACCAAATCAAAGGTCCTTTCAATACATCTACATAAGAAAGCACTTAATCTTAATAAACTACCATTTAAGATGGAGAGGGAATCTACAGTAGCAGTGAAATATATAGCAAATCAAAATTCTCTCTGTTCATATAAAGGAATGAAGCCAAAATAAGCCCACTCTACTGTTTAAACTGTGCTGCATGTAATGTGTAAGGAAGAGAAATGTGCTGCTAAAGTAATACACTGTGACTGTGAACTGTTCTCTGAAATCTGAAAAGAATCCCATTTCCCAAAGCAGCTTAGAAAATGACATTTGCTGGGACCCTGTATTAATGAGATGAAGATCCTTACCCCCTTCAGATTTTATTACATTTCAGAAGACATTTCAAAAAGTCAAATAATTTACTTTGCTTAGGTGAGGAGGAGTTAACCCTCTGGGATTCACTGTCTCTTCAGCTCTACAGTTGTCTAGCATATGAATTTTACTAGAGCTGTTAACTTTTATTTCCTGCAATGCATGGATATGAAATACTAACTGCTCCTCCTCCATCCTCTCTGCCTTTGCACTGCCAAGTGTGCACAATTCTTCAAAACTAAACACTGTATAGTCCTGCATTAGCTGGCCCATGCATACATATATTATTGACTACAATTTACATAAGAACTAGCTCACACCAAAGAAAGATTTGTGATCTTTCAACAGGAGTGAATAAGAGACATTAGTTTATGGGAGACAACTCAATTATCTTTCAAAGTTCTGCAATAAGATCATTAGATTTCTCCTTCACAAAAGCATTTCTACAGTTGCTTAGAGAAAAAGAAAGCAGTGTTAGGTACAAATCCTTAAGTCAATGCACTTTCAAAACCTTAAAATAGAACATTAGTTCTGGAAAAATCTGTTTAAGTTTGTGGAGAGGCAGCTCCAGTGACACAGCAGCTGGTTTTGTGCAGGRATCAGAAAGAAGTCAGGCTCTTCCACAGCATCTGCACTTGGTTCTGGATCACTTTGTGATAATACCAAACAACTAAAACGGTGTTGTGTCACTCTGAGTGAAACCCTGGGCACAGCAATAACAGCATTTTTAATATCAGAGGTAGAAACACAACACTGAGAAGCCTTGGAAGAGCCTAAATCAGTAAAAGCATGAATTCAACACCTGCACCACAGCTTCCTAAGAGACCCTGCTCTGGTAAGCATTTCTGCTCACAGGGGAGTGGGTAGGGAGAAGTTTGGGGATTCTAGTGCACAGAGGACAGTGCAAATCAGGCCACAATGCACTGGAGTTTCCTCCACCCTCCACTCTTGGGGCACTGTTGTTAGTACAGAMCATGTCAAGGTAGAGCACTGATGGTTACTGTGGTTTTGGCTGCCAGAAAAATGTCAGGGTGCCAATCATACTTGGCTTCCCAGTGACAATGGGAAGATTAAGGCACTTCTCTTTGTGGGAGCAACATCCTCACATGGAAGTATTTCTTCCTAATATCTAATCTAAACCCACTCTCAGTTGAAAACCATTCCCTCTTGCCCATGTAAATCTCTCTTTTTCCTGCAAGTTCCCTTCAGGTRCTGGAAGGACACAATCAGGTCTCTCTTTTCCAGATTGAACAATCCCAATCCCCTCAGCCTTTCCTCATGGCAGAGCTGCTCCATCCCTCTGATCATTTTGGTGGCCTTCTCCAGACTTTCTCCAAGAGGTCCCTGTCCTCCCTGTGCTGGGGCCCCAGAGCTGGAGGCAGCCCTGCAGAGCAGGGCACAGGGGCAGAATCCCCTCCCTCACCTGTGGCTCTGATGCAGCCCAGGATATGGGCCACATGTGCCTTTTGTGGCCTAACTGGATTTAAATTTGAGCAGGTACAATATATTGCACATTACTCATACATCAACCATCCTCTCTCTCTTCCTTGCCCTTTTTATTGTTGTAGTAAAGATCAGTCTTTTCCTGGGAAGCTATCACTGTGTTTKTTGAAGATATTTTTGTGTGGCAGCAGGAGAGGAATTAGTGTCTGGCATCCCCTGATAAGGTTACATGTGAATACAAAAGTGTAACTTTCCCTCTGTGTTACATCTTCTAATGGAGCAGTGTTTTGTTTTGATTTCTTTCAATCCTTTCCATATCTCACTTATTTGAGGACTYGTGTGTTACAAGGAACATCAAAGACTGAACCAAGCATTTAAATATTAACTGTTTCCTGAGAGAKATGGCATTTCTGTGGTTATAAATTTTATAGAAACCTCCCACATGTGTGACCCTCCACACACAGTCTTAAATGCACTGGTGGGTAAAAAATAGCCTTTCCTAATTCCCCTACAGCAATTATTCATTTGAAGCACATTTTAGCTGAAGAGAGGAGAACATGCATCAGTAGAGTCACTGTTGTTCCTAAACTCCCTGTTCCTAAAGGTGCTGCTGAACTGCATCCCATTAAGTTCGGAATAGCTTTGATGCTTGGGCACACAAAAAGTAAATTGGGCACACATTCTCCCAGGAGCAAACCTCACATTTATGCCTGGCTCAGACATCCAGCCAACTTGTTCAGCAAAAAAAGGGAAGCTTCCTACCTAGAAATATCTCTTCCCTAACACACACAGTATAAGGGAAAAATGTCTGTGGCACAACATGAACTCATATGTTTCTCCAGGGACCTGTCTCCCCATCAGCAGGCAGGAGGCTCAGCACAGGATTATGAATGGAGCCTATTCAGAATTACATCAAAACAATTGCTTACTGCACCATRCCCTGAAACAACTGGACCTGAAGCTATTTGTTCTGATAATTCTGAAARAAAAAAAAAAKGAGTGGGTTATCTRAAGTGTTGAGAGTTGGCTYAAAYAAAACAAGGGAGAGCAAGTTCTGRAAAATAAGTTTGAAAATCRTAAGTACAATGATTGTACCTGCTCCTCTTTGCATTTCCAGCTGGAATTCAACTGTAATGATAAGGTAGCACACAATTATCTCCCATTTAAGGTTTTAAAAGTGATTATGTTTGGGGCCAAATGAGATTTTATGTATCTTCTACTGTCCTAGGGAAAGCACACARAGGACATAAAGCAAGATATTGCTTATGCTTTTTAAACAGCTGSCCCTCTTCTAACTGGAAATTACCTTTATTTAAGCAGTTTGAAATGATGAACTGAGACATAAAAAATGCCTGGAGATGCTAAGAGAAAGATGAGTCTTCCTTTTATTCCTTCCTTTCAGATTATTTTTCCTACACTCTGCATTAGTTTCTAGCTGTGYCCAGTATTTGTTGTTGTAGTATTAACCACCTACCTCATTCAAAAGAACAAAAGTTCCAATATCTCCCTGAAAGACAGTAAGTTTTAGGCTCCTTTTGTGACTTCTGATCAAAGTATAACATGTATGGGAAAATTCTTCATTATGTGGCAGATACCAAATAAGGAGAAATACTTCAGAGATAAATAACACCCTATAAACTAGGTCATTTCTTCCTCCTTAAGCTGAAAGGTCCCCCAGTACCTATGAACCATCACAGAAAAAAAATRTATCCTTATTCTGCCTGACCAAGATGTGGATAAAGATTAAAATAAGCCAGAGAAGATTTGAGCCAGAGAAAGCGCAGGTATATTTAAAAGCTTTCACTTGCAGACAGTTCTAATGGCTGTGTCTGGCTTCCCTTTAATCAGAAAGATGAAGAAGAATTCATGGAGTGTGAGGACATTATGTGGCAGCTGTTTGTTCACATGGTAAATGTATAACACCATGTCTTGATTATTAAATATGTATTTGCAGGTTTACAGGAATATTCCTCTGTCAGACTTCAGCATACTTTATATTCAGGTGCAACAGCCGTGTCTTGTGTTAAGCAACCTCAGCATATTAAGTACACTTTGATTTTCCTTCAGTTATTCCACGAGGCTTAAAAAATTGATTTTTAAGATATTTCTCAATGAATTTTCAGGTTCTTTTGGGGGTGATTCTCTGCTATCATGAGGATTCRTGATGGACTTCCATGCCTGGTTGTTGTCCACCACTCCTCTGCAGTGCTCATTTTTAAATACACATTACCTTTTGAGAAATACTTAATTATTTGTACTAGATTGATTGCAAGTACAATTAAGCTCTTTTTGAGATTACTCTTTCTGTGCATCTTCCTGAACTGTGGTCTCCCCTTCTCACATGTTAGAACTAATGATGGGGAGCTTGTCGTACCTGATTATATTTTATGATAATGAATTTCCTCCTTCAGTGTAATTTTGTGTTACTGTTCCAATTACATAGGCCTTGGGTATGGATTTCTGCTTGCATGCRCAATTTCTTTCACCAAAGTTTAAATATAAATTTCCCAAAGCCTTTTTYAAAGATGCTGCAGCCTAGCAAACAAGCTCAGACCAAGCAATTTCCATCTAAAGAGGGTACCATGGTTATTCAGAGTTGGAGTCAATGAYCCTTGTGGGTGGTTTCCAGCTCAGGACATTCTGTGATCCATCCACTGCCTGTGTTACTCAAAAGAACAGCCTGTCTCATCCTAAAGTGCCTTCCCAGTCTGAGAATCCAATAATCAACTATGATTGCAGCACAGCCCTCTGCGTTGGCACCACTGTAAAAGGATGCTCTGGGGCACAAGAGCATGGAGGTTCTTGACACAGCTGGTCAAAAAACATTCCAGCAAATTATCCTGATCTATGGATGCAACAGAAGACTCACTGGAGCAGAATAATTTTCACAGTTCTAGGGATACCCTGGGAATAGAATGGGCATCAGTTATCCTCTTCCTTATGGTTAACCCATTTCCATTTCTCTAAAAATTAGATGTGAGTGTATACAAATTAAATATGTAAGTGAAACCAGACTCATCCTTTCCCACATGACAACCCCAAATGTAACAGCATTCTCAGTCTATTTGTCATCTCAGCCACAAGTGAGCTGAATCTGGCATCTGAACTTCTTTTTCACTCAAGCAAACACCTATATAGGTCAAAGGAAAATTGCTTTTGTAAAGACTGTGAAAATTGAGCAAGGAACAGAGGAGCTGGTACACAAGGAGCAGGATGCAGGATGCCACAGGGAGATTACACTGTTTAGCTCTCCATCTCCACTGTGCTCAGATCCCTCTCAGCAAAGGACAGGGCTGCAGGAGCACAAAACACAGCCTGCACAGACTGCACTGCTGAAATACAGCAGCAAGTGTCAAAAGCAGCTGAGGGAAAACAGTGTCTAATACAGAGCCAACTGGAAACACCCATCAAGGCAGTGGAGCCAAATTAGAAGTACAATGGGTGACTTTGGTTGGGCATCTTCTCAAACTGTGAACACCTTTTTCCCAAGGTGTAGGTGCAGTGCATGGCCCTCACTGTTTGCTCCTTCAACARCATCAATAACTCAGCACTGTCCTGAGGAAAGAGCCATGCTGTCACCTGGGAATGGCTGTGGGGGACGTGTCCATTGACCTGCCCCGTTCTGCTGGTCCTTCTGGAGCCTGGGACTGCTGCACCATCCCGCTCCTTCAGGCAGAAGAGAGCCTAAAATGAACTTTTCCACCACCAAAATAAGGGAGTACAGCCCTAATGCAATACTACTGCATTTGAAATGTCTGTGCAGCTTGCACTTTTTATGAATTCTGAAATTTTTTTATTAAAGATATGTATGGGGCTGTAATTGTATCTTGAAAGTAATTGTAAAAGGGCTTTCACTTCTAAGATCTGGTAATAAAAGAGTGAAAAAACATAAAGACCTTTTTAGATTTATTTTTCCCAAACATTAAAAACACTGAAWGGGAAACACTTCAGAATGACTCATTTGTAACCTCACAATTGAAAAAATTATTTAAAAATCTCCCAAACTTGACAGCCTACAATCAAATAAATCAAGTAGGAACAGAACCCAGCCAGGAGCTTCTACCACATATTGACATCAAGAAAATGTGACTCTGGGAAGTTATCACTCTCCAACTACAATGACCTGAAATTATTTGCTAAACAACACAACTGCAATGTAAAGGTACAATAAACAAAGCAATATTAAAAATTCAGGAATGACTGYGGGGACTGTGGAAATTATTACTCTGTGTTTTTTGTTTTATTCAAGTGCCAACAATATTTAGTCATCTTTCTTTCTTATTTTTCTTTCTTGCATTCCTTTCAGAACACACTTGTTGTGGTAATGCATCAGGTTAACCCTAAGTAAACAGCTCCTGAACRTGGAACTTGAACATCAGCACTGCAGTCTTACAGCCCTGAGGAGCCTCAGCACGCAGGTTTTAAAGAAAAATACACAAATAATAATCCATACAATATGCATTGATTGTACTCTGTGGGGATTTTTATCCAAAAGTACAGACACAAACACTCGTGCTGCTTTTTGGTATCAAGGGAAAACACAACATTCAGAGAAACGACCTTCCTAAAGGCTGAATAACCTGCTCAGCCAAAACACACACCAAGAACACACACACACACCCCACACTGAAGGGCACTGCTGCCCCAAACACCCTTTTTATTGTACAAGAGCAGATTCCCAAGCTGAATTCCAACAAGGTAATTGAGGTACATATATGAGGCAAAATCTGAATAAACAAACCTCAGATGCTCACTTGACACAGGGCTCTCTGGTGGAACTGCCAAGCCAAAGGACAAGAGCAGCAGCTGCTTCAGCCCCAGGCAGCAGTTCCCAACCACAAAGCCTCCCCAACACCAGTGAGCCCACCCTGGAGTGAGAGTCAGCCCACTTCAGTCAAAAACTGCAGCCAAGAGGGCTTGATCATACCCAGCTGAAGAGRCTGGAGACCAAAACACTGCCACACTCCCCAAGCTACAGTGAACACAGCTTCAGGCTTATTCTGCTTTCCACAACAACCATGGCACAGTCACATTTTTGCTGTGAGTTTGGGCAATTCAAATCCACAAGGATTAGGCTACAGTACAGGAGAAATCCTAATCAAGGACACAAGCACCTCAGTGCAGCATGTCCCTTAAAAAAGTAGGGTGAAATAGCAGCCTGTGACCTCCTGAGGACWTAAACCACCAGTTTATGCCTGCAAAGGGCATTTGATGGAAGTGCACATACACAGAGTTAGGCTCAGCTAGAAGAAATGCAGGAAATCTTGCAAGGACAAGATGACAGAAATTATTTTGCTTGGTCACAGTGGATGCATCTGTTCTGTGCCACCTCTGTGTCAGAAGGTCAGAGGACAATGCACTTTCAAGAAGACACAAGAGAGTCTGGTTGAATTTCTAGTTATCCTTACCAATGCAACTTCTTTTTTTCTTTTTTTTTCTTTTTCTTTTTTTTTTTCAATTCTCTGTATTGTTATCCTTCAATAATGACCTTTCTAGTTTCAGAGGAAGACATGTGTTTTAAGTGGAAAGCCAATTCCTTCCCTTGAGGTCTATGGCAAGTGGAAACCCTTTTGGCAGATAAAAAAGGAGTGAGTGACTAACCCTGCTCCCTGAATTCTGTTGTGTTAATTCTTCAACATGAGAAAAAACCCAAGCATTGAACTTCACCTTTCTGTAATAAGCCACCCACAWGTTGAGGTTCCTGAGCTTGCAAGTCAGAAACTTCCAGGTGTGCAGAGTCACCCCAAAGGGCAGCAAGGATTGATACATCTGAACTGACACTCTGGGTCCTGGGTTTCATTTGTCTACAGTTTTGAGTAGGACTGGATAGGAAATKCTATAAATTGCTCAACTCTCAAACTTCAGGTTCTCTCTTCCCAACCACAATAGGATCTCAAATTAAAATTATTATAATTTTCATATAAATATTCAGATTTTAGTAAGTTTCATTATGCTTAACATAAATTATTTTAAAACAGTTTAAATTTTAAAAAATCTAATGCTGATTTAATAAAACTCTGCATTTACTTTCTGATCAATCAACAAACTAACATGGAAAAACATTTGGACCATTTGAGAATATCAATATAATCAAATACCAAATAAGAGGTTTTCCCCTAAGGAAATTACATTACAGACCAAAAACTTCACATTATTTCCAAATCAGGCCATATCAATATTTGTATATCAGGCCACTTCAACACTGAGTTTTTAGATTTTTTCCTCTAACTCATGTGCACCCTTCATGCACCTGGAATTTGTTGGGCTTTAATGATCTTAATGATATTTTGTCAATAGTATTTTCACACAGTTCACTATATTTTCCCCTTTTGGAAACCCAAAAGGATTCAACACCTGCCCTTCACATCAYTGCTACCCAGAAGTTTGACATTCTTGCCTTAAGTGAGTTTTTCTGTAATTGCTCCAAAAGTCTTTTTTAGCACATATAGGGCTCAAGGATCCTCTGAATTATTCAGCCATTTTTATTCCAAGAAAGTAAAGAAGTAAGCAATGGCTTAGATATAAAGATTAACCATGTGTAATGGATTCTTTCAGTTGTACAAAYTATTGTTGACAACAGTTCTTTGACTGATTGATTTGCTTTAGGCATGTCATAAAGCAGTGTTCTGTGCATGCACAGCAGGTATTCCTACACACAAAACTACCAACTGTGTATTTGTTTTGACACATTCCCAGTATCAGGATGTTTGATCTGAGCATGGTGCTCATCAATCCAGCACAGCAACCACCTCTTACACTTTGCTTTACACCTGGATATAATGAGACAGACCTTGTGCATGAGACAACACAATATGGCTACAGAATAGTGTTAAAAACAACAAAGACACCACAAACTTCTCACCAAAAGCCAAAAAGAAAATTTAGGTGACATAGGCCTTTTCTTAGATARTTTTATTTTTTAATTTAATTGAAATACTTTCATGCACTGGGAAAAAGCCTTCTGGAAAGGATGAGTTATTAGTGGCCGTCRATTGATCTGACTAAAGCCTTCATCATAAAAAATGTATAGCTTCATATAATTAAAAAAATCCAGGCACTGTAAGTTGACTAAAATTCTGTGGACTTTTAAATAATTCAAATTTGTGTTTAGTTACAGCAGCTGTTTAATTAAAAGGTAGAAACTGCAACTAATCCACTATGGTTGAATGAAATATAATCTATAACAGAGTTTAATCCCCCTAAGACAGAGAACACTGATATGGATTCTTGAAGTCAGGGGTTCCATTTAATGAATCTCACAAAAGGGATCATAATACATCTGAGCCAGCTCATCTTTGTTTCTTTGATTATCCAAACAATGAATCATTTCCCAGCTTGGTGCTGAAATTATAATTTTTGGTTTTTAATATTAAAAAGAAAGGTCTTTCACATGCATTATGTAAACTCCTCTGCTGGAAGTTGTATTCAAAGCTTTACTAGAGAGACAAAATAGATGCAMAAGGATAGAAGAAATGCAATTTTTGACTCTTAGATAACTACTTAATTGTTCATAATTAAAACATTTTGTAACAAAATTCTTGCACAAATGGCCTGGAAGAATTTTTTTGCAGTGTAAATTCAGCTAAAGARACTGCTGCACACAGGAGGTCTGCAGTTGCCTGCTGTCTCTCAGCTGCAATGATTCAGGCATGATTTCAACTTTATATCAATTCCCACAAGGATACTTCAAGGCAGGCACACAACAAAACATTTTTCCTCCACTTCTATATTTTTAATTACAAAACAGAATGAACAAAGCGAAAAATCACCATGTTTTGCTCCTCAGATCCAGGGAGCATTCATTAGATTGGGATGCTTGTAATCATTCTGAATTTTGTGTTTGCCAAGGCAGAGGGRATATCAAAGCAGACAATGGTAGCCCTTAATTAGAGAGGCCAGGTGGCACACACAGAGTCACAGCACAAGTTCCCCTCCACGTCCCTGCCAGTGATTGAAAACTTGACCTCAGCAGCCATTCTTCAGGGGTGAAAAATAATACAGTCACCAGGTGGCCATCTCTTCAACATCGACAGCCATCTGCAGCAAAATGTGCTAAATTATGTTTAGTTCTTTTTAATGTGAACCATTATCCATTAGAGTCACAGCAGGAAACCATGAGGTCCTGCTAATTGAAACTTCAGCTGTGACTTAAACCTCTGTCCCAGACAGGAGACAGACACCTCACCTGCTGAGTCCTTCAGCCTAACATGGGCAGCATTACTCCTGAGTGCCTGATCAGACACAGAACAGTGAATGCTGCTCTGCAAAACAGGCCAGGATTTGTAGAAGAAATCATTCTGTGGAAGTGTTTTTACAGGCTTCTGAGTGCTGTCTGTCAGACCAAACACCAGGTTGATTTTGCACACCACTGTTTGTTTTACTAATGAGCTGAMACCCAGTTGTATTTGTGATCTGTCAAGAAGCAGCTTTTTAACCCCTTCCAAGGGATGCCCTGAGAAGATGAAATGCAATTGCCAAGACCTGTACAGAAAAAGGGCTCTGTCTCTGCCAGGAGAACCCAGCACTTTGCTCCAGTCTGTCTCTATCAGTAGTCACAGATCTTGCTTCCTCATCTGCTCCTCAAGTATGGGGAGACTGAAAACGTACACCCAAACACAAACAGAGGGTGAACATGTTGGAAAAAAACCCCAGAGGCATTGGAAAAACAATTTTCACTCATCATGAAAACACTCCCTGCAATGCCCAGTTTTCCCCAGGCACCTTGAGTGCTTTATCCAGGAGAAGCTCAGTGTGAACTAAGGTCCATCCTCACCACGAGCAGGGCCCTTGGTTGGCATGCCCTGACACTCAGCAATATYTCCCTTTGTTATTTTCACTGCACCTGAAAGAGATCCAGCAGTGCCAGGAATTGCTGTGAGGAACAGCAATTCAAAGACCACTTGAAGAACCTGGCAGAGGCAACCTGCAAGGCAAGGAAATACCTGATGGAGCTGGAAGCTTGGGACGCATTGATCCAACCCATTCTGCTTCTGGAGGAGTGGGGRCTGTGGATAAAAGGCACCTGTAACTCCTGAAAAGACTCCATTAGAAGTTCCTGGGGCCCTCACAGGTTTGTGAAGTGGTGACATTGCTGAGTCACCTGTGATCTGTGCCCTGTGCTCAGTGAAGTGTCTGCACTGCCACATCCCCCAGTGTCCCTGGAGCTGGGCAGGCAGAGGGGCTCACAGCCAAGACCTTCACTCAGAGATGTTCCTGTTCAATCAAATATTATAGTAAAGACACAAAGTGCTRTGACTCTGAGCCTGCACATTAACAGAATCATGGTTCATCAATTTTTAAATCCACATTTAGAGCTTCCTCCTAAAAGCCAAAAAGTAGCTACAATAGATAGTCTTGCAAAGCACGGCATCTGCTCTCTTTCATTCCATGGTTATGGATAACCTTCATAAGCTGATTTGCTCATGACAATAAATTTATTTTCAGAAATTATACTCCTGATCTAATATGAAAAAATAAATAATTCAGAAGTTTCACATTATTACAGGGAATTATATTTAGGAGATCAACTAGGGATCTCTGTAATGAGAAACATTCACCTTGCTAGAGGAATGCTACTCTGCATTTAATCTTATAATATTCCCTTCAGGGTGTACAAGACAGCTTGCTGGAAAATATAATGACTCCTTAACTGTTTTCTGAAGAAAGAAAATAAAAAAAGAGTAAAGAAAACAGTGATATGGAAATGAGATCAACATTTCRTTTGAAATTCCATATGCACTATTTTAAAGCCACCTTGTTTCAATATGGAGAAAATAAAAAGATTTTGATGGATCTCTTATTTGGAAAAAGATATTAAAACCACAGAGAAGCAAAAGGATGTGGCATGTGTGGCCATGGTAATATAAAGTCACTTGTATTTCACCAAAAGAAAAAACAGCTACTTCAGCTGTTTCTACTTTATTATTTGTAACTAGAAAGAGGAAAAAAAAGTTGGTTCACAAAGTTCCCATAGACCAAGTGAAAACATCTGTTGAAGCCCTAAGTGAGTTACCAGCCACGTGCAGAGCACTGGTGCTGCAGCAGTGCAGCTGCACTCTGCCCTGCACACCYTGGGCAGCAGCACCAGCTCCTGCACAGGGCTCTGGGAACAGAGCAGGGCATCCCAGAGTGCAGCCACATCTGAGCACAGCCCAAAAGAACCACACTGCAACCAGGCATTGCTCTCTCTTGGCTGTCCCCTCCAACTGTTGGAATTTCTGTTGGTCAGAGAAGGAAACTATCCACTTTTTCCAACTAAAACTGCTGTTGGGTGTCTGCTGCATTGAGGGTAATGAATATGGATGTTTTGTAGCCATCTTCCCAATGAGGTAACTAAACAATACATACATAGCTTCCACCCGTCTGGAGCCTTCAAGAAAAGAATCATTAAATTGTCAGTATGGATGATCAGCTCTGAAGGAAAAATAAGTATTATTGATGATGACAGCATGCTATTGTATCTCTGCATCATTATGCCAGAGGTGTACCTTTCAAAGCATCCCRTGAGAAGGAGACAGACAATACCAATAATTGCCTCTGGGATTGCCATTTAGATGCAACAGCCTGAAAAAACATGTCCAAATCTTCCAAATGTCCTATTATTTTTTAAAGCATGGTACATTCTGCCTCAGAGTATTTCAAATTATATCATTCCGTGTAATTAAAAATCTCCCTATTAACTTTGTGGCAGAAAGGAAATCTTGAAGACTAAAAAAAGATCATTTGAAAGATAACTTGGATAAAGTACAGTGACATATAGTCCACAATGAAAAGGAGTTCCAGGAACAGGGATCTCAAAAAGTTCCATTTCAGTTTCCAACCATGTTTTAATTACACATCAAATATCCATAAACAACTGCCATCACAAAAATTACTGAGCTAAAAATTTCTATTGAGGCACTAATTTCAGGGTTTCACCATGAAACAAGGATTCTGACATAAATTTAGYCTTACTGCATTTTTTTCCTTTAATAAGCCTCAGAAATCAAAGGTATAGGTATGCAATAATATTGCTTGTTGTTTGACATGGAATCAGGGTTCCAGTCTCTGCATCACCAAATTTCACACCAGCAATGCAGAGAAACTGATGCCTGCCTACAATCATTTTCATTTTTGTTCAGTTTTGAGAGTTGTCCTCCAGAACTTACTTTATCAAAAARCATTCAAAAATTACCTTCTGCTTCCATTTTAGTTGTTTGGAGAGATGGTTTAGTTCATGGGTTACCCACCCYAGCAAGACCTGCTGGGCAATCCATGTGCAAAAGGGCACTGTGAATATGGAAYATCCTGATGTAGTTCCATCCAGAGCAGTCACACAAATCAAACTTCTAAGCACTGCAAATCCTGAGGCAAACTGGAAAGTGTTCTTTACCATTGCTAAGAAAACCTCATTTCTCTTCCCCTGGGAAACGAAACTAAACTATTTGTTACAAATGCTGGTGAACAGCATTCACTACAAATATGTTAAAATGGCATATATTACAATTAATTAGATTTCCTGAGGAGTAATGTGGTATTTGGATTTGATGTTAAATCAATTCAAGCTTTACAGATACTCTTGACAGCCCCACCCGTAAAATCAATAGTAAAWCCTCGTATCCCTCAGAAAGGACAGTGACAGCCACGGGAAAATAGGAATTTAAATAAAACTGGAATTGTCTGTAGCAGGTAGCTGTGGGATTATTCCAGCACTTGTACAGTATTTAACATGCCTTCTGAGATAATCACATTCCTAAGCACAATACAGAGGGTCTTTAAGATGTAATTGTGAATATTTTTTGTAAGTTATCATGTGCATGGCTTTTGGGGTTTTTTTTCCATAGTCAAAGGAAAGTTAAGAATTTCTGGGATTAGTTTAAGGTAAAATGTTTTTCTTCTCTTTGCATCTACTCTAATGAAGCAGCTCAAAAAATCAGACACTGATGGTGAGATTCTAAATTATTGTTATGATAATTCACTGTAGGACCACAGGGAGGAGGAGGAGGCAGTATCCTTTGCACGGAACAAAACTTTTTCTAAGATGGCTTCCACTGCTGTCACAACTCATCTTCCAGTTTCTCATTATGTTAAATAACAATATCAAAGCAAAATTGGGGGGCTTTTCCAGAAAGATCCCATAAGCATCAGTCCAAAAACCAAGASCTGACAGTGACAGAAGGAGCTGGCAAGACACTTTCACAATCACTGAAAATACTCAGGCTTGAAATGGGAAACAAAATGAAAGAGTCCTGAAGGATGCAGCTATTGCAAAACAATTCWGAATCTCCCAGAGTGGAAGAATATAAATATTCATTGTGTTCAGCAGAGAATAGCACATTGCAAGCTCACTGCAAAATAAAGACACTTTGGTATATGTTGAGGCCTCATAACAATGGGATTTGCCAATTAAATCTGAGGGGTGTGATGATTTCTGTTGTGATATGGTGAATAACATGCTGAGAGAGGCTCAGATGAAAGGGGTTTGAATCATTGCAATATTCTGTTTCAGCCTTCTTTTATTTTTTCCCATCCTGTGTAAATATGAGAATGAAATGTGGTAGACAAGCCTGGGGAGACTTAAAGGAAGGTTATTTTGAGGTTGTTTTTTCTTTACTTATGACAGCTAAATGTTATACTAATACCAGCTACATCTACTTCTCTTTTAAAGCCTTTAAATTGCATCTAATTAATAGACCTTGATGAAGATATCTGTATTCCTTCAGATTTGGATCTAATGGAGTTTTTCCCTCATGTGTGATAATTAATTCCTGGGACTGTGTTGTGCTTATCTAAATGAATTCCCTTGGTGTCTTCCACCAAGAAAGTGAGCAGGACCAATGATAGCCACCCTGCCAGTGCTGTAATTTTTAACCTTCTCACTGCAAGCACCAACACCTCCTCACTGTGACTCTCTGAGGCTGAGGGAGGTCCTCATGCAACATTTGCAGAGAGCAGCCAGAGGAGCTCAGCACGTTCCTGCAGGGTTCATGGCCAACAATCCTCTCCTGGAGGTCAGCAGAATTCCTACCCCATCCTTGGCAAAGGCTGAAGGCACTGAAGGGATGGACCCAACACTGTCATCACCCTCATCATTTACATGGGAAACAAGCCCTGGACCACAACTCCCAGAGTGAGAGCATTCAGGGAGGATCAAGCCCTCTTCCTTGAAAACCTCACAATCCAACAGAA
Source organism: Alauda arvensis (assembly GCA_902810485.1). Taxonomy (NCBI): domain Eukaryota; kingdom Metazoa; phylum Chordata; class Aves; order Passeriformes; family Alaudidae; genus Alauda; species Alauda arvensis. Next base: position 1,139,924 of record CADDXX010000051.1, on the reverse strand, counting down.
CACCAGGAACCCTAATAGAAACACAGAATAAAAACCTGCTGTCCAGCATCTCCACAGCAGYCTCTAGCTCCTAAACAACCTCTGCCAATAASCAGWACATTTGYGTGYATACACCATTGAAAATGAGCTATTWAAGGAGTGTTTGGAGGGAAAATCAAAATCATTTTATGGGAGTACATTGGAAGTTCTTCTGCCTGAGGGCGTGGGACAAGGTGCTGGAAGCAGTGCTGAAAATGAGGCCCATGAGCTCTGCATTCACTTCGGACCTGAATGGATCTGAGGGTCACATGTTCCCAGTACTTGTTACTGTTTTGTCATTATTTATATTATTACTTTAATAATAACAGTTTAACTGTCAGGCACAGATATTTAAAGAAATCTGAAGGGGAAATTCCTTCATGTATATCTATATTTAAATCATTTTTCACAGGTCTTGGATAAACTCCATCCCTATTAACAACAAGCAGAGCACTTCAACCCTCACCAGATTCTGTAAGACACTGTCTATCATTTTAATATGACACACACTTATTTATTTAGAAAATAAAACCATCAAAACATAAAAAACTACCAAAAGCTTCCCAAGAGGTTTTGGTGACAAATGGGTAGCTCTGTCTGGAGGATCATTTAGCAGAAATGAAACAAACATTTCCAGATAATCATAATAAAAAACTAATTTTTGCCTGCTATCATGGCACCCTGTAAGGTGACAACTAGCAGAGAGTTTTCACCTCTGAGCATGAAGTATCTTATTTCAGGTCAGACCCTACAGTACACATTTTAATTGCTGCTCACCCTTATCACTATTTGGCAGATATCATGTAATCTTCATGCAGCAACATAAATTCTACCTRTGTCCATTTTTCTTGGTGATCTTATTTACTGTCTCCCAGTAAATCAGTGTATGTACAGCTACATGCTAAACCTCATCTTGGTCTCTGAAAAATTATGGCCACAATTTCCTTTGATTTCAGCAAGACTTGGATTTGGCCTAGGGAATTTATCCCATTTATTTGCAAAGCTTTTGCTAAATTTGTAAATCCCTGGAGAAATGTTCATATCGCAGGGAAAGAAATTTCTTAAATGTGACAGAGTTGATAAATTTCTCAAGCACAGAAAAGTTTGGAGGAAGCAATTTCTATAGTCTGAGCAGTCATCTGGCACACTGGGTGACAGGAAACTGGTTAATCCAAAGGGCTGCAGAAGAATTTTTTAAACAATTTCTCCTCCACCCTTTTAAATGTCCATACAACAACTGTCATATTCTATATTAATATGCATTATAGGGGCAAAGATGTGAATAAGTTAAGCAATAGTCTCCTTCCAGGCTCTTGCTGCTGATCCATAAGCCTGAAGATGTGTAGTATCATCATTTTGGAGGTCACACACTGAAGAGATTTAATTTTGCTTAGTTATCATAAGAACTTCATTGCTGCAAAATAATTCACATCAGCTAGAAAAAATAAGCTCAGCAATCAGCTGAAACTTAGCTCTGGACTCTTCTTGTCAAGAGTAATCCAGAAAGAAGTAGAAGAATAAAAACAAGTAAAGAGTAATGACAATTTTCATRAGCAAACTATGAACAGCTGCTCCAAGGTCAGTAGCTGGAAAAATGATGTTAATGATCCTGTATTAGCTGGGTAACATGTTACTGCTAAAACAAATCAGSCCAGATTTGAACCATTGTGTGGCTTGACATCAGTACCAATTAAGGTGGCAGATGATGTATAAAGAGCCTGGACAAAGGATATTATTATGTTACGAGCCATATTGATTTTTACAAGGCTTGTTTGATTGACTGACTGATACTATCAAGTAATTAGCTTTAATCTAGGGTTACAAGGACCAAAAGAAATCCTGAATCAGGTTATATTAGATCTCTGATAGTATTTTATTGATATAGAAAAGTGTTTAAATAAGGCAGAGTCCTGGTTTCCTTTGTAAAGTCAGTGTTACACAAATGGTCTGTGCAGAACTTGGCACATCCAGGAGGTGCCCAGGCYGCACACAAATTCAGCTCACATAGGCAGAGAAGAATGAACAGCCTGACAAGAGATCCTGATAAGGAGTTCTCTGTAACTAGTTTAACATTTTGGCATATCCGTATGTAATACAGTATGCAATTTCAAAGTGCTTTTTGTTTGTTTGCTTTTGTCAATGATTCTAAAAGACAGCCACAGGGGATGGAGGGGGGAAGATGCCAAGATCTCTTGTCCCCTGTGGTCACTTCTCCCACTGACAAAGCCAGGGCACYTCCCAGAGCATTTACAAATTGCAAGCTCATCACCCATAAGAAAATCAGACTGGTGTCAGGAACCTGACCCTAAAACTGAACTCCCCCAATGCATTCCTGACCCCAAATCCCAAGCTGACACTTTGTTACCTGGAAGGAAATTCTTCATGGGCAGGAGATCAGGTTACAGACGTTTGCAATATTTCTGCTAGGAGAACTAACAGCAAAACATCTTGGTTTGGTCTTTATCAGCCCCAGCTCTTTTCCTACAATTTACATACATGCCTAATTTTAGATAGTCTGTRAGAAACACTGCCTGTTTTGGTCTCAGAGCTCCCCAGCAGACCTTCATACTTGCCTTCCCTCCACGGTACTTCCACACTTGGATTTGYTCAGTGTGATGGGTCACTCTGCTTCCTCAAATATCACCTCCCTCCCTTCACACATCTCCTCTCACTCTCCCATCCTTCTGAGCCCAAATAATTCAGCTCCATRCTCAGGAAGGTCTCTGCTTTCTCCCACTCATGGCTAACTTTTATATATACATGCASATACTCCCAGTTTTTCCATATGCTTTTCCCCTCTCCCTGAGCAGAGCTCCTCTACTTAAAGGCATCTAAGAATTAGACTCCTTTCCTGTTCCAACCAATAAAGCCAACAATTTGGGACTAAGCCCAACAGGCAAATACTGCCACTGGATTTGTTTGCTCTGGCTTCACCACGTCTCTTTGCCTCCTGTGTGATGTACATGTGGCTGCAGTCATCTCAACATACTTGTTTTTGAAGCAGCTGTCGAGCCTTCAACTGCATGCAAGTTATAAATAATACCATTAAAATACCATTGGAGGTCCTGACATCAGATGTGCCATGGTTTCCACAACAGGCAGTGCCACTGAATGAAAGCTCAGTGTGGTGCTGAAAGTACCTGTCTGTAAGAGAAACACCTTCCTGCAGCTGTGCTTGCCTTGCAGYATATCCAGGCTCACATACAATTACCTTTCACCAGGATAATTTTATATTTATGGTGTTTAAACAGTTTAAAAAATAGCAGTAGTATGAGCAAATCACAGCACAACTTATCCCTACAGAGCTTTAAGGTAAAGTCCTGTTCTTGGTCACTGGCTGAGGCAGGTGGTGGTATTGTTGAAACACTGTACATTTTCTTATTAAATCTCTCTTTCTCCCCTTTTTATTGATTTGCAGATCTTTGTTCCCAGAGAGAATTCTCAGTTCCTTTCCTGGTGATGCATTTTGTGCATTGATATTTATTGTGGGTTTGGCTGTATATATGTATGCCCCAGGGCTTCAGCTCTTATCAAGAGAGAGATTCAGTGTCTCAAAGCTGCAGGTCCTGTTTTTTTCTGGTTCAACACATCCTTGCTCCAGAAGTTTCTGGGTTTGCTTGTCTCCTGAGAGTTTACAAACTAAGACAAAGTTCYGGAGCAAAGAGAAATGTCTGTGTATGTGACAGCAAAAGAAAAAAGCAAAATCACAGCTGTTCTGATCAAATACTCTGCCAGCTCATTTGAGAACTGCACTAATTCAGACTGAACCAGCAYAAGCTGATGTGTGCAGGCAGACATTTCCAGCCCCCCTGGAGCCCAGAACAAAGCTCCCACCCCAAGGACCTGCTGGCAGCCAGGTGGCCTTCAGAGCCAGGGACAARGCTTGGCTGAGCCTTGCACAGCCCAGCCTGTGCCCTGGGGAGAGCCAATGGCAGGACTGCCACTCTCTCTAAAATGAACATATTTGAGTTAAAAGTTGGCTGGCCACCTCTGGCTGCAAGTAGAAGGGGACTAATGACATATTTTCTGGTACAGGTAGCTTGAGTGCACATTACACACAAAACCCTCAGTAATCAGGTTTGGGGAGCTTGACCCCAGAGAAAAGGAACTTATTTCTTATTTTTAAAAGGAATTTGCATAACCTGCCGTTGTTTTTGGGATGATGGGGAATACTAAAAAGTAAGTTTAAGAAAACAGCAGCGTAGGCTGTTCTTACACTAATTTGGAAATGTCAAAGCAGGGCTGGCTGGGATAATGTCACTGCTGTTGGAGATCAGGGAATGGGGACCATAAGACAGAAGGCATCAGGCACACAAATAAGCACATGCAACTGAGATTTTTACATCTCTCATGAAATCATCTATTTTCACTTGAAATATTGTCCAGCTGGTGACACAATTAACCCCTTTAATTTTATTTTTTTAGGAAGGTAGAATGTGTCCTCAGGGAGAGTTAAAAAGGACGTGGATTGGATGGAGGTTTCTGCCCTTGGGGACAGTGCACAGTCAGAAATGGCTCCTATGCATTCTCAGGAGTTTCTCCCCCTTTCTCACTCAATACTTTTTCTTTGCTTAAGAGAGATAAAGCCTCCACATAGCTTCTTACAAAAACTGCCCTTTTCCTTCTGATGGGATAACAGTTAAGCTAATGGGATAACCCTGGGAAGCATGAACTGCACAAGAACCAGACAGCACGTACTCAGCAAGCAGACTGCTCTGAAACAGAAATAATGCCATGTATTTCCCAGAACACCAGAARCYTACATCCAAAGTACCAAAAAAACTMACCAAGACCCTGGTCCCTGAAACAGCTTCAGCCTGAAAACAGAGACTGCAGAGAATCCATAAAGCCTGAGAACACGCTGCTTTGGATTTTCTATGGRAAAAGTTCAGATAATTAATATAACATACAGCAATATAAACCTCAAGACAAGGTTATATTTATTGAAAATGGACATATTTTATACTCAGCAGCAGGAGAATGTCATGTGTTCCTCCCATTTGGAGAACGATAGCCAAATCATTCTTTCCTGGAGTGGAATCCTARAGCCCCACTGAAATCAATAGCTGCATTATCAGAGCTTCACCATCACCTCAGTCTTTATGACTGACAGTTCCTTGACCATTGAAACAAAATTTCAAAGAAAGAATGYTTTTTCAAAGCATCTTCATTCACTCTAATATACAGGCACGTACCAAGGAAGTTTTTACTATTATGACTGACATTCATTTTTTTGGTCATATAAAAACAGCCTCACTAGGCAAAAGGGGGGAGGCAGGGAGGATAATGATAGCACAACAATGCTGTATAGGAGAGGAAAATGTATTCCAGTGAGTTTGGGGAGTGTTCTTTTATCTGCTGTGCTGGAAGAACTGTGTCTTTCTGTAYACTGAAAGCCAGCATTCAGTGACTGTGGTTGTTCTTTTTCATTCTAAAACAACTAAAACAAACCAGAGATAAAAAAGAAGATATTAGATTTGCTTTTAAACTCCAGTTGTTGTGCTGGCTGTGATTTCAGACACAGCTGTAATTCAACACCACTGCAGGAGTTCCCCACTCCCTCTGACTGCCCCCTAAATGATTTATATGCAGGAACAGAGACCAGGATGAGAAACAGCAGATGCCAGATAAAACCACACAAGCCACATGCTCAGGAGCTGTGAAAGTGCAAATGCAAAGGGAGATGCTGTGAATCAGCAGCAGGAATTGCAGCTTGTTCAGCCCTGCCTGGGCTGGCTGCTGCAGTGCCCTGGTGCCCAGCAGTGCTCCTGGGATTTATGGCACTCTCGTCCCAGCCATGCCAGCCACGGGTCCCTTCAAACAGCCTAAAGCCAGCTGAGGGCTGATGCAAGCTACAGAAGTGACTACAATAGAGATGTTCCCAGAGAGACTGTGTTTCTTTAAGGCCAGAAATCCATGAACTACTTCAGTGTTCTTTTTTCAGCTGCCATTGTCTCATTCCTGCAGCCAAGATTCACTTACAAAGCACTCCTTTGAAGCCAAATGTTACTCCACAACATCTATTTTAAGAGCAGATACCAAAAAGTCAGCAGCATTTCATAGCATCTTACAACGTCCTGAAAAAGCACAAAGCCCTCTGAACATAAGAGGAAACCAAAAGTAATTCCAAATCCTCCAGCCTGAGCAACTACCAAAGGGCTTCCCCACATACCATGTGTGYAAATGAACACAGCCACACCTTTGTKTGCAACTTCAGCTGGACCTGGTATGGACATGCTTATAGAAAATACACCAGCAGAGGAATTGCCTTATTATTKTCTTTATAAAGAAGGCTTAAAATTAAAAAGTCTTTTAGCAAATTAGAACTGAAATGCCTTTTTCTAAGCAACAAAGCCTGTTTTCCAATGTTTCAAATAACACTACGAATGCAGTCAACATTTATAATAATGASAGCATCCATTCAAGGCAGCAATTAAAATAATATTGTCTCCTGGGTTTTAAGAGCCACTTACTTAACAGAAAGGGACTTTATGTGTGCACTGACACACAGATGGCACTTTAGTTCTAGCAAAAGAAACAAACTCAAATACTCCCAGGAGTGGGAAACAGCATTCTGTATGGCACAAACTCAAATACTTCCAGAAACACTCAGAACCCAAATGGTAATTTTAGTATATTCCCAAGAGAATTGYCTGTATCTGAAGATCAATTATTAAGCTATGTGACTATCAGAACAYGATAACATCTAGAATTTACAGTAATAAAATAAAACTGGTGCTTTAACATGTTAACTGGAGGCCAGAGGAGGCTTTCAGATGGCAGCACTGTGTCCTGTGGCCACACAGCCCCACTGGGACATGCTGAGGTGCTGCCCTCAGCACAAAGAGGGGGTGGTGACCCTCTGGGCATGCCTTGAGTCCTGTCTCATTTACTGTKGCTCATCAGAAGTGCAGGGTGCCTCAGAAACATGCACAGAGSAGGTGAGACATGGCTCCACAGGCCACAGCAGCAGGGAGGCAARGGGASATTGCCTCTGCATCAGCCACAGRAGAAGGACTGAGAAATAATGGGGGATATGAGAGTTAGCAGCAGAACAGGYAAAGAACTGATGCAGCAGGTGGGTTCACATTTAATTATGCASACTAATGCCTYAGATTTGAAGTSTTTTACTGTTCTCACCAARACCAGGATGGAGAGAGATGAATCATACCAGAATGCAAGATTGGCTTCAGGGGCTTTTACAGCCCATTATTTTAATAGTAAGTACTCATTGTCAATGATAAAAGGTGACCTAYCCTCAACATGAAACCTGAATTGAGMATTTACATTTACTGYATGCACCTGTGCATTGGCAAAAACCAAACAATCTGTAATGCAAATACTTCCATTCCCACCTTTGGTTCAAAYTCAGGAGTGACTGAAGGTTGTGACCATCCAGGGACATTTGCATGATCCCTGTCAAATTAACTCCCTGCTGCACYCCATGTTTCCATGGACAGCTGTCACAGCACAGTTGCAATCTCTCCCCATTTTGGCAGTTCCATGGCTAAGCAAGGTTCATGGAAACTGATTCTGGAARGAGAAAAACTGGGCTTGTAATGAGCTGGCCATTGTGCAGGTTGGTTCTGGCTGCACTGAGCTCCTCCCCTGGAACTGCTCATYCACACCTTTAAAAGTGCTAAATCCACACCTGCACAGGCACAGCACAGACAGGTACAGAGGAGTGGGAAACAGCATTCTGTATGGCACAAAGAACAGGTTATGCACTTTGAGCACTTGAAATAACACTTTTGCAGGAAAAAAATCCAGCTCATTCACTGCTGGCAGATGTAGTGAGCTTTCAGGCAGAATAAAATCATTTTGTGAATAAATACTTTTTTTACTCTGAGCTCAGGGTTTCTCTGCCAGCACATCTGCAGAGCCATGATTAACTCAGCAGATGYAACTCTGCCTCCTCCACTGCCCAGCCTCACCACAGTGTCCGAGTTCAGTTACCTGGGAGACATCAGAGACATTTCAGCAAGCAAGCCAAGCAATTGGGAACACCAAGYCTTTAATGAATCAGCCCAGATGCACTCATTTGGTTTAATTTTCAGTTTAAGTTAGYAATTGTCAGTTCCAGAAAAGCAGAGAATAAAACTAGAGTGAGAAGTCAGTGCTCACTGGAACTTTTAATATTTCTTCACATGCCTCTGCCAATTTACAGCTCGACACGAGCTGCACAGYATTAGGAGTGAAACATGCAGATTTGCAGCTAAATAATGGAAATGTGATTGAGCCAGGGTAAACCAAATGAGAGTTCGAGAGAATCTGGGAATATGCATATGCAATAAGGAATATTAAAAAGTTTCTTGGGCCCTGCAGTACGACAATGCACTCTGATGATCATCTTTATTAGATAGCACTAGATRAAGAGCCAATTCATTAAAAATTAATGGCACTGTACTGCCATCCATACATTATACATAGCCATAAAGTGGATGTGGACAGCTAAATGCTAAATCTGTTGGAAATAACTGCAAAGTGAAGTAGGAGAGTGTCTCATAAAATAGTAGGAGCCATGTAATAAGAAGGCCATGCAATAAAATGGGGAGAAAAGAAAGACAATCTCACTCTATGAGTCTGTAAAATCAAATGAGATTAGAAAAACTACACTAAACCAAACCTCTGTTCTGAAACAGAAAAATTATTCTCAGAAAATGTACAACAGCAAACACAAAAACCTTATTAAAGAGTGAAAGTGGAGGGTGGTAAATACAATGACAAATGGCAGAAAGGTGTTTGATTGCAAAACAGCAAAGCTATTCACGAAAAGAAAACCATTTGATTGCATCTTTTGATGAAAGCTCAACAATGTGAGGCATTAATATCATTGAGGCAGAATCAGCAAGAGGTATGAAAACAGGCAGATAAACCTTTCTCATTTGATCACAAAATGAAAATCCAATTTACACCATGCTCTCTAATTAAATAAGTTTCATTTTAAAACAATTTAAAAATCTATGTTTCATTTTTCTAAAATGTCTTGAAGTTTTGATTACAAAATGAATGCCAGTGACAAATTCCACAGTTTTGGATTAAAAGAGCTATTCAGAATACTCATGTGCTTTAGAATGATCTTTCTAAAGTTTGTAGATTGCTTTAGTGTGGACTTAAACTATCTCAACTAAAMCACCATTTGGTATGTTCAGCCCTAAAAACATGTCTTTAAGAACATTTACCATTCCACGTATTTAYATAGCAAGATGCTTTCTGAAATGATTTTGCTAAATGATGATTCCTTCACAGTGCATTGAGAAATGTTGTTTTCTCATGGTGATGATGAGTGGAAGAAGTAGAACTTCAAAGAAAACTGTTTAGCTCAAACACAGATGTATTTTCATAAACGCTGTCTTAAATCCTAATATTCCCAAGACTTATTCACAAGGCACAAAAACAGGCAYACTCAAACAATTCTATCTTTTGAAATCAAATTTCAAAAGGAAAATTATATAGAGAACCCACCTGCTTACCCCTGAACCTAAAACCCAGGTTTGGGGATGCAACACATGCACACTGGTGCAATTTAAGAGCCTGCACAAGAACTGAAGGCAGTACCAGAGTTAGCATGAGGCCACATTTAAAACCTGACCTGGCTGGTGCAGGGGAAGAGTGTAAATCACATTCAGAGTGCCATTAAATACAGCTAAAGCAGGCAAAGCTCTGCTCATTTCTCCYACACTGAAATGAAATGGTGACCCTGCAGCTCCAGGAGCTCCCAGCCTGGCAGTGACAGCAGGAACAACACTCTGTGTCACCCAGGGATGACAGGTGCTGGCATTGCTGAGCCTCTCTCAATGTCTGTGCTTCATTTCCAGCACGTCCTTTGCTTTTAATTGCCTTGTTGCACTGCAGTGCAATTGGCTCTAAAAATGCACTGGTGCAGCTCWGTGAGGCTGGACTCCCTGGACTGAGCCTAAGCCACAGACCCCACCCTTTTGCTGTTCAGACTTTTCCCTAAAGCAGCTGTGCGTTGCACATCTGGTTTTACAAAGTATTTATCATCAGGGTTAGTCTCTCACTTTGATATTTCAAACATAATTCTGCAGACTACTAACAACTTTTGAATTTAGCAGCTTCTAATGACAGCCCTTTAGAAGAAGCCAGACACAGACAAAGACTAATACAAAGAGAGCTTGAAAGCAAGTTTTGAGTTCAGGGTAGGAAAGACCCCTCACACTTCGGGATCTGGAAAGCATCTATTCCRTGCCTCAAAGATCCTTATGGATTATAAATGTGGAAACTAAGAACAGAAAAGGAATTATTCACAACATTATTAAACATGACAAAAAGCTTCTGAATTGAAGCTTAAAACAGGCTATTTAAGATTCCAGCAATCCCTGGGACTTTGGCAACAAAAATGTTCAAAAGCCTTTTATAGTTGCTGTCAGATTTATGTAAAGCATTTGAGATTCCTGTGAACTTATTTATATAACAACCTAAAACTTGAAGCCAACTTGAAAGTCTTCCTATTCTAATTATTCACTATTGGAGGTGCTGTACAAAAGATACTCGATGTTCTTTGTTAAACATATCCTGAAATGGTGGCCAGGAAGACACAGACTTTAGGTGAACATTTTATGGGATGGCTGTAACTGTGGATGAGCTGCATCATTTGATATAAAAGTTACTTGGGGATTTGTTTTCCTGTTTTCTGTACAGAGAACGTGTTCYACATTCCACCCACATTGTGCCCCAATAATCTCACATCATTATTTTTAGGAAAATGCTAGGGTATGTTAAATAATATAAACATTACCATCTCTTTTCAGAATGTACCACTGGAATACTTCCCAGAGTCAGGCTGAGGAGGGACACAGGACATTACTGGGAACTGAGGCTGACSTGGATGCAAAGAACTGTCATTCCCAACCATTTGGTTTCCATCCCACATGAAGACTCTGCCATCACYCTGGGTCACACCTTCAGCTCCAAAATGGAGAGGGGCATCAGCTGTAAATGCATCCAGGATGTCTCTGACAGCATCCACCCTGCAGGCAGGGGACACCACGGGAACAGGAGTGGGACATGACCCCCCTGGGTCTGCAAGGTGCAGTAAAAGCCACTATGGGGTAAAACAGCTCCACCCCAAGAAACCTCTCAAGCTTTATCCTTCAAAATCATTTGAATGTGAATTTTTCATTTCATCACCCTCTGTCCAAAAGCTCTCAATGCCGTTTCCCTTCTCCCCAGTTTTCCTATTTCCCTGTCTCAATGAGGTCACCCCTTCTCTGCTATTTCAGCTACTCCCCCCTCCATGTCAGCACTTCCCCACCACCAGGCTGTGCAGACTCTGAACACAGACTTGCTTGTCAAGCAGARCTCTAATTACCTCACATGTCTTTATATAGATACTTCACCAGGTGTCTGCAGCTTCACAAAACCAGGGGGCTAAGAGGAAATAAATTGACATTCCATAGAGACATTATTGTGCATTACAGACACAAAAAAAGGGCATTTGCCTGTATTACCTGGGATGTGAATTATCTTTTATAAGCACTGTGAATTGTTTTGTCCCTACATGTCTCTAACCAATCAATGCCCAAATGAGGGAACCTACATAGAAATTAGGAATTTCTTCACTGGAGAGATGCCTGAAGTTCCTCATTCTTCTTTCTTTCATCACTATGCAACAGTAAATACTAGCTTGTATTCATCATTCAAAGCAKGAGAAAATTTATAACCCAAATGTGACAAGAAGCAAAGTACACAAGATCATAATTCCTTTCATTTATCATAATTTTGCCATGTCAGTCAAGAGGCAGAAATGCAGTTGCAGCACACCTAAAGAGAAACCCACCCATGAACTAAGTACCACAAGCACTAAGGATGCCAACCTGTGTGGCTTGGAGTTTTGTTTGTTTGGTTTGTGGTGTTTCATTTGTTTCATGATGAGCGTAGTTTAACACTCATGGATTGTAATAAGCCAATGTGGAGTCTCTCTCTTCCTGTGTTTCTTTCTTACAGGAGYATTCCACAGACATTCTGGCTGTGGGATTTTTATGGATTAAGACAGAAGCCAGCAGCACTCTTTATTCACTGTTTTTTGGCATAAAAACACCACTTTGCTTGCTTTTCTTTTTTTTGTACTTAATCATGTTTTAGACAGACAGCATCCAGGTTTAGTCATCCCAGCTCCATCTTCCCTTTTTCCCTTTAGTCATAAGAGTTACAGACAGAGGTTACAAAGAGCAAGGAAAAGGTRATTTAATATTTAGTTCAATGATGCCTGTGGAAGAATCCTGTGAACCCCTGCTGAGATCTCAATGAATCACCAGTGACTTATGATGCAAAGCCAGTGAAATAAAGGGGTAAAACGCCCATAAAGTCTTTGGGACTCCATTAGCTATTAGAAATAAAAYATTAATATCTCTAATATGAGCATCCTTAAGACATGAACAGTGAATTAAAGGCCCGGAGTCAATCTCATACAGTTTATGCCAGTCCAGATCCCACTGAACATAAAGGTGGGAAACCCATCCACACAGGGAACACAACAAAAATGAGCACCCCTAATTTCCCTTGTGCTGCCTGGATCACTTGCATTAAACAAAGTGAGGCCTCCACAACTTGTGTTGTATTTATTTTATGGGCAGGTGTAAGAATACTATAGAGACAAAGCAAAAACCAGTGCCTTTTCCTTCCTACAGGAGTTCCCATCACCCTGRGATCATTCAAAGTGAACTGGAACTTCTCTCACTGCCATAAAACTTTCCTACAAAAACAAATGCCCTGAGAAAAATCTGAAGAGAAACCAAAAAGGCAGGGAACAAACATCTCACTCTTCCTTGCAAAAGTCATCTTTTTCCTTCTGGCAGAGAAAATACCCAGCTGTACTCACTGCCAGAGACAGGCAGGCACGACCTTCCTGAGCACACTGATCCACACAGTAAATCCACACTCGCTTCTAAGCAGGGCTGTTCTGCTTTTTGATGAGGACTCATTTACTTCGGGGGTTTGTATGATGCTAAGATGTCTAATAGGATACAGAGCCTTTCACCTGCAGGTCAGTGTGCTCCATTTCAGCCCAGCTTTGTGCAGCCCGGCCTCGCAGCCCGCCGTGAGCGCCCAGGGACCGCACCCGGCTCCCGCAGGCAACGGGGGATGCTCCGGGGGATGCTCCGGGGGATGCTCCGGGGGATGCTCCGGGCTCCCGGCGGGGACAGGAGCGCTCAGCCCCCGGGAACAGCCAGCTCCTGCTGACGGAAAGTCGATCGTGCTGCACAGGGACCCGGGTGAAACACAGCGCTCCTGTCAGCTTTGCTGCTGTTCCATTAATGAAAGCCAACACGGGGCTGCCCCGTTTGCCGCTCGGAGCTGCGGTGACAGMTGCGCTCTCACCAGGCACGCACATCGCTCCCGCAGCCCCCAGGAGCTGTTCCCAGCACACAGCCCGCGGCACTTCAGCCGAAAGGACGCTCTGAACAGCCACAGAGCAAATGCAGTTGTTCTCCAATAACATTAAGCTGCTTCTATAATTTTTTTTTTATTTTTTTTTTCCCGTATGGAAGGATAACAATGTACTATAAATGAACTGACGGCATCCAGCAGTTAGGGAAGAGTTACTTGCATACACGCAATACTTAGAGCAGTCTTTTCCCAGGAAATAATGAGCTGGATTTTAACAGCTGCAGCCCCAGGTAGAGTGGTGGGAGAAGTCCCCCTCATCTGCATTTAACTGAGTAACACATTGCTAAGGGTGTCCATCACTAATTTGGAAATATGCTGCAAGTGCCCAGGATCAACATTAACAAAGTTATGTAACACAGCTGAACTGTTCAGTAACACATGATGCCTCTTGGAATAGAAATCATCAGAATCAGCTAGAAAAACACCTCTTTTCCCTAGAAGAAGCTTTAATGTTTCTGAGGGAAAACAAATAAGGATTTGTCCATGGGAAACATTTAACTCATCTAAAAAGTAAATGTGCTTACCTTTGACTGAGATCAAAGTTACATGATACTCTTAAGTCAAAATTGCAATTCTGACTACTAAAAATGATCTTTTTTGTCTTTTAATCTCAAAACCTGACACTAGACAACCTTTGCAASTCAAAATAAAGTTAGGTCCAAATCATAAAATCATAGAAACATGGAATGGTTTGGGTTGGATGGGACCTTAAAGATCATCCAGCTCCAAACCCCATGCTGTGGGCAGGGACACCTTCACTAGAATGTTCTCTTCTATTTATTATTGAAAGAAGCCTTTTGAACAAATAAATATTTTCCTATCAAACAGAAAATTTGCTTTGACAATATCATATTTTTGCTTAGAAAATTGCTCCCACAACTAATTCAGCCTTGCTTTATAACACTGAGGGATGTACAGGCCTGTGTCTGCATGGAAGAGGCGCCTGCTCTCCTTGGCTTTCAGCTTTGCTGCCCTCTGTTCTGTCACAGAGTCCCTCTGTTGGAGATGCCAGCACTGAACCCTCCAAGGGCAGCTGGAATTCACCAGCCCAATGTTCCTCTATAACAAAGACATATGGCTGTGCATGCTGAAGTTTTGGCAGGATATTATGGGGGGGGAAAAGGCTCTCAGCAACCAGAAATCAAAATTGTAAAGAAAAGCTGGTTTCATAATTGCATCTTTAAGAGGAGATAAGTACAAGAAATKATTATGTAACTACAGCCATCAGAAAATACTAAAATACCTACACAGCCCCTACCAGTTTATCAATTCTAYGCCTGTGACTGCGATATTTAAGAGCTTTCTGCTCACTGAAATATATTCTGCTAGCTGTCACATTGTATTTCTAAATTGTTAAAAAAGCCCTTACCTATCGGCCCCAAAGGCATTCATTTTTCCCTGGACTTTATAAAAAGTAGAACATGTTTCCGTGATATTTCTTTTACAATAGRAGGCCTGTTAAAAACAGCATCATGAATATTCTAGTTATGACAGATATGAAAGGACATAATATCCAGGAAACAGCTCTTTCTTAACATATTCATGAAGAGGTCCTTGTCAATCACAGCCAGTGAATTGAATAAAAAAATAATACTCGGAGTCTTAGGAGGATACAGCTGAGTTTTACATGCTGCAGATATAAAGACTGAAGTGAGACTGGGTTCCACTAACAAGATTCCTGGCCTGAAGTGCCTTTGTGAAATTATTCAGAAAGCTGCCAATACCAATATTTCAGGCTGCAGAAATCTCCGTGTGGCTCCGTGTGCTGCTGCCACAACTTAATGGAGTCTCCCAGCTGGTGCTTGAAAGGAACGGTGGCTGCAATTGTCCATTCATCTTGGAGTTCCAAAACAATTTGCTTTATGGCCCTGCTTCTTCTGAACATTAAAAAGCTTACATCTTGAAATATTCAGGAAATAAGAGATAAACTGCTAGGTGCTTTAAGCAGGAYAGCAACTTATGAGGCTACTTTTATATATTTTAAAGTATAAAAGCAATATTATTTCCTAATTATGCTGTGTTGCTGACTTTTTCRGAATAGATAATTAAACAAAATTTTGTAATAAAATAGTTACTTGCTGCCTTTGCTACTTTTAAAGCAGGTACAAAGCATAAKATTTAAAAGATACTACTCAAAAACACGCAATATAGAGCCAAACCCTACTTGATTTTTTACATAAATCAAAAGCTAATTACAAATATTTTCATGTACACGACACACAATGGCAATCTGAAAAAAAGGGCCAGTTTACTGACATTATCAAACCCCATGTCATCTTCCCAAGGAACCCTCCTTCCTGAAATAACATTACAAACCAATTTAAAAGGCTGTGTTCATTTTACCTCTAACATAATTACATGCCAGTGAAATTTATTTTGTATCAAGAGAGTAAAAAACCCAAACCTAAGTACCACAGGTGCCTCTGTGAATTAAAATCAGTGACATAAACCCCAAACCATAATTACACCACAGCCAGGGTTTCACTGCTGGCCACAATGTCCACAGCTGGAAAACACCATTAGCAGAACTCCTGCAGCATTCCTTTATGCCACACTGCTTCCAGGACACATCAAACATCACAAGGATTTGCCCAGGAAATGCACACAGTTTCCTGCTTGAACATACRAATCACCTAAATGCAAAACACTGGGGTGAATTTACAACAGCTTTCAAATCCATAAATGGCATGTTTGAGATTAATCCATGTATATGGCATTTCCCAGCCTTGCTCCTTCATGGAGATGGAGAGAGCTGTGCACTGCTGGACACCCAGCCCACGAGGCAATGGACAGTGCTGACAGCTCTCCTAGATTCATGGTTTGCATCCCTTTCAGTGCATCTGATGCCAGTTCTGCAGGATTTATTTCCAAAAGATAGGTATCCATGCCTAGATTCCAGGGGAGGGTGCTGAGATTTGCCAACTCTTACTGCAGACATCCTAAGGCTCACAAAATCATTGCATTCTGGCTTTTTTCTTTCTTTTTTTTTTCCTTTTTTGGTCTCTTTTTTTCTTTTTCTTTTTTTTTTTTTTTTATATATAGAAAAAAAACCCAAAGTAGAACAACATCACAGAGCACATTGTAATGAAATCTGAAATATGGGTTACTGAAACCTTGAGGCAGAATCCCAAATTGCCAGGAGTCTGTTTCTCTAAATGGAAATGTCTTGGGCTTTTGTTTTCACCTGCCTGTGGCAGAGTACACAGAATTGCAAACAGAAATATCCCAGYACTTTTTGGACTGGTGGGCAAGTGCCAGTGATATGCCAGATCTGAAAGAAATGCCCCCAAACCAATAAATCTGTCTGGCTGTCAAATATCAGGAATCCCCACYACAGGWAATGTCTGGTACAACACCACATTTATTATGTGACTCACCCTTATGAAAACAATGACTACCTSAATAATAATAATRAAAACATTGCTGAATCAAACCAAGCACTGGMTTCAGMCCCTTCTCATGTTTTCACTMAAATAAATACACAGGTTTTCTGAGCTACAGAGGTGAGATTGAATCCTGTTAGAAGTTTAAACCTGTGCCAGTTCAGCATCAGTGTGAATCAACATGAGCACTGCAAGGACAGTGAGGAAGCACTGTCTGAAAACAACCAAAACAGATCTCCAATGTTAAGGATGAATTTTCTGCACACTGAAGTTCAGTGTTTCAATTTTCCCATCACTCCTCCTTTGGCAAACTTGATTCATTAGTGCATTAGTGTATTAATTGACAGTTGCTTCCTGTTGTAAGTGATTGCTTTGTAGTTCTATTACGTACTGTCAAACAGCAGCACATGATTAATTACAAACAAACCAAGAACTTTGCTAACAATGGGCTGTTACAAAACCTCCCACCTTCAGGAAAGMAATTCTGCTGCTCACAAGGCCAGGATGTTTTCCACAGCTCCATCTGCAGTGTTTTGCACACATTCAGCTGCACTGGTTTCTCCTGAGATTTTAGCTGACATTGGAGGTTGATATAAATGGGTTACTTTTTATTTCGTGCCTTACAGACTGACCTCTTAAATGCACAAAGTCATATCCCAGTGCTGGTCAGTACACAAAACATCTATCAAATGAGAAATTAGACCTTTATGGAGGACAGCAAAAGGCTGTATATGAGACACTTTGCAGACCTCTGGCATGAAGACCACATCCCACAGACAGCTTTCCAAGCCCTGCAGCCTCCCAAAGAATCTTCTGATCGATAGTGGGAAATTAAGATACTTCATTTTGCTGTCAATATAATTAATATGAACTCCACTTAAGTGATTATCTATGGTCTCCTGGCTCACCAGAAAGAAGTTTAAAGTGTTGCAATAGCACAGCTGCAAAGGAGGATGGCTGGATGGAGACATCAGACAGGCCATTCATCACCCACCTCAGCACTAATGGCACAGGTTCATAATGATTAAGAAGATCCATTCTGTCTGAGGTTGAAGTTGAGGTGGTTTAACTCTCCCTTTCAAATCTGTTTGCAATGAAATTCCAGAGCTATTATATGAACAGCTCCTTGAATTGCAGACCAAGAAGAAGTCCCTTAATCAAAATCTCAACTTAAATTTCTTCTTAAAAGTTCAAACCAGCTGGCTGCCTAGTTCCTGTTACTGGCATGAACTACAAACTCTTTTAATCAGTCACAAAGTTTCCCTGTGTCTATATTTCTTTTGGGTTCATCTGAAAATTAATTTCAGTAACTGACATTCCTGAAATTACAACTCCACAAGGTGAACCCTGTTGCTCTCTTTTGGAGCCCATCAAAAAATTGAACTCACCTATACTGGAGTAGCTTGATATTYCTACCACACAAAGTATTATATTTCCAGAGGAACAGTTAATGTTACTTGGAAAAGCAGAGTTCCACAAGTAAAGTATTTCTTCGTAAACTTCAATAAGATCAACAGAAAATAGTTATTAGCTCATGGAAAACCATTATTGTCTTCTTATCGTGTGGCCAAGATCAACAACAGTTCCAAGCTAGCCAGATACTGCAGAAGTGGAAACTACAAAGTGTTTATTTTAAACCATGGAACACAGAGGAATAACACTTATTCCTCTGACAGCTGCAGTGAATAACTCAGGTATGCTCGTGGTTCACATTTTTGGACAGGTTTTGTGTGGTCTCAGGAACCAACTCTTAGAAACGAATGGAATTTTGAGTAGATTTCCTCTGCCCACAGTAAAACCCCAACAAAGGTACACTGTACACATAAGAAAAAGATGATTTACCTTGGCCCATCACAAAATAGGAAACAGATGCAGTTAAGTGGACCCTTCAGCTGAAGCTGTTAAAATACAAATCTCAATCATCATCATTTGGGCAAACAAGAGTAATGAAAATTGGTGTTTTGATCTTTTCACTTAATTTTCTTTGTAAAAGAAACAACCACATGCACAGGTAAAAATCTGAAAGTCAAAGGAAGTCATTTACCAAGATCCTCAGATTCTGAAGTTGTAAGTGGCCATGATTTACATGACCTCTTTTATTTTCTGCACCTTTTTTATTTGTTTCAATCAGTTTTATTTAAAAGAAGCCCACTCTGCATCTGCCAAAGACTGCAGAAACAGAAGGGCCTAAATCTTTGTAAAACACAAASAAAATTATTTATTTCAGCTAATATTAAGATGGAAAGATGAAGTATTTTGCTGGCTGTATTTTTCCTTTATAAGTATAACTAAATATTAAACCAGTAAAAAAAAAAAAGATGGAAACTGAATGGCACCTGCATACTCCTATATTCATCTCTGTAAGCCTCACTCAGGTATTTACCAAAATGAAAATGCCAGACAACAATATCCCTGGGATTCATAACTATCCAAGTTGAAGTTTAAAATGGGAATGAATCACTTGYAAAAGCTTTCCTTCTATCTCAATATCCCTCTTTTTTCTGACAGGATTTTCTCAACTAAGTAATGATTTATTGCCACAAAGTAGTCAATACTCATCCAGAAAAATCATATTCAGTTTTAAGAACATTGTCTGTTTTACCAGAAACAATAATCTAAGARGTTTTATTATTAATATTGTGGAAAACATTCTACTTACACCCCTTCTTAATCCATTCCTCCATGAGCTTGTTCCTAATTCAGAGATTATCCTGCTTTTGGAATAATTCTCTCCAATCTCATCACACTGCCACACAGTATCTCACTGCTGACCTACTTTGAGTCAGATACTAAGCCAAATAAAGTTAATCAAACACCTTTCTTCTACATAAAGTACAGTTTTTCTAGCATCTTTCCTTCTCTGTGACTTGAGATCTTCAGCCACATTTCCTCATGGCTGCCTTGTTTCCATGCCTTCATGCTCAGCCTCCCTCTGTAAAACCTCCAAAGCCAAGAGAAGATGAAGAGGGTGAGAGATTTTCTGCTGAGTGAAAGAAGTGGGGTTTGTGGGTTAAAACTAATTTAATTCCATTGTTTTCTACAATTTATTCCAAAAGGAACAGAAGAAGGTAGACTGTGACATTAAATTTCAGAAGGAACTTACTCAGCAGATGAAACCTCAGCTGAGGAGCCTGAATACCTGACAATGATCCAGGTAGCTCTCACTGGCTACAAGTCATGGAAAACTMCTGCTTCCAAAAGTTACTTCAAGAGAAGTACAATAAAATTCCATTAAAAAAAAAAAAAATCAGCATTCAAATTTGGAAATGGCCAGCTACATATTTAGTTTGGCTGAAATCTTTCATGCTTAATGCTTAGGCATACAATKCAAGGCTCTGTAATCCTTTCACTTCATTTCATTTTATAACTATTTCATATTTTGTATATAAGCAATTTTTAAAAAAACTTGCAAGTAGAATTTGAAGAAATCTCATCTTTTTTTCAAAAATAACATGAAGAAATGAAGAAGCAGATATGACAAAAGGTCAAATCACCATATTGTATAACTGACAGAATTTTTCATTATTCTATTTCTCAAATCAGCTACAGAACCTCACTCTGTGCCTTCTCAAGAACCAGCAAGGATCAGAGAGTGAAAACATAAAGGCCAAAGTATGGAATAAATGGAATGGAACAAGGCAGTGCATTGTGTGTGATGCAGAATCACCCCATACCTTTACAGCTGCATTCAGTGCTGGCAAGGAGCAAGAACCTTCCACAGAAACGAGCCCAACAAAGCTCTGCTGCATCCCTCTGGGCTTTAAATCCAGCTTTGGATACAAACCCACAAGGTCAAGCCCCCTTCTGGGACATTTTGTGAAGGACTTGCCCAGGCTGAGCTGGGAGCCCATGAAGCACAGAGACAAACCTCATGAACATGGGAGCCCCATCACCTTTCCAAGGGCACTCAGACTGACYTTCATGCAAATTAACACACATAACATACAGAGAATGCATGAAATGGCTGCATAATTCAGAGTGTAATTTTGGTGCTGTTACAGTAAGTTTGATCTGTTTTCACAAGTTTTCACATGGGGGCTTTACCCTCCTATTTTTTCTTTAGAACCAAGCAAAGCAAAGATGAAAAATCTAAACAATCCCATCCCTCTGGAATCRTGCACAGGAAAATGACATTTGCCACAAAGGATTTCATTTTGCCAAGACTCTAAAAAACACAAGCAACATGACAGGAGAAAGATCAAGAAAAAGCCAGAATGTTAGAAGAAAATAGGCRGTGATGTTTAAGTGCTCTACTTGTAGCATAAGAACTTCCTTCCATCAGTAGAACACATGCATCTGGAAATTCTTTAATCTACAAATGTCAACACCTGCATACAGCAATTTGCAAGTGTGTTAGAACCTGCAAATAATTGCACAGTAAAAAATTGTCTGGACAAACTGCAGTGCATTTGACCCCACTGCTCATGTGGCTCCTCAGGGATTCAAGTCTACAAAATCAGCAGAAAACCAGTCAAGCCAAAGAACCTCAACTTTGGACAATTTAGATTCAGGACAGTTGCATTTGGCTGCAGTAGCACTAAGCTCAGCACAGGGAACTCAGTGAAACTTGTTTACTTAGACCACGGAGAGCAGGATCAGCAGTAAAAAGCAATGTTTTCTAAGATCCCATGATTAAAGCTATACGAAGTCTTAGAGGAATAAAACTAATCCTCATCACACAAAAAATATACCATAAGATCTAACCCACTTAAACACCATAATGTAATTTTCCTCTCTTTCCATTTCAACCATTAATGACTACTTAGATATTTACCAGAGCACCTCATATTCCTCCATTAGAGCATTCACTTGTCTCTCTAAGGCAAGGACTGTGCTACTTGACAGTCTGCTAAGTACCATGAGCTGTTAGAGCACTGCATAAATAACAGGATATATTCAGGGACATGTGAGGGACACTGGGCCCAAACAGCCAGGTGTCTTCCCCAAAAAATCTATTACCACTGTCAAAATCTGTGCAGTCAAGTTTCATAGGGCAGAGAATTTAAGGAACAGATCTGTCTCTAGCATAACCTACATTTTTCCTGAGATGGGGAGCAGTCAGCAGTGCTCAGAGACACATCAGCTATCAACAGACTGAGGTGCAGGAGAGGGGCACAGGAAGGACATGCCCTGGGAACACCTCCTTTGTGGCTGCTCCTTGCAGAGAGGATGGGCCAAGGGAAGTCAGTGCTATTGTCTGAACAAATATTGTGTGCTGTCTCCTGTGAGACTCCTTCATTTGAAGCTTCTGCCMCGTTCTCCCTCCCAAGGAGCCCTGCATCTTGGGCACTGTAATTCAACAAGGTGACTCCTTCTCTGCTCTGTTACCTGATGGGTCACAGGTTTTTTTGGGGCTGGTGGCGTTTGGGACCTTGCAGGCAGCACAGCAGAAGCCTCCCAGTAGTGGCCTGTGCTCGTGTGTGCTCAGCAGTCAGGAGCAATTCCCAGGAAATCCCAGCATCCATATTGTTGTGGGAGCTTGCACACTYAGGGAGGCACCCACTGTGACTGCACCTGCAAGAGGCCATTAATCACATGAGCAAGCCAYTTTCCCTCTTATGCCATCCAAAGCAGAACTCCCATCCATTAGAATGTATTCYAGAACAAAAGGCTCCTTTAGATTGATTTCCATACTAAATACTAAAGTAAAGCTCAGCCTCAAGYTGTCCTGCAAATTTGTGCTTTTGCTGTTGAACAGCACCATTTTCTTGGGGTRCATGAGGACTAAAAAATAGGCTCAGTAAAATCTGATAGAATAGCTTTCTTTTTTATTTTTTAACTAGGTGTATTAAAAACCCAAACACCTGCCCCTCCCACACACCCCCCCCAAAAAAAAACCTACCACAACCAAAAAATAAAACCCTAACCTCTTGAGAAAACCCAAAAAAATCCGCTTCTGGAAATGTGACAGTGCTGGCTTAGACACCTGGAGATAAAACCCTCCCTCCCCACAACATGCCCCCAAATTAATAATATAATACTGGAACGGATTTGCCTGGAGATATGGTGGAGTGTCCATCAGCAAAGATCTGAGGGGGGAAAGGATTAAACAAAGATTTGAGAGGCAGAGCATCAGCATAAACCAACACAGGCTGGTGCTGCTGTGGGATGGCAGAGTGTACTCASTGCCTCTTGGGAGACCTCCAAGCCTATTTTCCTATGATTCTAAATTGTGTTTGTGTGTGTTTTTCCCCACAAAATGCAAACCTACATAGCCCAAGAGAAAGRCTGTGTTTAGTTTGAAGTTATACAAGAAAGTGCATCTCTAGGGGGGTAGAAGTGGGAAAGGTTAAGAACTTCAAACACAGCCAAAAGGATAGTAATATTCTCAACATTTGCTTGAATATGTTTCACATTGCTACAAAACTCTCAGATATAGAAATGATTTGTGAAAAGGCAGCTTGCTTATGGTTCACCCTGCACAAAAGATCCTGTATGCTAGAGGATGATTTTGACTTCAAGCTGTGTCTGTCAAAAAGATGTGGCTGAGCAAACAAACRTGGGTTTCTTCAAGAGCTGGCATTTCTACTTCTCAGCAGATCAGCACCTCCAGTTAGGAGCAGTCCATGAGGATTTCACCTCCTTTTGGCCAGGACAGCCTCCCCATGATGGCAGCTGATGCCCAGGACCCTGCACACACTGCCCATGGCCTCTCCTCACCAGCTGTTAATATGGATGGAATAAAGTCTGCTGGAAGAGTTTAAAAGTTTCTCTGGATGAAGAAGCAAGGAGGGAGGTATGACAGGAATTCTCTAAGAGGCAAGAGGGTACACAGAAGGTCTTTGCATCTSTGCCTTCAAGGTGTCTGTCAAACCTTCCTGCAGAGCAGAGGGGCCTCCTCTCCCTGCACTGCAGTTGGTGAAGCACACAGAGAGGTGACCCCAGCCTCCACAAACCTGTGATTGTTCTGGGATAGCAATSCCAGTGTTGAAGTCTTTCAGGCTAGTAACAGTTTAAGATATTATTCCTGTATGATTTCTAGAGCCAGAGCATTGTATAAATTAGACATGACAYGAAAAATCTGAATTATGTGTCGCACGGTGCAGCAGAGGGTAATATACAGACCTTTATTATGTAATAAAACAATTGTGTGCTGGGGTGATATTTATGGCACAATCCTGTGTGTCCTCATAGCACTCTTTGGAAACATATAATTTAATACWCACTGTATATTTTGTCTCTGTGTGTTTACATTTAAAGTAATGCAAACTTTATTCTCTAAAATCCCAGTAATATATCTGGAAAGGTTATTGCATGGCATGCTGGYAAACACAACCACAAGCCATTCTCTCTTGAAAAAGACCACTTACTGCCTGTGACTCATTCTGCATATTTCTTTAATATTTTCCTTTTTAAGTCTGAGCAAGCTTCCCAAATGCTTAATGAGTAGGCTCTAAGGCTTTAATTTTCAGCCAATCCTAACTTTATTACAAAAGTTTATCAAGCTATAAACACACTACTTCACTACGCTGTCATGTTTTTATAAAGTAGTTTATAAAAGGTGACATCTGGCAAAGAGGCAGATCTATAAAAATCATGCTGGTGGATGTAGTGTCATTTTTTCTGCCATCCTCCCAGAAAGAGTAATATTATTTTGACACACACATTCATCCCCACTGTCAAGCTTCTATTTTTATAGTTAGCTTACTGCACATATCCTYAAGCTATACAAAACCTTTGGGCTAATGTAAAGAATGACATTTCTGCATATTTATTATAACACTTATTTTAGGGGTTGACTTTGCCTGATAGGATTTTTCCAAGTACAATGTCATTTTCGTGCCCATACACTTTGTTCAGAAACAATAAATAAAGATGCACAGGAAGTCCTGAAAGGCCAAATATGCACGGACAAGTGTRCAGCACCTCAGCTTGGCAAGCCCTACATTTGTCCTTCTTTAATATTTGATCAGATGTGTGAACTGTATTTTGGAGTTCAGCACAAACTTCAGTGATCATAGCATAATGAAATCTCTCCAGGACATTATAAGTTTCAGCAGGGTATAATTTTAATGCTGTGGAGGTTTTAGCTCTGACATGTTGGGATATAATTTCTTTCAAAGGGTTCATTTTTTTCCCATGTTTGTGTTGGCTCGAGCACAGCCAGGATAKAAGCAAGTGAAAGAGCACTGAAATCAGGAAGCTGATGAAGCACTTTTGTGATTTAATTACAGCAAATAASTGATTAATCTCTGCTATGTCTTAGCTTATCTGCTAAAGTAGATGATATGAATCCCAACACACCASAGAAAGGTTGTCTCATTTGATTGTGCATAATGACTTGCTCTTTCTCAGACTTCCTCCAATACAATGGATACCTTACTTTTTAAATGTGAAGTCTATCATTATTCACCTCTGCTGAATGCTAGACCTCTAAAACATTTAGCTTTAAACCACATGCACTATTCATGAAATTATTCTTCAGTGCCTTTTTCCAGTATTTAAAAAAGGAACAGAAGTSTGTATTCACACACCAACAAGCCAAAAAATTAGAATTATTTAACTGCTTTTGAACATGACATTGATGTAGACAAAATCAGAAATAGGATTCTGTTCACAGCATCATTATTCTGCCATCAAAAGAGTTCAATACTGGAAATTCCTGAGCAGAGATCATTATTGGCAGTTCACTAAATGATAATTTGGGTTAGAAGCAGCATTATGTTCCTTAAACAGTGCACTGTCTTTGAAGTTGATGAGAAACATTTTACAGTGTATTTTTTAATGCTGAATTCAAACCACATAATATCACAGATCTGTTAAGAAACCAACATCACCCTCTGGATTGTTCACTATAATTGTGGTACAGATCAAGGCTTGTTTAACTTGATTGTTCCAATTCTAATATCTAGTTCTAATATCCCAATTCCACAGCTGCACATGAATAGTCAGATTTTTTCAGTCTGTATCATGCCCTTATAAGCTTCAATTACAGAATCARGGACTATTTTTCTCTCTAAATAATGTAACTTCAGTTATGTGAGCCACAGGAGAGAAGGTCCTCGAGTGCACTGAGCCTGAGGATTTCTGACCCCCAGGGCAGAAGTAAAGAAATAGGAATCCACTATAGGGGTGAAAGTAACAAAAATCTTCCCATGAATCCATCCTCATATCTGCTGCTTTAATACATTTTCATCTTTATATACCATCAGTGGTCAAAAACAGCTCTTCAGAAACACCAGAATGTGCCTAATTGTGCTGAAATAGATATATTTACATACTGCTGTGCCTTCTAATTTGCCAGGGTACCTCCACAAAGGTGCAGTCAGGGCTGGTTTGTGTCTACAAACTCCCTTTGAACACTGGATTACATTGAGTACACAAATCACAACTTTAAAATGCTATTTTCTACATTGCACATGTACTTACTGGAACAATCCACCCTTGGAATTGTTCTGCCATGACCAAGGGAATCACCTCCTTTAAGCAAAAATCTCAAGCAGTGTCTCTATCCTCCAATGCCATAAAATATAAACAGCACATCACACTTGGATGGTGATAAGGAAAAAAGGGGCAGACCCCCCTTTTCACATCAATGTGCAAAACAGCACAGAGGGCATTCTGGAAAGCCTAGACTGAAAATTACCCTGCTGAAGACTCATGTCARCATAATGCACTGGGGATGCTCGTGATAGATCTGATGTGGTTTTGATTAGTTTTGTGGTATTTTTGTAAGGCAGTACATTGGAGTGCCATGGCAATCAAGGACTGGAAGCATTATTACCTAGAGCCAGCAATAATGAGAATGGAACCTCTAATTTCAAACTGTAAGATAACACATTGATTAATAACCATGGGATGATTAGTCAATCTAAGGCCTTAATGCACAATGGAGAAATTTATCCATTATCTGTTCAATGTAATTCTTCTTTCCTCTTGGTGGCTTTAAAAACAACCAAGGAAAATTACTGTCCCTCAGTAAAGGCTTTTGAATTTCATATGCATTTAATTAGATAACTGCCAGCCCAAGGACAGGAACCATGACAAATAGTTGTTCTTTGAAAATTAGAAGAATAGACTGTTCAATGAACAATATTGATGTTCTCTTGCACCGAGTTATACAGGAGTCTGCTACTACTTCCTTTAATTTATCTGACCATTTTTAAGATTGAACAGGTTTTTTAACACGGCTTTAGCTACATATGCTAGTTGGTCATTTTTAAAAATGTTGCTAAGAGCAACAGTACCTGCATAGATAAAAATGCGTACCCCACCACAATCTTCTTGGAATTAGGCATRAAAGTACAATTTGCTTAGAAAAAAGGGCAATTGGGATTAAGAGGCCATCTTTATGTTAGTAGAAAAACAACAGTTAATTCTGTTTAATCTGTTTAATTGCTTCAATAGCCATAATAATAAAGATTAGCTGGCTGTGAAACACTTAACTATAAAACAAAGGAGGATTCTTTTTCCATTTCTGGTACTGGATGTTGTTTTCTGCTTTTGCAGGATGAGGGTAAAATGGAGGAAGGGTTCTTTTTGTGATCTTGTTGTTTGGGTTTCGGTYTTGATTTTTTATGAGGCTTTTTTCTCCTAAAAATTTCACAGCAGCAGTCAACTCTCGTTCTTCCTTTCTACATATACACACAGACTAAAGGCTGCCCAGCAGATGAAGCACAATTTATTTCTTACTAGGAGCACCCCTCTCCTGTCCACAGGGAGTTATGACTTGAGTATCCCGAGTTTGGTAAAAGAGCACTTGAGATTTAAAAGGCCAATGACAACAATTAGAGAAAAAGACCTGCAACCCCCTCCTGAACTGCCCCTCCCCACTGCAGAGACAGCATCCCAGCTCCACTCTTGCTGTGGACAAGCAAAACCTTCTTTATGACCAGAAGATGCACAAAAGCCTTTGGCTGTGCAAAGTGCTGCCTTCCCCATCAGCCTGATGGGGCTGCTCTGCTTGCCAAATTCTGGTGTAGACCTTTTAACCAGCCAGCCTGTGCACACCTGGGCTCCCAGGGAGGGGCACTGTCCACCCCCACAAATGGATTTGGCCCCGGGCTTCCCCAGAGCTCCAGGCACAGACTTTCTGCCTCAAGGAGTTTAATTTCATTCAGTAATCACCTATCAGACACATTTGCCTCAAAGGAAACYCTTCATGCATTAAATGTCAAACCTGAAATAATTCACTCCTGAAAGGGTTAAGCTCACAGTACATTTTACCTGGCAAGTAAAACAGTGTGCTCTCTAAACAGGACACCCACATACCCAGGGACAAAATACCTCCCCATCCTTTTCCCATTTTGATAATTCACTGTGTGTGTTACACACAACCAAGACACACAGGTTTCAGAGGGATTCTGAGCACATCGCTCAGACTGACAGAGCAAGTATTCCAGACAATTGGCTCCCCGAGGGTCAAGACAGTGATGCTCAATCAGGATTCAAACGGGTCATAAACCCTTCATGGATCTCGCTCAAGTGGGTGGTGATGTCTCCCTGGGGCAGCTCATCCTTTTCTGCTACAGTAAAGCACTTGTCATTACAGACAAACTGCCCGTCAGTCTCAGGCACTCATTTAATCGGGACTTAGTGAGAACAGCAAATATTATCAGTGCCACAAAAGCCCTAAAGAGACAAATATATTAATCATAACTGCCACCATGGTAATTTAAGACACTCTCGAAACTCTGCTGGTGGTCCTGATGCTATGACTGCTTTTTAATGTAGACTCAGATTTCCAAAACTGGGTGCTGAAATCAGGCACAGCTTAAATTTGGGCTTAAGCTCTTCAAGACAAATGCACTGAAGAAAAAAAGGGCTGCCAGAGTTCCCCTGAGCACAGAAACTGGGAGTGTGGCAGAGCGCTCCTGAATGGTAGAAATGTTTCATTCAAAACCCAGGTCAGGGTTCCATGCCCAAATTTTAAGCACGCAAAAAGGAAACTGCTCTTCAAACAACTCAAAATGGTCAGAATAGCCCAAAACATTTGCTTTTGCAACAGTTCAGATAACCTGGCATAAAACCAAGGCAGCTACAATAAACTACAAGCGTGAAATGAAAACCCAACACAATCCTGGCAGCTCAGAGCACAATGCTTTCATTGTACTGTTTTCATATCTAATTATGCTCCTATGCAAAAAATAAGAAAAAAATTTAAAAAGAGAGAGAGAGAGAAAGGAAAAAACCCACTGTTATACACTAGAAAAGTGTTGTGATAATCTAACACTAGGCTTGACTGGCTCAATAAAACCTACCACAAAAGGTTTGCTCTCTTTCTCTACACCATCCTACAACCACACAATTCCACACTCATACAGTCCCAAAGTTAATGTAGCTCAGAATCTCATCACTGCTATAAACAGCTACAGCTTTTATGTTCAGCTCATGTTTTGGAGTAAGGCTGAACACAGGATAATTCACTTCTTGGGTTGCTGTAACATGCAGAATGAAYTCCTCACTCATTCAGCTGCACATACACAGGTGTACATTTGAGACTGGATCTTTTTATATCCTCAGCAAAGGAGTCAGCCAATGTAACAGTGATGTCATTTTCCCAGGAGGACAGTGATATAAATCAAGTGTTGTTCTGCTACAACATAACAAACTTACCGAAAGAGAGAAAAAAAACCCAAAGTGGTTTCCAACTTTGCCTTTGCAGCTGGTTCTGGTCCCTGCACAATCTCTATCTCTGCCCTGCCTTAAACATCACTTCCCTCACTATCTGAGAGTTTCCTCTTGGCTTCCTGGGGCTTCCATTGCAGACATACCCAGGTAGTCACTGGTGCAAGCCCAGAAACCAGGGAGCTGTGCCTCTGCACCTCTGGGGTGCCCATTTCACCTGCACAGCCCTTKCTGCAGTGCCCCTGCTCTGGCAGCTCCACAGAGCACATCTGGCTCCAGGTGTGCTTCCCACAGAAAACCACCATTTCTGCCTGGCCCTCCAGGGATGGCTGACAGCCCTGAGAGCCCCAAACTGCTTTCACATCAGAGAGCTGTGCTTAGCACCCACCAGTCCCTTCCACACACATCCCTTAAAGGTTTCATCTTYTGTGTTGGAAACAGGCAAGTTATTCCTATCACACTGCTCCCAAAACAAATTTCTCTCACAATGCATCTTTACCAAACAATTCAGGAATATATAAAATGCATTTCTACATTGCAGRTGGATAAAATATATCCTATGAATGTAAAGCTGTTTTAAGTTGRAAATCTTGTGACTGTATTGCAAAAYATTAAAGCATAAATCATAGTATTTAGCAAGACAAACAAAGCAGAAGCTGTATTTCAATAATGGGAGTTTACAAGATCCTTGTACCATTCTCAGCACTAACACAGCAGCACAATCAGGAGAAATGAGGCTCTCATGGCCCTGGCTGTTATTATATAAAGTTCTTTATCCAAAACTTCTTGACACTTTTCTTCAAAAACTTTGAACCTGATCAATACCCATAACTAAACAGGCCTGGAAATCAATCTGTGCTTTCAATCCCCCATATTTTATGAAAAACAAATAAACCATTGCATGTGAAACAAGAAACACATAACCCCAAAGCAATCTGAAACCTTTTTACAATACTCAAGACTGATTAGTTTGAACAGATTCAGTGACCTTATTTAATAATAGATAATAATGTTAGTGACCACACCAGAAAGCTTTGAAAATAATAKACAGTTAATCATACACAACTAAAAGTTTTATAAGCATTGAAAAAAAATTACAATATTGAATATTAAGGTCATTTCCAGCCAAGTATACAAACTTTGGATAGACTTAGATCACATTTGAGTAACCTAACTTACTGAAAAACAACTATTTATAAGAATAAATCTGAGCATGTAATTCTCTTTGATTCTAATCTGGAGCTTCAATTCCTAAACCAGTACAGGGAGGACTAGAAATATGATCCTTATAAAAATATCTTCATCAAAATTCAGAAGCAATTAAAAGCAATCAAACAAAAAAGCACTCAGATTTGAAAAGAGCTGTAATTGTCCAGTGATAAGAATCCTAGAAATGCTGCAGAAGTTGAAGTTGGCCAAGAATCAATCAGGTATAATTTGGGCTCCCTTTTGGCAGAGGGATAAACAGGATAAACTCTCAAGGTCTCTTTGCAGCCTACAAATTTTGTGAAGTGATTTGGGATCTATAAAGACAAAATCCATCATATAAACATAAAAGGGCAAAATTCTGCTCTTTCTTTAGTGTGTGCAAGGCCCCAAACACAGAGGGAGAGAAGAGCTCTCACTTCAAAAGCATGAAAGGCTTTAGTGCAAAGCCCAGTGTCAGGATCAAAGGGAGGCMTGAGGTCCTGCATGCGATGGGGGAGCAGGGAGCTCATCCCTGCTGCTGCCAAGCAKGCAGCARCAAGGGGACATCCTTCCTCCTGCTYCATGCCATGGCAAGTGCACTCACAGATAAAAGCAAAAGCAACTTTCCTGCTGGATCCATGCTGRCTGAACACATCTGTGAACAGCTGGGAAGGTGGAAAGTGGGGATCACCTCATTTGAAGATGATAAAGCCTTTTCTTACCCAGGGTTTTTCCTAATGGCTATTGTTTATGATATGAAACAATAACACTGGGTATTTGTTTTCCATGGATTTAAATTCCCATGTCCGAAGAATAAAGGAATGAAATATGCTTGCTTGAGATTTTACTGAAAAACTAAGAATGAACATGCATTTCATTGTGTAACCAGAATAGTACTTAGCAAATGTATAACTGCAAAGAAAAAACAGCACATTAGATTTCTAAGTATCTTTTCAGAAACAAGTTAAACTTCTCTTGACTRATTGCAATATTTTGCATTGATCCACCCATAGCAGGATGTTGCTCTGATGCAAAAACACAAGAAATAAGAATGCTTTAAAACATGAGCACTAAAATTAATACAGGAATGAGGCAATTGTTCAAAGCTATCCATTTATTGAAACGTGAGGTCTGTTACCTTGGTGTCTCTACTGCAACTCTACACTTTTAATACACATTTTGCTTGGGATCAGCTCCTTCAGGCTCATTTTTGGTGTTCACAGCAACAGCCCTGTGCCACAGGAGGGCCTGGCACATTGCAGCCCATTTATGTGGCAGCCAATCCATCCCCTTTCCAACAAGCAGAGATGACAATTAGTGACAAACACAACCACAGAGTTTCCCTTAAAGCACCAGAGCAGCTTCTGCTGTCAGAGCAGTTGCACAAGTTCATCTTGACTTGGTGTCTTCTATTACAACTCTTACAAAAATAGGTGTGAAGGGCACTGGAAAATGCCGTGAAAAGGCAAATTAATTACTGAAAACAGCACAGTRGGGGTGAACACTGCTAACAAGGGCTGCTTAAACAGATCAGAATTCATTCTGAAGGACTTTAATTCTCTTTCAAACCATTTCCTTTTGTGTCCATTGTGTTTCTGAGGGTGAACTAGACACGGTGAAAAGAAAACACTAATGCAAAATAAGCAATTAGCTCAAGAGTCAGATTCACTTTGGAAATTGCCAACTATTGCAGCTAGGGCAGAGGGAGAGGAGACAGTTACATTTGCAAAMAAACAGCCTTTTACTACCCATCTCAAAGCCACCATGGCAACTGGACCTCGTTTTTTCAGTAGTGCAGAGCACTTTTTATCTTCACAAAGAAACACTCAATCACTAAAATAAAAGAGCCATCTCTGTGAACTGGACTTCTTGAATGCAACGTTTGAGTAAGTGCATTTGTCTTCAGCACTAAGGACATATTCAAGATTTCTTTCATTTTGGATCATAAACACTTTCCCTTTACTGCCTGTACTGTGGGGATCTGAGGGTTGCTGACACTCTTGTGGCTTGCAGGTTATATTTTCTGCCATTATCCTTATATTTGCTGGCTGTATGAAAACTGAAAGTGGGAAGTCATTGCTGCTTCATCGAATGAACCCTGGCTGTGAGTGCCTGGAAAGTTCTGCTAATGTCAGGAAAGGTGAATGTTCTATAGGATTTTTCCTGGAGCAGCTAACTAGAACAATAACATATGCTGGAGCACGTCCATGTAAATCCTGAATTTTTCTATTTGAATTGAGCTTACTGTTCTCTTYTTTGGTATGAAATATTCATGGCAAGAAAGAGAAACCTCTTTAGYGTGGGGTTAAGCTTTTAAATACTATGAAGAGTTTTAAAATGTCATGGCAATGTAAAAGCAAGCAATATAAATATTATGAGTTTTCCTAAGTCAAATCTTTGGATTTTCTGATAGCAACAGATTACATTCAATATCATTTACACATTAAGGTTTACGCTTCAGGTAAATTCTACGGGTCTYTCTGAGTACAGAATTAGTGTGCTGCTTCTTCCATCACAGAACCTCTTCCTCCACAAGATCTTCAGTTTCCTGTAGGAACTGCACATGGGGAATAGCCCAGGAAAAGGCACCAGACCCAGCTCATGGAACTCTACTCACCAGCTTCCTTTCCTGGCACAGAATCATCTGTAACACTGAGGAGCTTCAATTCAGCATGGAGCCTCTCACATTCCAGTTCATGAATTTAAAAGGAGATAATTCAAATTCAGAAATAGAAACATTTCCTCCTGGAGCTCACWAAATCCCTTTATTTGGGAGATTAAACCTCTGCCACTTGACAAAGCGACARGAGGAGGAGCTCCCTAAACCTTGATCATTTTGCATTCACACTCTACCCCCTCCTTACCCTTCCTCCTGTTGCTGGGAGTCCACATGGGACAGAATTATGTTTTAGTGCCYTGTCCATTAACATATAAAAAAAGAGAGAAGAATGGGAAAATAAACTTCTTTTTCCCAGGCTGAYCCCTGCCTCTGACAGCAAGATTAAAAGTTCAACTGTCCAGTTACCAAAGACACAAATAATGGACATCCAGCAAGTCCCCAGCTCCTCAGAAGTGACATTGTGTGCTCATTTAAAGCCTGCATTGATCTGCCTCTCCTCACTTGCTGAAAAGCCCTGATAAGGTAMAGAGGAGCAAAGAGAAATCCAGATTTTGCAATCAAGCTGTTTTGTACTCCAAATTAATATTTTCATATTTGCTGTAATTCAAAGATGTTCARATCAGCACATATTACCAAGCTGAACTGGTTATGCATAATTTTAATTCTTGCAATTTGTCACTTGCTTTCCAGACAATAATGTTATGTTGTTTCTAAACAAGGATCATAGTGACTTTCTCACTTTATGGGTCCTGCAAATTGCTTTGTTTCACACAGCCATACTCTGTTATGTTTCAATTACAGTCACATTTTATAACTGACATTCTTAAAAGTATTATATGTTAATATATTAATTTAAGGAATGTCAGATGGAGTGTGTAGACTTAGCACAGAACRTATTCTGACAGACCTGACAAAAAACATGAAAAATGTGTGCTTTCTATCATAATGATTATTTTTCAGATAACACCAGCTGTGCAACTATTAAACCAAGTGACTGCTTTTCCACATAACACCAAGTACCAGCATTCAATCATGAAAGAAATATAAATCTCCACGGGCTTTTTCCACATGTTTTAAATCAGCAGCAATCTGTGCATTTGTATCTGCATTAAAAACATGGTAAAAACCAGGAATGTCTTCCAGCTGAAAACTCTTTGGCATTTTATTGACAGGGACTATGATTGGCTTATGTAGTGTTATGTTTATAGGGATGTAGTTCAGCTTTAATCTAAGTTCCAAGTTAAATATGACACACACAAAATTTCACTAACTAAATAACTTGAGCAACTACAGCAAAGATTAAATCTTTTATTTCATCCTCCCCATTATTTTATCATGGAAGCCTTGGATTCTTCATCAGCTTAGAATTGTTCATCACTTAGAATTGTTCAAATCTAATGCATGATGAAAGGTACCATTCCCCTTGTAAAACTCCAAGCTTTTAAAAGAGTTTTTCCTTCTCCCCCTCTACTCTGCTGCCATAAGATCCCACCTGGAGCACTGCATCCAGCTCTGGGACACCAGCATAAGAAGGACATGGACCTGTTGGAGTGAGTCCAGAGGAGGCTGGAGCACCTCTGCTCTAGAGTCAGACTGGGAGAGCTGGGGTTGTTCAGCCTGGAGAAAAGAAAAGAGGGCTCTGGGGAGACCTTACAGCACCTCACAGTGCCTGAGAGGGGCCACAAGAGATCCAGAGAGGGACTTTGACATGGAAATGAGGTCATAGGACAAGGGCTTATGGCTCTAAACTGAAAGAGGGTGAGTTTACATTGGAGAGGAAGAAGGAATTCTTTCCTTGAGGGTGGGGAGGCCCTGGCACAGATTGCCCACACAGGCTGTGGATGCCCCTCCCTGGAAGTGTTCAAGGCCAGGTTGGACAGGGCTTGGAGCAACCTGGGAYAGAGGAAGGTGTCCCTGCCCATGGCAGGGATTGGAAWTGGATGATCTTTAAAGGTCCCTTCCAAGCCAAACCATTCTGCAATTCTATGATTCAGCTGTTCTTGGATATKACAAGATTCTGTCTACAAGCTGCACGTTCAAGAATAGCTTTTCTTGACAGCTTTGCAGTTGGATCCTGCCATCCTACATTATATGCTGCAAGACAAAAACAGTCTTCTGCCTAATTTCTGCCCTCCTCTATGGAGTTCAGATGGGCTAATTAAACACCCCCAATACTCTTTTGTGTTCATTTCAGTTTGAGAATCACACATCACTGCTGTATCTCAGATCCTGAGGAAATGAAAAGGAAACACAGTCATTTTTCTGGGCACACTATTTCAGATTTGGTGAGCTATAAATGCTCCAGGGCAACAGCCTTTGGAAACTGAGGTGTCTTGAACTGGTCTGTGACCCCATAATGTGATAAATGGAATAGCTTAAAAATGTAATAATTACATTGAAATATCTGATTCAGACTATGACACCAATTCTGAGGTTAAAACATGTATAAAATGCTCTATGTCTTTCTATGTGAAAGGTTATAAAGTAGGAAAAAGGAAAGCATAGGTTCAGCTTGGTATTGCATGCACATGC
Organism: Alauda arvensis; assembly: GCA_902810485.1. NCBI lineage: Eukaryota > Metazoa > Chordata > Aves > Passeriformes > Alaudidae > Alauda > Alauda arvensis. The sequence goes on along the minus strand of CADDXX010000051.1, from coordinate 1,104,206 downwards.
AAGGCAAATAATCCTTGTGAGGAATATGGCTCATAAAGGATTTGGTCACACTGACTGAAAAGCAATTGCTTAGGGCCAGGAAGAARAGTAATCCACTTACATATCTGACACCTCCCTGGACAATCAGAAAATCTAAGTCAGTATAAACTTTGCAAAAATGTTAAAGCAAATGCTCTACTGAATCATTGTATTCAGACAGAAAACTGAATCAAGATGTGTTTAAATCCAGTGGGTTYCAATGTCCCTATCCCTTAACTGGAGAAAACACAACACTTGTGACCTCCCCATCAGGCACTCAAGACCCCAGATTTCAAATCCTGCTAGGGCTGCTGCTCTATCTGTCTTCTCTAACCTCCCCAACTCCACACCATTTCTCCACAGATCCTTATAATGCTCTTTTCTGYCTTTAGGGCTCACAATAARRGGAAAAATCCTATCAGAATTAAWWTTTTTMAAAACAAAACAAAAMAAAMMAACMAAMMAAMMAAAAAACCAACACAATAAAAACCACCAGTCTTAACCCATCACAGCAATGGATGATTCTTGGTTTCTTAGGAGCAGTCAATCACATAAATAATTGAAATTATCTGTCCTGTGTTGCCAGGCAGATATGCCCAGAAAGGCCTYGAGACCTTTGCTTTCATCCACCTGGTAATTTATCCAAAATGGGGGGATGTTCTATATTCTCATCTCTTTATTATTCATAATTGTTCTTAACCTCATCAAATTGCTGCTCTGGGATGCTTAAGAACAGGCATTTCCCTGTGGTTACTGGACTTCCTCCTATCTGAAAAGTAAAAAATTTAAAAAAAATTTTAAAAAGGCAGAGCACTGTCAATCAGTCACAGCWAGCAAGATCTAAACAGCTGGATTATGCTCCTTGGGGTGATTTGTCATGCAAATACTTTCATTTCAGTTCAAGCATGGTTATTATTTCAAAATCTTTTGGTTTTGACTTACTGGACTTAGAAACATCCCTCTTAAGCAGCTGGGGTTCCACAARCACGACACAACGCTGAATTATTTACTTGTTCATCAGTGACTCTCTTAAAGAATATATTAGTACATAAAATTACAAAATGGAGTGAGCCTCCTTGGAAGCGTCAGAGGGAGAAACGCTGGGAATCTTTAGCCATCTCTGTTTGGCCAAGGAAAAACAYGGAGAGCAGCCCCTAGCAGGMTRAGCTGACCTGTTGTTACCCTCCCAKCCTGCTGATCCTCCCAGCCTGTCAGGTCTTGTCAGAGCACAGCTCCAGGGAATTGCTCGTGGTGGATGTGCTGAGCAGTGTTGTTCAGTCCCTGGCACACGTTTTACACACACACCTCTAATGCCAGTATCACCTGCACTCAGGAGGTGCTAAAGGCTAAAATCACAAAGCTGCCAAAGGAAACTCATGGCTGCTGTCACAGAACAGCCCAGCAGTCAGTGGTTTGCTGGCAGAGGGGAGCTCTGAGGACTGCCCTGGGGGCTCTTCACTCTGTGGAAGTAGCTAAAAATTCAATGGAAACAGCAACCAGGAACCAAGCATATCCTGAGCCAAATGAATCAAGTTCAACCAAATGTCCCTTCTAACTCTGCTGATTTGTATGCAAATCAAAGRAATTCACTGTTATTGGGAGAATAATTTTCTTTTCACTTAAGCCATGAGTGATCTTGAGGCTGAYCTTTAACCTTGAGCAAATCTGTTGACTCTTTAGATCTTAGGTCTTTTGCTCYCACAGTCATTCAAGAACTCTGCCCTATCAGGTGGGATGATTTTCAGAGCAGGAGATAATCTCCTTCCAGACACTTAAATGTGATGAAATTCAAATAYTTGGTTTGGACCATTACATGTCATCATGATATATAATAACAATAACAATATACAGTTCCATAGTTAATTTTTTAACATCCCTTTTAAAGAGGGATGCAGAGAAACTAAGTCCAAATTTGAAAAAAAAAATTAAAAGCAGTATATTATACAGTTCCTTAGTCCATGGTGTAGAATGATAAACATTTACAATGTGTATGTGCAAACAGAGGCYTGTCTGGTGCATACATGCACATTTCCATTTCCCTTTAACAGTAATAATAACCTTCTTGATGTATAGAATTGCCATGGACTTATTAGAGGAAGAGGCAGCTAAGCCTTTAGCAGCAGGTGGCATGCTAAAGGAGAGCAAAGTGCTTCTTGTTGCCAAATAAACACAGCAGCCATTCTGCACTCAGCAGCCTCACCTCCAGCCCTGGAAGTCAGCACTGCTGGTTTATCAGTGTTAAGTGATAGGGAGGCTGTTGGCAGAACTTCTTTATCTGCTCTTGTTCTGAATCCTGCTATCTTTCACATTTACCTAAACTACCATGACAAACAAGCTCAGTTTTCACWCCTCAAGGAGCTCAGGCCAGAGCTGAGCACTGTTTTGGCCAGACACAAGGTAAGGAGTGCCTGTGGCTGGGTCACTGTCCCCCAGGCAGGCCAGGAACACTGAGCATTTCAATGACACCTGTTGTTCCACACTCCCTGTTTTGAGCACACCTGGAGCACCAGGAATCAGGGGAATCAGGGCTCTCCCACTGGCCTGGGTACTTCTCTGCAGCCCTGTGCTGAGCTGTTGTCTCCTGCATGGTGCAGCTCCTGACCAGGCAGTGGTGGCAGGACWCACCTGTGACAATGTCACACCTGGCACGATGTGTGGCAAATCAAAAAGGATGCCAGCTGGTGCAGCCAGCACTGTGATACCTGATTTCCATACCTAAGAGAAGACCTCCACCAGGACAYTGTGCCTGAAGCACATTACTGATTGGGTACTTTTTCTGGGTATGGGTTTCACCTTTCAATTCATATCCGGGGTAGTGGAGAATCTGGCCAAAATAGTTCCAGATAATGCACATCAATCCATTCTCCTCATCTTATGAATGCTTATGGGAAGGTGGGACAAAATGTATTCTTAATTTTTTTTTTCCCAAGAATTCCTTAGTCCAGGTTTCACACAGGGAATAACTTTTCCAGTAACAGAACCAGCAGCCTAARAAGTGCAATATCATGGATTTCTCTTGCCAGCATGTTTAACACATTGGTTTAATGGACTGGTAATAGAATAGCTCYGTTTTCTAATGGGTGGAGTTGTCCTTCACAATCTTCTGCTGGCATGCAAGAACAAAGCCTACCTTCTCTTCACCTTTCTGATRGCAATTCAATCATTYCTGTAGATCAGTAAATCAGTAAAGYCACCTGCAAAACCTCTGGGGCTTCACACTGTGTGATGCTTAACTTCCCTGCACAGGAATTATTTTATGAAGTGATTCAGTGCCCTGCACAGACCTCCACCCTCCAGAAAACTGCAGCTGTTGACTGCAATAGATTTTTCAACAGAACAGTCAAACAACACAAGTGATTTGCAACATTGCAGGACCCAGTAATTCCCACTATTCATCTTTTCAGGAGAGCTTTGGATCCAATGAAGATTTATAAGCAGAAAGCCACTTCATTCTCAAATAAAGTACAACTGGCACTAGAAGGCACACACACATTTAGCAGGCTCTGTTCATAACCTGCTGCATCACTTGGTGCTGTAAAGTCTGACCTAATTTGACACGACAGCTAAAATTTAARGGACAACATTTCCCACTTCCCTTCCAAATGAGAAAACTGCAATGCTTCAACAAAAGCTGGCCAGCAGAAGGAGGGCAGACTGGGAAGTGTCCATGGTCTGCCAAATTCAAATTACTGTTCAGTAGTTCAGCATTTTTTGGGGCAAAAAAACAAATGAAAAAACAAAAACCTAAGAAGAGTAATTAATTGTCATTTAGGAAAAGTCCTCAGTGAAGTGCATTTTTTGTCTTGAAACCATACATTCCAGTTTATCAGCAAACCTAATTTTTCTGCACCATTCCCTATACTAATGGCAATTCTAAGTTAATAGCTTTGAATCAGAAAAATATGGTCATTCTAAAACTCAAAGCAAAAAGTCCTCAGAAGCATCTTAGTACTTTCCAATAGTTTCAGGGTTTTTTTACCTTCCTGAGATGTTTGAATCTGATGTCTGGAGAGTAGGACACATCTCTATTATTAATGCATCTCCTGGGATGGTATCTTTGAAACTGAAGGATGTATTGTATTTAGACATAAATAAATAAAGATCTGAGTTTCATGGATTGCAAAAAAAGAAAAAAAAACAGCTTAGGGATTCAGAGGTTCAGAAGAGTCAATTCAGAGAGCAAGCATCTCCTAACCAACCCAAAACTTCTGCACTGTCTGCTTCATCTCTATTTCTATATTACAGATCCTAAATTATTTCTTCTTTCTGGATATGCCCAGAACCTAACATCTCCACACAAGAAAATTATCAACTCTGTTTTAACTTCTTAACTTCACCTTAATTTCTCTCTTCACCAAAATGCAGAAGTTTTAGGATAACATTTCAATCTAATCTGCATCAACCTGAAATGCCACCTGAATTTTTATTTGGTTTTATTAAGTGCCTTGTAGAGGGATGTTTGGCAAAAAAAATAGAATTCCACAAGTCAAAAACTTTAACCCAGAATTAGCAGCCTGCCCTGTATTTCATTTCCCAGTCAGGAAGACACTGGAGTTCAGAACAGTCAAAAGCTAAGAAAAATGCCATTCAGTCTAAGCAAACCCTAATCTTCTGTGTAATTCATGATGGTGGGACATTTAGAAAATGGGATAATTTTCCCAAATCATCCTAATGTGTGGAAGACATGAAAATTGCCATTTTCCATCATCCCTATGCTTTCCCTGAGTGAATGCCTGAGACAATCATGTTAAAATGCTACTCAGGAAAAAAAAAAAAGAAAAAAGAAGCAGCAGGGGCAGTAGAAGCATTCCTGCTGACAATGCTTGTCCTACCTATTAGTAGTGATTGTAGAAGACCTTACAAAACATTAATAAAGTCAGTTTTCATCTTTAGTGCCAGGTGCCTTCAAATTCTTAGGGGAAGTGAACTCTTGCTTGTGCTACCTGAACCACTGAAAGTAGTGCAAAGGCACTATTTTCTCCAACAGAGATAAAATAATAATTTTTATAGTAACTCTCATTTCTTCAGTGAATTAATAACATTTCAAAGAGGACTTCTGACCCATCCTTTCAACTTAAATTATCCAGTTATAATTACCTGGTAAAATATTATGTCATTTCCATATGCGTGGTTAAACCTTGCCTTTCATGACTAAGGCTGATTACATTCCAGAGCTGTAATTTACAGATTTCTGATATTCTTAGAGAATTAAAATATATTGAAAAATAAATCAAGCTATGTGAATCTCATTAGGGAATCATCTCTAGTAGTTCAAGCAAAGGTCTCATTTATAACTTACAAGCAGCTTTATATTTTTTTTTATGCTGTTGGCACCTCCCTAAAAGTTTTGCAGTGACATTTGTTATTGATCTCGCAGGAATTCAAAGGAAATGCCTCTTTCCATTTAGAAAATTCCTTATTTAGGATGGCAGGGGCAATGGCTTTATTCTAAACATTCTCCCCTGCTATCCACCTTGAGTYATCACTGTAGGTGCTCATGTTAGAAATATTAAAAATAAGAGATARCTGATCATAATGCTAACCCTGGTTAAAGAAATGCTGGCTTTCATAGCCACTTATATAAGGTGTAATCACAAAAGTSTAGGTAGACTCATCCTCACCCACTGAGCAGGTCACCCTGCTGTAGAAGGAGATGAGGTGGCTCAAGCAGTTCCTGCCTCTCCTAAACCCACCCTGGCTGGGCCTGATCCCTGGCTGTCCTGCACATGCCACTYGATGGCTCTCAAGATGATCTGCTCYGTGACTTTTCCCAGCATCAAGATCAGGCTGACAGTTCCCTGGATCCTCCTTCCAGCCCTTCTTATTGATGGCTGTGGTGTTTGCCACTTCCAGTGGATTGGGACCTCCCCAGTCAGCCTGGACTGCTGGGAAGTGATGGGAAGTGGCTCAGGGAGCACTTCCAGCAGGTCCCTTTGGGTGGATCCCATCTGGGATGGGATGCAGAGCTGTGTGTTGGACACACACAGTGGTGCAAGGAGCAGGTCACTGACCTTGGGTTAAGGGGGCTTCATTCTACTCCCTGTTCCCCCCTTCAGCTCTGGGGGCTGGGTACCCACAGTAAAACTGGTGTCACTCTYAAAGACTGCAGCAAAGAAGGCACTGAGTATCTCAGCCTTTTCCTCATGCTTTGGCATTATGTTTTGCCTCCCATCCAATAAAGRATGGAGGTTCTCTCAGAGCCTCCTTTAGTTGCTAACATATTTATAGAAATATTTTTATTGCCTTTTAAGGCAGTAACCTAATTAAGTTCTASTTGGCTTTGACCCTTTAAATTTTCTCCCTGCATAAACTCATGACACCCTTGTGTACCTCCTGCAYTGTTTGTTCCTTTTTCCAACATTCACAAACTCTCTTTTTTTCCCTGAGTTGCAGCCTCAGTTCAGTCAGGCTGCTCTTATTCCCTGCTGGCCCCTCTTCCAGCACACTGCAACAGCCTGATCCTGTGCATCCTTGATTTCCTTCTTGAACAATGTCTAACCTTCCTGAACTCCTCTGCCCTTCAGGATCACCTCCCARGGGACACTGCAAGCAGATTCAAAATGATAAACTCTAGTGTGTACAGACCATAGTTCAGGAAGTTCTCTGAAGCTCTTTGACTGAACCTAAACACAAAGACTCGCAGGCTGCCTAGAGCCTGAGATATTCTGGTCATGAAACATTACCTCCCCAGCATGTGATATGCCTATCAGCACAGAAGTGGTAAAACGGAGCAGACTAACTTTATTTATTACATTTGTATTGCTTACAAAACCATTTACTTAATGGATGGGTATCATTAGCAGTCCGACCACAAAAAAAAAAATACAATGATGTGTTACACAGGTTCATTAAAATAATATTTCAAAGCAGTCATTAGAACAAGAAGCTAAAGATCCAAGAGACAGTAAGTTATCTGCAAATAAATGAGGCAGAACAAACATGTTTTGAAGTAAGTTAAGGAACATGTTTACAAATATAGTGCACCATGAAGAAAACAGGGCATGAAGCTCAGAGACTGCTGTTCATGCAACTCCCTGCACAAAGCAAAAGCGGCAAGTAGCCTTGGCTCAGGGGTTCTCAGCCCTGTGGTCAGCGTGCTGTGCTAAGGAGAATGTGCCTGAACACAGGGAGAACAGTATATAAAGTTCAGTATATAAAGCACAGGAAAGATAAGGCTATGTGTAACAGTTCCTTAGACTAAAAACAGAACTACAGATATTGTCACCTCCTACTGAGTATTAAAAAAACAAACAAAAAAAACCTAACAACAATTAAAAAAAACCACAATCATAAAAGACTCCCCAGACTATTGCAGAATCAAAGAGCATCCTTGTGCTCACAGGCTTCCATGGTGAAATRAAAGCATTTCCAGTATGCCAGGCAAAGGTTGTAAGGACTAAGCTGCTGTGACAGCTGGGGAATCATAAATTTGCCTTATGGTAAATTCAGTCAAAGAAACATGAGTGAAGGTTCTTGAGCATGATACTCATTTACTGGAACAGCTATTAGCAGAAATGCAGAAAACAGMAACAGGGAAAACAGGCTTGTTGAAGCATAAAGGTAAAAGGCCAACACTGAAATCATGCTGGACAAATGGCAGAGTTATATCAGAAAAATTTTGGAGAAGGACAAAACACAGAAGTATAAAGCCCACTCCATTTTAATATATTCCTCTTCTCTCTAAAAAAGGACAGTGATGGTGATGATTTTTTGAACAAAATTTAGCCTGACTAGAAGGAAAAGTCATCCAGAATAAGAGCATAAAAGTTGCCCTCATTTCATTACATATGAAATGCTCCACCTGATTTTCATCCTTTTCCTGACTTTAAGTTTTAAAAAAACGTGAACAGTTATTGCTGTCAGGAAACTACCAGGACTAATAACCAGCCTATAACTAGCTGCTTAGAATTATCAGCACGTTTAAWTTTCTGGACCACCTTCTATCTAATGAAATTAAGAAAGCTGTCTTGCAGCCATCAAAGCACCGAGCAGCTGACGGCCTGAGAGGRGCTCCTGTGCTCCCCAAACCACCTGTGCCACAAATGTTTTGTTCTGGGCCAGCAGTCACACAACTGTGCCTGCGTCAAACAAGCAGCATGAGAGAATGATTTAATAAAGAGGAAACTGGAGGAGGGAGGAAAGAACATTGTGGAAAGGAAGTAACAGCTCCCAAGTTAAAGTTGCAATCGATTTCTATTACAAAGCYCTCTTTTAGCAGTTCTATCATCAGGCCTAGATTGGAAGAGGTGCTCAGCTCAAAAATCTGCAAAAGCAGAAGGGAAAGTTTGAACAGGCTTTGGTTCTAGCCTGTTAAAATATTGTCAGGTTTCAAAGTCACCTATCATATTCCTTAGTCCCATTCTGTCTTAAAAAAATTCAAATAAACCAAAACCTTTCTCCAGCACCCCTGAATCTTGCAGCCTTACACAATACTTAGCACTCCCTGGGGAGCACTCACTATACACCATGAGGAGCAGCAGCAGTGAATAGGATGTCTGTGTATTCTTGCTATTGGATAGTTTGGATCAGATCTGGGATGTCTGGGAGCCTTTCCATTTACTTTCTTCTAAGAGATAAAAAAAGACTTCTAAAACCTCAACCAAAACCAAGGGAAAAACAAAGTAGGTTGATCCCAAGTTATCTTCTGTGACCAGCTTCTCAAGCTATTGTAGAACCTTCAAAGACTTCCACAGCCTGGAAAGTTGTGTTTCCATTTTTATTTTAGCCAAAATGTCTGCTTAATCAAATAAGAATGTCATATCTATTTTTTTTAGGGAAGCAAGGGAAGAGGTTATGGCATTTTACATTGTACTTAAGTAAATCTAAGTGACTTACCAACATGCATACAAGATAATATTAACTGGGCTAGAGAAAAGCAATCCTCATTTTTTAATTTACTGCCATATCCTGAAGTGTTTATTCAATATATCTCATTATTGGAAAACTCAGACTTGTTCASTGTACCAGAATAGGAGCTGAGAAASAAATCTCATTTGTTGTAATATCYCTGCCATAAGGGATTGAGATGGGATAGAAAATGACAAAAGGAGGGTAAGAACCATTAAGCTAAAGGACAATGCAGGAAAAAAAGCTAAGTGAGAGTAAATTAATAAATGGCTATTTGTTTGGTTTTTGAGTACTACAAAAAAAGGAAATAAAAAACTCAGCCAAGAACTGAGCACGTGTCAGCCAAGAACAGAATGCCAGGTGCTGGCCAGGAGAGGMTGTGGGTGAGGACAGCTCCTGCCTGGTGCAAGGAAAGCCCTGCTCAGCACACCCAGCTTTGTGTGCAGCTGCCTGAGGCTTCAGAGCTGAATTCCTCAYCTCAGGACAACTCCTGTGTGCAGCTGGGGCCTCAGCCTGTGCAGGAATCCCCAAGGGTCTCTGCATAAATAAACCACAAAGGAGATAAAACACGCCAGTGACCCAGTTTGTTCGTGCCATTGTCACTGAGTCTGCCCTCAGGCTAATGCAGATTAATCCTTTTCCCTGATTAACAGCATCATTAARGAAAATAAATAAAGTTCTCAAGAATGTGTGGAGTGTCAGCACCTGCATATTTGCAGTTTCTGGAGAAAGCAAATCCAAGCCAGTGTGTAACCTCTGTGCTCATCTCTGCCAAAGCAAGGACTGGACACATTTGACAAAGGARCTCTCAGACTGCAAAACACCATGAAAAACACATGAGGCAAGTCATTATCTTGTTAATTACTTACAGGCTTATTGCAGGTGAAAAAAAAATCATGTTATTTACATTAATTTACCTGTCACCCAAACGATAAGCTAAAATTTAATAAGCTTCATATTGCAAATACACTACAGACTGTGAATTAGTAAGAGACACGTGGAACCTTTACTTGTGATGACAAATGCTAGAGGACTCCTCATCACACAKGAATCAGCCAATTTTTGCTCTTGAGCTTTCAAGATCCACCTTACCCCAGGTATCTGCAATGCTGGTACCAGTGAGGAGAAGCTGCTGGCAATCACATCACACAAAGCATTGGAGATGGCCAAGTGTGCCCTGAGATGACAGGATTAGTGCTGCCACCAAGCACTTCCCCTATTTTTGTGCAGTGAAAACCTAAGGAAGTATTTTACCAGGTGTTATTATAAAGTGCTGGGACCTACCAGTATTAGATAAATTCTTCTATGGATCACGTGAATTTAGAAACCAGATGAGCTTATCAAGAAAGGTGTGTATCACTTCCATAGGACAAAGATTCTCACAAAATCAAGTGCGCTATTTTTTTACTGCAGTTGTCACCCTGGAAACCTCATTAAACAGGCAAAAATCCATTAAATACTAGGTGGATCAAGCCYATAAATATTATGAAACAAATTTCAAAGTCTTTCCTAAAACAACCATTACAGAAACTCAGGCATGACTGAAAACCCCCAACTTTCCCTGGGCAACCAAAACGAGGGCACAGAGGTACTGAGGGGACTGTGATAACTCACATCCTGAATTAACAGCAGTTCCAGCAGAGTTTACTGCTTCTAAAATTCTTTTGCATTCCTAAGGAACAGCTACTGCTATCATCYTGCCCTCTTTGACCAACACCCTAAACTTCAGCTTGTCTAAGGAAAAGGGGAAACAAGAAAGGGAGAAGATCCACATTAGTTGCTCCAAAAGTTTTTCCAAAAAAATCACCTCCAGTGAACCCCCTGCAAAACGAGTGCTGAAGAACTAAATAGCTCCTAATTTATTGCTTCATTCATCCAGTGAGTGCTAAGAAAATCCAATACTGAATTCATTAATAATATTAAAGCACTAAATTCTATGCTAAAGTTTACAGTTTCAATCAGCCACAATTCAACAATATTAAATTACTGCAACCACAGCAGGTGGGAATTAAAAATTACGGTTACTAAACAAGTAGAAAAACAAACCAAAACAAAAAAGGCTTTTATTGTTGTGACACATCTCTAATATGCTTCATAGCTGATTATTGGCACTGAAAAGATTAAAAAATTACTTTGTTATTTTAGTTTATGGTAGTCTAATAATTACTTAAGGAAAAGATTATATTTTCAAAAGCACTGATCAACMAGAACTCTTACACTGAGGTCAACAAAACCTTGGAGGCACTCAACATTATATAAAAAACAAATGTGGATGAACACAGCTGTATGGGAGCAAATACAATTTCAAATTTGAAAAAGAAATCTATCTTTAATATTTATTTTGATTCTTAGTTCTTGGGGATGAGGACAGGATTAATGAGGAAGAAGGAAGAGAGGAAATAATTAAAGGGAATGCACATGAGAGTMTCTGTGATTTTTCTGGCAAAACAATTTTTCTTTCCTTTGAAGGTGTGGAAAGTAAAAGCACAGAAATATTAAGTTTCAAAGGCTTAATTTTGTATCAAGTTTATGTAACATCTACAGGAAACCTCAATCCTCACAGATAGAAAAATCTCATTTTAAGAATAGAAATTCACTGTAATTGAAAAAAAAAACCCACACCAGACAGCAACAGCAAACCCTTCTACCCTCAGGGTAAGGACTGCTCCAGGCAGCCTGATTTGATCAGTTTGGGAAGCTCCTGAAACCAGTAACTTCTGCTGAAGAGATGCTGGAAGGCAGAGTAATGATCTGATTGTGATATRAAAATTGCAAATTCTGCCAGCACAGGAGAATGGGGACTCTTCTCTCACTGAAAAAAAATATTCTTAAAAATTTCAAAGAATTCCAAAATTTAATAACAGATTCAGCATATGCCTGAAAGGATACAAAGACCACAGCTAGRCATCAATGCACAAAACCAGTCATATTATTTTATCTTGGAAAACAACTGAACAAATTTGTTGAAAGTTKACACTTTCTGGAAAAATGTCCTAAACAGTTTAGTCCTATCTTCAATAGTAGCAATCATTTTGGTTTAAGTGTGAAATAATATTGTTCATGGGGTTTTGATAGTGAGTTTTGGAGAGATGTTTGGGCAGTGGAGAAAAGGRAAATGCCAAAATGTTGGAAGGGATCATTGTACACAGTGGGCAGCTGGATGTTGAGTTATGAAAAATTGAAACAGCAATTACACAAAACTGAATTTCAAATGGAGGAAATCAGATTTCTCTTCAAAGGGCAGAATATCAGAGGAACTTGTTAAACTTCTTCAACTCAGACAAAAACCAGTGATATGACATTCCCACATACGGCAATCCATGCTATAAATGGATTTATCCTAAGCTGTACACAACATGGATAAAGGCAACCAACTTCACTGCCCTACCATGGGAAGTAACTGGAATTCAGCTGTGCTTATCTGAACAACAGAGTTTGCCTTATATGCCATTAAAAATCAGAGCATCACTGACACTGACAATGTCAGTGACACACAAGGACTGTGCCACTGCAGCAAACCAGAAGTGAAACACTCAATTTCCAACTTCCAGGCTGCTTTGCTTGGTGCATTGCACAGAAAACATGAAAAGCACAAAGCAGCAGATTGCTGTCCTTGAGAGCTCTGACCCTCAAATGAATCCAGGTTTGCTTGCTCCATCTTCTAGGGCTAGAACTGTTTGACTGGAGATAGCTTTGTTTAATTAAATTTATGTCACAGGAACGTGGCTATTGCTTATTCAGTTCAGACAGACTTCTGAACTGAAATTAGAGCTCTGTCTTTTGGCAGCAAAGCAGGCTTTGAGAAACACCAAGGAACTTTGCTTCAGATGAGCAGACCCAGCAGCAAGAACCACCAGGGTGAAGTGYTTTTCATAGCAAACACTTACATACACAGGTAATGCACACAATGCACACTCCAAGTACTCAGTATTTGTTGCAAGCTTCATTTCTGCTTTACAGCTGAGAACAAAGAACCAAAGACCTTTACAGGCTAAAAGCACTCAACATGGACCTCGTGTGCCTCTCCTCAACCAGGAGGGCAAAACCTCCCCCACAGCAGAGAAAGCTGAAGCATCTGGCCAAGCTTCCTTTCCACATGTGGTGGCTTTAAGCTCTGCTTGGCACTGGGGGGGTGACCTGTCTCCCCTTGCTTAGTGCCACCACCCAGCTGTGGTGCCAAAACCACAGGAAAGGCTCCTGCCCACAGCTCTGCCTGTGCACAACACACACAATTAATAAAGGTGCTGCTCCCTGCACAGCCCTGCAGGGTCCCCAGAGCTCTCCAGCTCTGAGAGAGCCCAGCAGGGCCTGGGAAGGAGGAAAGCTCCCTTACTGCTGACTCCCAGAGACTCATCTCGAGGCACACACAGAATTAATTACTCCATGAGGTTCACAGCTACAGCATCACTTGAAAGTACGTGACATTTTTGGATAGTTCCCAGGCATTTGTGGCCAACAGGTGCCTGGTAGTTGCACAATTTTCTAATTAGTTCATGTGCTGTACTTCAAAACTAATTACTGAAATGGCTGGATTATAATGTTGCAGGGAGTCATTCATGTGCCACCTACCATTAAGGGGAGGGAAATTTTGTGAAGGTTAATTAGCATTTTTAAAGTACTTTGGAGATTAAAAGCTTTAACTATATGCCTAATAAAAGAAGTAAAGGTAATACTTTCTATTCAGTGGATTCCTTTTTGCATTGAAAGTGAATTACAAGGGTTGCTTTAAGTCCAAGAACATAAATTTTCATGTACAAGGAATTAAATCAGCTCCCAACAGGATCAATCTGTTGGAGGGTGGAGACCTCCAGCAAGACACAAATCATCAGAGGTGACCACAGCATCCTGGAGTGAGAGAGGCTGCTGCTTCCCAGGCAGAGGCTGTGTGCAACTAAAAGTAAACATTYCCCTACAACACGCCCTTGAAGAGGTAAAAAAAAAAAATCAAACCATTATGAACAGGTTCCTTTTTAATTAAAATAATTGACAGATATTCTCCCCTTGGGACATGTGCTGGATGTTCTCTGTTCAGAAAACACCCAGTGGCTCTCCAAGAGGGGATCTGTGTGCATCTGAATCTTTACTGAAGTTGCATCCTCAGCATTTTCCACTCTTCTTGCCCACTGCCAAGATTTTCAGGGACAGAGGACATCAGAAACTTTTTTCATAAACACAAACTTTTTTTCTTCAGACTTAGAGTTGCATATAATATATTTCATGAACTTATAATTGCTTTTTGTGAGCTTGGGAGAAAAATATACAAATCATTATTAAGCATACATGTGTATTTTGTATAAATTCTCCTTCTCTGCAACAGTAATGGAGGGGGGGGGAGTTCATTAATTTAAAAAAATTCCAATTATTTGGTTCACATGATTACTATTTATGCTGTAAATCCAAAATTGTCATCAGCTTAGAAAGTTATTACTGTCATCAATASAAAGATTACTTTAGTGCTACAGATGGTTGTCCTTTTATAGGCCATTTTAATGACTTGTTCTTATATAATCTGTCATGCATTATTTTGTTGTTGTTATGAACTTTTAAAGTTTCATATCAATCCATTTTGATGTTTACTAAACAGATGGTGTTACAAAAAAAGAAAAGGGAAAAGCATAATAATGACATTTAGTTHTCAAAAATACTCCAACAGCTACACATTTATTTTGTCAAATATGAAATCCATGTCATTTGTTAAAAAAAAAAAACTTAGCACAGAAACAAAATTATKCATAAGTTGTAAACTTAAACAGTTTACAAAGCAGAGCACGAAATGACTGAAAGAAGGTGKTTTTTTGAAAGGTTATTGCACTTCAAAAATGTTTGTCAATTAAAATATATAAAGAACCTATTTACTGTAGTTCCCAGCATTCCCTTTGCTTATCCAAAGCACTACTGTCAAATAACTGCAGTAATTGCTAAGTCATGCAGTAATTATTTAATATACAGGTGTGACTCAGATCTGCTGCTTGAAATCTGCTTGTAATTTTTGGTCATTATGTAAGCACCTCAATTTACAGAAAATTTTGCTTTATCATTGTAGTTTTTATGATTCTTTTGTTTAATCAGTGCACTGTCATCAAACAGACACAAAGATTTGAAGAGCAGAGCACTACAGCAAACAAAATTACCTAAATGAACTCAAAGCTTGTTGTGAATTCTACATTGAAACAATGAAACTGTTCAATCCCAATTCACCAGTACAAGCTGAAAAAACTTTCCCTTCCCACCCATGAATTGTAAGATTCTGGAGAAATCTGCCTCCAAATGTGGATATCATAAAGTGAAGCATTCTTAGATGAGGAAATTCCAGATTTCAGGATTCCTGAGCTCTACACATCCCAGTCCTGTAATACAGACCTCAGCTATAGAAYAACCTTTCTCCCAAACAATTCCTCCTGATTTCAAACTGTAAATAAAAGCTGCTGGTGGAGTTCACCTTCAGTTTCTAGCAAATATTAATGTGACTAAAAGTGAATATATTCAGGCAATAACAACCAGTGGAACTAGAGCAATTACATCATAAAAACCAACTCCAGCTGATGAACCTAACCAAGCTTTTAAATAGCCAAGGAAGTATCTTCTCCCTGCATTGCAGGAAAAGGAGGAAGACAAAATCAGAAAAATAAATGGGTTTTGTTCCATTTGTGCTTTCCACAAGTTTAGGCAGTTTTATGTTTATGATAAAATATCATGAGTAAAATACAACTAATTAGCCTGTGTTAATTGTGTTACCTCCTTACAGCATGCTGCATTAGAATAGGTATTACTGTGTAGCTGCTTTCTTACCAAGCCAACAGATGTGTCCCAGCAGGAAGTTCCTTCTACAATATGTACTTAGCATGGTGATAATTCATGCAAAATGTGCATTTCTCTTGACATAGGCAAAGCACTGAAAAGGAGGTGAAAAAAGGCACGATACAGATGGACTACTCTTACTAAAGGAACTTCTTAAAATGTGCAGATTTGTGCAATTGTTTTTAAGAGAGAAAGACAGAGCTACTAAATTCCCATTGCCCTAACAAGAACAAGCATCTGGTAGTGCAGTAAGTGGCTCACTGGGCATGACATGGGCCTCAGTGTTTATACTCCTGCGATCTAAACTGGGCAAAATTTATCTCTGGTGCAGCTCCATTTAAGTCCTTGGAATTCCACCAAGTCTGCATTTGATTTGATGGTGATCATTAACAATCAGCTAAAGGAAGGGCTATTATCAAGGCTGATGTCATTGCCTTTCATCAGTCTTCTACAGGGAAAAATTAGAGTTGACTTGAACTCAGGATGACTTCAGGGGTTTTTTTAAATATATTTGGACTAGTACAATATCAATTTCTCATTAAACGGAACTCATTCAGGCAGTGATTGCAGAGAACAGAAGTAAGTATAAAACTTTCTACCTTCCCTGATAATGTGTATATTTTTAAAGCACTGAAGACTCTCATTCATTACAGAAKCACAACTCCAACCATCTCTGAGGACAGCCATTAAAGTGACTGCAAGACACAGTACCTGTGGCTGCAGGGGCATATTTAATGAATAACATTCAGTGTCCTGAACAGACAAAACCAAGTTGCTCTAACAGACCCTGTTTCATCTCCATCTCTTGCTCCATTTGCATGTCTGTTGTGCCAACCATTGGGCTTTAAATCAGTGCAATCAACTGCCCAGCATTAAAAAAGGAACTACGTGATCTTTAGCAAGATGAAAGGGCTGGACAAAAGACATCTCAGGGCCAAGCTTTATGTTACATAAATGATGACTTTCACTTCAAATTATACTGTGTAAAAACACTTGTTTCAAAGCACCCTCATTGTTCCTGTGTTTAATCTGGGCTATGCTGGGTGCCACGCACACACTGCACTCTGCTCTGGGCCATGGTGGAAGGGCAACAAGTCTCAGATTCCCCAGTCTGCAGGCTGGAAGAGGCTGGATGTCTCACAGTCAAAGAAATCCAAATGTTTTATTGATTTGGAACAGACGTGTCTTTAGGCAGCCACGTGTGAGAGTAYCACCTGAAAGCAGCCAAGCAGCAGTCAAAAATCACACCCCAGCACTAGGCTGAATGATTATGACAAGCAAGGGATTAATGTGTACTAAAACCTCATCACTTCTCCAAAAGAGGAACAAGAAATGGCTCAGTCAGAGGTACAGTCACAGGTTAATGATCAGAGGGCTGGAACACCTCTCCCATGGAGACAGGCTGACAGAGTTGGGTTTCTTTGACAGAACAAGGGAGACCTTATTGTGTCCTTTCAGTACCTAATGGGTGCTTATAAGACAAAGAGGTTTTTTTTTTTACCAGGGTTCATAGTCATTGGACAAGGGGCAACAGTTTTAAATTAAAATAGGAAGATTTAGATTAGCTATAAGGAACACATTCTTAATGTTGAGGGTGGTGAGGCACTGAACAGGCTGCCCAGAGAAGCTGTGGATGCCCCATCCATGGATGTGCTCAGGGCTGGGTTGCTTGGGGCTTTGAGCAATTTGATCCAGTGAAAGAGATCCCTGGTCACAGAAGGGGGGTTGGAACTTGATGATCTTTAAGGTCCCTTCCAACCCAAACCATTCTATGATTCCCACCCTTTGATTCTGCCTTAGTTTTAGGGTTTACCTTCCCAGGTGGAGCTCTCCTTAGGGCTCTCTACTCAGTCCAAAGGCATGATTTGAGATTTCAACACCTCTTGCCCTTAATTTCAGTGCTCTCTCTTCCTCTCCCWGATTTTGCACCTTTATTTTCAAACAGAATGAGGAGTGTGAATGCTTGAAGTACAGACAGTTCTGCAACACTCTGTCCCTTAGGAAATGCTGACACAGCTCAGGATCAGAATTCCATGGAACCTAGAAAACTTTTTCTGAGGGAACAGCACAAGAAGATTTTCAAAAACATTTTCCCTAATTTTCCTTTTGGAAATAGATTAATAACTTCACCTAAACTTTGCAATATTATCAACAAAAAAAGTGCAAACATGCTGAAACCATTCAGGCTAAGACCTAAAATGTGTTTGTATCAGAGCTTAGCCACGAAAATATCTGGAAGATCTAAAAGCAAATGAAAACAAGATGTTTGAATGGAATTTCATGGGTTTGGATATCTCTACATCAGTACCATATATAAAAATGGCAATTTGTAATTTTAGCACAGTTTTGAATGCTATTTGCAGAGCTAGGAGCCATCATGTGAAGCTGCCCGCAAATTTCTATTTAATAAATATTGAGTTCCTACTCCATGTGGATTTTGCTACCTCAAAGCAATTTTAAAACACATCAATCAAATCCCTGTGAATCAGCAAAAGCAGATGCTGCTAACTGTTACAGGCAATATCACCTGAAGTTTCATTTTCTGCAGTGCTCAGTTAATGTAAAATGCATAGGAAGAGCTTGGAGCAGAGACTGGATCCTGGGACTCCTGACTAGAACTGACTATAACTAATTTCCCCTAAGTTCCCCAATCTCTAGGTCATTGCATCACTCTCCCCCTTCCCTCTCTCTGGTTGACTGAAGCTTGAAAATATTCATAAATATATAAGCACATCCTCACTTCTTTTTCCCTTTGCAAAAGGCATGGAGTGCCCTGAGAAGATGGGACATCCCTCTGCAGGGGCACAGAGCCTGTCCTGACCCACGAGAGCTGAGGATGGAGCACCAAGGGAGCCCTTCCTCATCTGCTGTGTGGAGGAGGCACCTTCACCATCCCCTTTCCTGCTTTCCAAGAAAAGGGCATTCCTGGTTCAGCTTTTGATGATGGAGGTGCACACCCTCCAGAGGTTCTGGTCTCTGTCAGAAGCAMTTTTCCCCACACCTGAGACAATGTGGAAGTTCCTTCCCAGGGCAGGATTCAAACAGCACTTACTCCTCCCAGCTCAGTGTGAATAAGCTCAGTGGACAGAGGCAGTGGCTGTCACATCCCACTCTCCCACACATTTCACTGTAGGAGCCTGAGCATTAGCTCAGCATCAGCTCCAAAGGCCAGCTCTGCCCTGTGACAGCTCAGCACCCAAGGTCCAAGTCACTCTGCAGATTTGGTCACTAGGGCACTGTAACAGCAGCAAATCTCCTCTCCTGCATGTTTGGAAGAACTATTATGGAAAGAAGTGGCTGGCCCCATGGACAATGAATATGTAAATGATATCTTTAGTGGCAGAAGTGCCTTCAAGGCACAGAGTAACAACAGGCCACAAAGCACCACTGGCTCACACACAGATCTCCCACTGCTGTCAGTGGGAATCTCAGGCAAAGACTGAGATCCTGATATGCCCCCGAGAGTCTTTATTCAAATAAGAAATTTAAATGACTGGTGAAGCTATAGGAAAAARCATCAAAACCAAATCCAACTGCTTTCAAAAATGGTAAATGAAAATCATGGTTTGTGCCAATTTTATATCAAATTTCYTTTTGATTACATGAAAACATAGGCTTAATGCTTCCAGCTTTTCTTACTCCCTCTCGAAAGCCACACTCCAACTGTGGAAATTATGAAGAATCCCTTCAAGAAAAGCAAAATTTTATTTTGGCCCAAGTGTCTGATTTTGCCTGTAGTTGAATTTTRCTTATCTAACACAAAGAAAAATGTTCAATGACAGATTTGGATCTTTTTCATATCAAATAAAGCTTACTAAATTTTATCAATCCTTAGCATGGTCATGAAGAATTTATCCTCCAGTGGGGGAAACCCAAAATAACCAACACAAAAAAAAAACCAACCAAACAAAAAAAAACCCTAGGTAAACCAAAACAAAAGGAATCACAGAACCATTGTAGATAAATCTCCTGTTAAAGTTTTACATGTCACAGAATAATTTTACTTTCATCAAGGACAGTTTTCCCTGTCATGCAATGGGAGATAAGCAATTTGCCAGCTATTCTAATAGGATAAAACCTTCTCCAATGTAGACTTGGGGACTACAAGCCAATCAATTAGRCCTTAGTGGGGAATTACTGAGATAGTAATGAGCAATTGCTCTCTGCAAGGATGTCTTTAGAAGTAGATGTGATCCAGAAAATGTAAGCTAAGAGCAAACGAATGACTCCACGAGTGTGTGTGTGTCTAAGTAAAACAAGGATAAACTTAAAGCTAATGGGTATTTAAGGAACTCCAGCTCTGTGTTGCCAAGACAAATCCACCCTATTCTTCAATAGCAGGTCAAGGAGGAGTTGTGGGAATTCAGAATCTCTGAACTAAATTACTGGAATCAATAGGAGTGAATGCAGAAAGAGGGTAAGTCCTGACCACAGCTCACTCCCGGCTAAGACTGAGCTCTACTAAATATTAGCTGGAAATTGCACTTAGTGGCAGAAAATTCACTGTGAGTTCAAGCAATGTGAGCTACACCAGCAGCAAACTTCTCAGGAATTCTGTGATTTTATTAAGATCAAGATTATTCTTCTTTTACCTATAGCAGTACAATGAGAGGTTTTTTATATACTAAATCTGACACTTTGAGGTAGAAAGAATAACAGTGTTCCAAAAGAGTAATAGTTTAGTAAAAAAACTGTTTTTCAAAATCACAGAACAAATTAGAAAAGCTTAACCTATTCTATTAACTGTTGAAATTATTACCAGAATAGGAATTATATATATGCTGGCTTTTGTTAATCCTAAAAATGCATATACAGAAAAAATGGTCTATATTGGTGGCATTTGTGAGGTCAAATAATCTCACACTAGTGGAGAAGCTGATAGCCAAGCTTATATCAAAGATTTATAAAAYACCAAAATTCATAATCCATATTCTGAAACTAAAAATGTGACTTCTATTTCCCACAGTTTTGGTTTGCCCCATCCTCATCCTGTATTTTGTGCACCTCACAGAAGAGACCAAAGATAACAGACAGCACCCTTCCTCCCAATTTCTACAGTCAGCCTTGCAGAGCTGGAAACCAGG
Organism: Alauda arvensis; assembly: GCA_902810485.1. Taxonomy (NCBI): domain Eukaryota; kingdom Metazoa; phylum Chordata; class Aves; order Passeriformes; family Alaudidae; genus Alauda; species Alauda arvensis. Next base: position 1,083,459 of record CADDXX010000051.1, on the reverse strand, counting down.
AGTGTTAGCATTTACCCTAGGATCAATTTTTCCTCTCAATTTACAAGTCAGAGGCTTCTTCAGATGGCCAGGGTTTGAAGGAAAAATCTGTTTTTCTCTGCAACAAGTGAACAGTACAGTAGGAAAACCAGCAATCAAAAGCCTGAACAGAACAAGACAGAACATTTGTATTTGTGAAAGTCACGACATGGAGGCAATTGCATCTGTTTATGAAGTTATTCCCATGTCAGCAAAAAGCCTTGTAAATGTCCAGCTAACCTGCTGTGTCACTGAAACATGAAGGAATATGGTTTGAAGAAATTATTTGAAAATAATTTTCTTCCTGCAAGTCCCATGCAGAAGAATATTTAGGAAAATAAGTACTGAGGGATGGGAAGTAAAGTATGATCTTTGGTCAAAATTTATCTAAAATAGTACAGACATTCAGATAACACTAATTAAGACAAAAGTAARAGATCATAAAATGTAGCAGATATGCTTAATGCATTCTTCCTGTTAAAGGACAATAGTTAGAAGAGAACTTTCCTCAATCCCTCTCCCCTCACCCGTGGCATAAGAAGCCTGCAGAGGATTTCAGTACAGCAACATGATGGGAACAAAACTGGATGTGCCCACATTTTAAGGACTGTAAGACAGCCACAGTGCAGGAATTTCCCTTCCCAACCTCTCCCAAGTACCATGTCAATCCATAATGCTTYTGTAAGTGAATTGTTTCATTTTGCTTGCAGCATTTGATTTTCAGCACCGTTAGAGAAACAGGATAATGGACAMAACAGACCAGTAGCATGATGCTGTAAAGCAATTCCTGCATTCCCAAGACACATTAAAAGGATCTGTTAGTTCTTCACTGAAGCAGYGAAAGCACAATTTGTTTATCAGACTTCACACTGCCATGACTGATTAACAATTAATACATACAAGAAAAATGAGACAACACTACACACATGAGCAGGGGAGATGTTCCTGATACCAGTTTGGAAATTCAGTATATTTCCTTCCTAAGAGACAGTGAGAAATAAGATACCAATCATTTGGAATGGAGGACATTTTAACACCASATCCTCTTTTTAAGAGGTTTTACTGAGATTATTTCCCCAACAGGAATGATTTTTTTTTTCTTTTTTTTTCCTTTTGGTCAGGATGTATCACTGAGAAGATTCCTGGTCAAGGAGACATCCTTAGACAAGGCTCTGGAAATGTGAAAGACTGACAGCCACCTCAGCAGCATCTGTTCTTCGAACTCTAAAAAACATTAGAGTTCTTGGGACTCTCAGAGCATTGCAAATGTTCCACATCCAGTGATTCCATGAGCTTTGAACAAAGCTCAGAGTACTGAGACTTCCTGRAAACTCCTGTCTCAGAGTCAGCACAATGCAAACAGTTTGTCAAGRGAAGAGAAAATGTAACTTTTCTTGGATTGTTTTTACATCTCTCAAACACTCTCCTGAAACTGTAATAGTTCCATTACAGTTCTCTACTTCCACTCTGCCAAAGTAAAAACTGGGAGATACAAGATGCAAACAGGCTGCAACAACTGTTTCAGCAACAGGAAATCTTGCTGTGTAGAACACATTGTTTGAAAGTCCAGATACCTTCCAAGACTTGACCATGTCTTCACTCAGAAWCCATAAAGATGCTTTCATTTAAAAGCAGAAATAAAACCATCATATTGAACCATGAGAGATCAAAGTACAATATCATCACCATTACCATCAAATGTAAACAAGGTGAGACAGAACCACGAGTGACCTATCACTCACCTACCAGAACAAATTAATTGGCATAAGTGTAATTTGTATGTACAGAGTCTGGCTCATAATGAGGTCTTTACTATGCAACCATATTTCAAGGAATTGTCATCTTAAGTAAACATGTTTTAATTACTGTCACTTTTTTCATTATTCATTCTCAAGCCTACAATACCTGTCAGGRCTTAATGGATTGTCATCTCCTGCTGCTTTCCTGTGGTAACATATGTCCCCATTTATTTCACCAACACACTAATTAAAATACACAGASTATGCAATGAATTTAGGGTAATTCTGATGGCAATGCTATTGCAGTTGTCCATCCTAACAATCCTTCAGAGCTTTTATTTGCTTCTCTGAATGCTTTCATGGTGCTCWGTAGCTGGAAATAACCTACTGTGAGACTGTTGATAACGTGGCATTTGCCACAAGTACCATCACTTGAAGAATATCCAAGGAGCAAAAAGGAAATCAATGCAATTTCCAGATAAAAAACTTCAAATTTACATKCAATTAAATGGTACAGAATAGCATACTGAGACTAAGTTCACTTCATAAAAAGAGAAAAGGGTGCATTCTGGAAATAAATTCTGCCCTCTTTCATATGAAAGCCTTAATACCCTTARAAGTAAACAATTTCAACTAATTATAAAGAAGCTGCTTGCTCTTATGTTGAGACATGTTATTTATATTATCACCCTTGAAAGTGGTCCATCAAGAACTTGAAGGCCAGTTAATTCTGCCACTTGAGCATGTTCATAAAATGTTTACTACTTGTACCACAAATKAGGTATCTCAAATGTTCCAGTAGATGCCATATTCACACCAAACAAYTGTTGAATTGACAGGTCCAGCAGTCCTTCAGCAATTCCCAACAGAGCYCTCCTGGAGCCCAGAAGGGAAAGCAACAACTGTGCTGTTCAATCCCATGCCAAACTTTTAACCTTTATATAAATAAAGCAATAATTYGACAAAGGCACTTTCATAACACAGCTGAAATGGAAGTTAAAAATAAAATGTAAAASGGAGAAYAGCAGGAGAAAGCAAAGGAAAAGARAGGAAAAGATGCAGGGGCCTGGCTTTTGTCTRCTCTAACCCCACTGACTCCAGGGTTTGTRCATCAGAGATGATACTGGATACATCCTGCTCTTGGAGCCATTAGTGCTGTTCAAAGGTAGTCAYTCTATGTCCAGTGAATCACATTTGATTCATTTCCAACATCTCTCTTCTGAAGGAAGACAGTAAAACTGCAGTGTCTGCAGAAAATAAATGCACATGCCTTATTGGTAAAAATTAYGATCAGCACTATAAAAGGAAAGATTAATTTAATATTTTTAATCACAAAAAAAAACCCTCAGTGACTTGTTTCTGTAAGTCACATATACTTTTCATATCCTTAACCTGACACACAGAGAATTGTCTGCCTGGAAGTCGAGTTTTGAAATTAGCATCTGTCTGTTTTTACCTATCAAACACAATCACACTGGGCATGGCTGAAACTTTTATTGCTCTCCTGACAGACACCTGGAGCCAGTGCTGTCAGGGCTCCTCTTTGTTAGCAGTGAGGAAGTGAATGAGACAGACAGCTCTTCAGCAAAATATTGAACAAAAAGCAGACTGAAGCCTTTCACAAGGACATCACCTTTTGCAATGCAGAAAGATYCTCTTTCTTTGACTTTCTAGCAGTGTCATATTTAGCAGCTCACCTTCCCTCTTCTGGGGCAGTTTTTCCCTATGATGAACCTACACTGTGAAGGAGACTCAGCTAATCACCAAAAAGCAGACAGAGGAATTCAGGTCGGGTTGTGAAGGTGAGGGAGGGGGGAGCCTGTGCCTGARCAGGCATGAACAGGTCCTGGAGCAGCATGGGCAGGAGCTGGARCCCTGCTGTACTTCTGAGGAGCACACACGAGATGCTTCTTCAGTTCCAGGGTCACTGGCCCAGTGGTCAGCGCTCCCTCTTCACCTCCTGCTTTTTTTGGGACAACCAAGAATTACTCTGAGCAAGTTCTGTGTGAGTACAGGAAGCTAATAAAGCATTATTCTTTGTCCACCTGACACTGCAGAAACAGGAGTGTGTTCATTCTGGATAAAAGTGCCCTGACAACACCTCCAGGCTGGCAGGCAGCTTTAGGAGCTGAGGAGTTCAGAGTCATTCTGGTGCTGTTTGGATGCCCTTACTCTGTGTCAAATCCACTGTAGTGGCTTCTGGGATGATACTGCAAACATTCTGGAGCATCCCAGGAACTTTTAAATGGTTCAGCCAAGCCTCTGTTAGTTCCCATGCTGGAGAGCTACTGCAATGTCCCAGCACAGTGAGGATCACAGAACCTTGCTGCAGCATCATCACACCACAGAATTACACAGCAAAATGACCAACAATCTTTTGAAGCTGTCCAGAGAAAGATTAGTTGATTCCTAACTGTGGACTATTTCTAATCATTGCTGCCTCTCCAAGTGATAAGAAATATTTGCTTTTCTTCATCAGGAAGGAACAGTGGCTGCTGGAGCCATGGTGAATTATTTCTTTCATATCCTTGGATACATATTATACAGCCTTAATTAAAAGAGATTTCCAAAAGAATAGCAAAACACTCCTAATGGAAAAAGGACATTCTGGCTTTCAATAGCAAGGAAAATGGAGTGCATTTGTTTACTTCCCTTGGTATTTTATAAGCCAGGAAAGGTTTTCTCTCCATATCTCATCTCCCARAGCTTTGATTTGGTCTRCTCTGCAGTATTTCACCTCCAGCAGCAATCAGGGGCTGTAACAGGCCAGATTTCTCTTACAACACTTTAATTTCTTCTCTGTACCTACATCTAATACAAGACATTATTTAGAGATGAGAAGAAAAAGAAACATCAGGGAAATGAGTTTTCCAAGGCCTCAGGACCCAGAAGGGTGGAGATCAAGSTTCCTTTAGTAAAGAAGAGACCAGAACAGCCTGGTCACTGTAATCATACACTAATTTCACTAAACCAGAAAATTCTAACAAGACCCTTGGGAAGCCTTTTAGAAGAGGAGGCAGAAACAGGGTACAGAGTGGTGATTTGCAAGTCACACATCCCTGACTCACAGTGCTGTCAGGTGATCCACCTTCACATCTGGATTGGAAGGGAGGTAACAATACAAATAAACAAAGAGTAAAACTACAGTACAAATAAACAAAGACAATCAGAAGAGGAAAAGCTTCCAATTAGGAGTAACTGCTCAAACAAGACTCCTTGGCCAGCCTTGCATTAAGAGCAAGGAGAATATTTCTTCTTACATTAAGCACAAAATTCATGCAGACTTTTATTTGAGAAACTGCATTAAACTGAGCACAGGCTGAGATCCAGTGTCTAATATGGCATTCCATCAACAAAGATGATGCATCTCTTCACTTAATGCACAGACCAAAAACACCAATGAGAAAAAGCCACATCCAGTGAGCAAACTCTTCTCCTTCCAGGAAAGCAAATCTACCAAATCTTGTATCTTATTTCTGCCAACCTGTTTGGAGAGTTAGCAGTGAGTAACTGTTCTTCACCAAAGCAAATTCACACAGACATATTTTCCAGAATCTTATCAAATATGTATAAAATYTCCTAAGGAACTTTTAGCTTCATTTTTCTGGCTATAGCTGACTATTTTTCCACTGAAAATTAAATAAAGGACAAATAAAATGAGCCAACTTGGGAAGAAACTCACACTTCAGGAGAAAYAGATCTGATTCTCTTAAAGCCAAGATCCAACTCCCAGAATTTTTCATTTTTAACAAAGAAGAAAATGTAACCCACTTGACACTGGGAATATGGTTTCCTGAAATCCATTCCAATTGCTGCAATTAAATGTGGCACATAAGCCAAGAACATGGAATTAGTTAGATTATATCTGACACACATGAACAAGTTYAACCTTAAAAAACATTAATAATAAATTATCCCTTTGCAAAGTCAAGATTGGTGAGGTTAGATAATTTCTGCTCTGACTGTTCTTTCTTTAAAAATTTGGCACAGGTGGAATTTCTTGCTTTTTCTTCCCATTTTAAATGCTTTGAAGAACATGGCCAGCAGGAGAAGCACACAGGTCATGCTGCCCAAATTTCTCAAYATGGAAATGACATGTGTTGAATTTTCTCACCAAAGTACATGAAGAGTTTAATCTAACTCCACTAACCAATGCAGATGGCAAAGAAAATCCTGTGGTTCCAGCAAACAGAAAAGCAAACTGAAAAGCAAACACAGCATGGGAGCACCTTGACTGCTGGCCTTTTCTGCCCTGATGAAATATTTGGGGCTCTCTCCAAGAAAGATGGGTGCAGCATTCCAAGTTCTCAGGAATGTGACGCCCACCAAAAAAATAGTTCATGCTTAAAATATTTGCTCTCCATGAGCAGAACTTGACAGCTCTTACACAACATGTTTGGGACAAAGTTCCTCAAGGCACAGACTCCAGAAGGGCTCATGGYATTCTGCTGTAGTGCCCCAGCAGCAGGAAGGTACAACTACAGGATGTTAATGTGCATGTGCTGCAGAAAAACACCACCACTGCCTGTGCTCACTGCAAATACTCCAAAACAACTGCAAAAAGAAGTTTTTTCATCCTAGATCAGAAATGCCCTCTCTCCTTGTGAGGCTGTTCTCAGGAGCCAAGTGTTCCTGTAGCAAAGACAAAGCTTGTTTCATTTTTCTCCCCAGACAATTGCCATCAAACAGGGATTTCTGAAACATATTACAGCTTGTCTCGCAGACATCTGGAGCCAGGGCTGGCACAGACTCTGCTATTCAAAAGAAAAGTGAAAAAGACAGACAGCACTTCAAAATAAATCAATTGCATTTATTAGCTCCTTTTGCTGATGTTTTGGGGAAGGAAGGAAGGAAGRAAGAAAGGAGAGGAAGAGGTTTTCATCATTAATGGTCTTATTTTCTTTGCTATTTAAAACTCCTATTAGTTCTAGTCAGATCAATGGCATTATGCATTTTCCAATAATTTGTCTGAGATAAAACTAGAGCTATAAAAGCTTCAGGATTTACTAAGGACATCTATTTCCATTCCAAGAGCTAAATAAAACCAGGAAGAAAAATAGATCAATTTGAGTCCAGCATACTTGGGTTTATAGTTGAATTTCCACACACTGAAACCAAGTGTGGCTCTCAATTTTGCCTTGAAGTTCACAAGTCAGAACATTTGCTTGCACAGATTTAGGAGTATAATTTGAAAGAGTTCACACAGTGCTCCTTCAGAGCACAACTGATATTCGTGTGCTTTAGAAAATGTACTGCAGTATCTGCGACGTGCTGGAAAGTGAGGCTTTTTCCACCTTATACCAAAATCTAAAGGTTTTATAAAACCTGTATGGAATGGAGCATCTGAGAGAACAAATACAAAATTTTCTAATAAATTTTTCAATATTTTTAAGCTTGGAAGGATGTGTCAGCATTCTCAAAGCTTCATTTGGAAGGCTGGAGTATCACATACTGTTTGTCAAACCYAAATGAAGCCTTCAAATCACTCTATTGGACAGCAAAATAAATGCAATAAGCTGCCAGAATACTGGAGCTTTCTGAGCTATCTGCAATTGCATTGTCTCATTTCTCTAAAAATAATGCTTGTCGGCACAATTAAACACAGAAATAGAACAGCCAATTCATTAGATTCAGTTTTCCTTTACACTAACATAAATTGGGAGAGATGAAGTGGAATACACTGAGTTAATTCCCAATTTGTGCTGATGACAATCAGAATCTGGCTTAAATATGATCATCTGCTAAAATACATGAACTATGAATTTCAAAACAAAACAAAGTCTCTTCCTACAGAAGGCAACTGTGAAAACAGATGTCTCTGCTGTAAGAATGTTCAGTTTGATGCTATTATAAGAATTATAAAAACCAAGATCCACGGAAGCTTCCTTCCTGTTGGAAAATATAATATGGTTCACTTCACTAAAACAAACAAAGTCTGGCATGTAAAAAAACCCAAACAAACCTACGCTACTGTTGCAGTACATTCCAAATTTCACTTGCTCTTCTCATAACCTGAGCAAGGTCTCAAAGACTTGAATATTGTTTTAAAATATTTATGATTCTGCTTGGCTTCAAAAGCAAATCGCTTAAAAGTGATTTGGTGGMTGTKTGGGAATGGAATGGGAAGGCMAGWARGAATGCTATAAACTCCTTGTTTGARTACAAATACCCAGAACGTGGTGCAGGGTCAGTGTTGCTGTGGGCATTGCACCAACCACTGCAAAAGGCTTCACTCAGATACAGCTGTGTAAGGAAAGAGCTTCTGAGCACACACTGAGCTCAAGGCAGTTCCCAAAAAACCATTCTGAAACAGATCCTGCAGTGCCAAAGACCAGAAGTGACATAAACACACTGAGCAGCAAACAGTAAAAGAGTGGAGGCAGCTTCTTGATACCTTCAACGGCAGTCAGCATCCTGAGCCTCTCTGCCAAATGCAGGGACTTTGAAACAGGCTCAGGAGCACAGACTGAGCTACCTCCARCTTTCCCCCGTCAAGCTCTATGAATTCTTGACTGGCTGAAGCACCACAACTATTTTTCCTATCCAATATTTATTTCAAGAATTGCTCTCCCAAAAGATTTTACAAAATATGCTTCTATGTCTTTGTCTTGGCTTTGAAGCTGACACCTGTCAGATGCACACCAACACACAGACAGAAAATGAGAGCCTTTTTCTCAGCCCTGGCTTAATCAAAGAGAATTCCTATCCAGAGTCTCAGAAGCAGCTTCCTAACCAAGATACAGCCATTGTACTTTTCTCCTCTACACCAAAAGCCAAAACATTTGTTGGTAACTAAGCCTGGGGTTTTCACTGCTTCCAGTTATCTCTCAGATATCAATCTAATCAAGGCAATGCAGAAGTTTCAGATTGGGCCATACAAATCAACTCACATTCCTACCATAATTGATGGAGTGACTGGGTCTCAGTTTGCACAAAACTTAAAAAAAATTTTGAATCTACACAGGCAGAGGATTCAAACAGACCAAGTCTAGAAACTRAAATTTATTATTTTCAGCAACAGATACTGGTAGGAAAGAAGAAAGTGATTTTTGGACAGTTGCTCTCTGCACCCATATCCATAGATACAGACAGAGAGATAAATTCATACAGACAAACTTCATGGTCATACAGTGTTGCAACCGTTGAATGAAACAACTCTCAATTTATACTTTTATATAAATAAACTTGTAATTAATCCTAATAATTGTTTATACTTCGTTGTTCCTTTGATTCATTAATAATACTGGGCAGSTCTGCACCTCCAAAACAGAGTGGAAATAGTGGAAGGCTCCAAAGATGATTTGAATAATCTTGAGAAGCTTATATGGAAGCACTTTTGACATAGAGTTTCTTGTAATTGTTCTTATTCCCTGGTACAATCAAAAATGCATGTTGCAGAAATCCAGGGGAAACACAAAAGAACTTCAGTTTCTACTCCTGGCACTGATAGACCAAGACATTACCCTTATGTCCACTGCAGAGTGCATTTTGGGATCAGAGAATGACAATCAGAGAATGCTGCCACACATCCATCTCATTTCTACTGCATTCACTACATACTTCTCAGAAAAATATCAAAGTCAGATTAATAAAGTCAAAGTCCTTCTGGAGAAACTTGCAAAAGTCTGCAAAGCTCTGTCTTTGCAACYAAAAAGGATTTGAAAGAGACACACCACAGCTGTAGCTGCCTTCTGTTTTATGAATAAAAAATACAGCATTAAATATTCTATTCTATCTGCAAGTTAATCAGCAGCAAGGACTGGACAACAAAAACTGCTTTCTGGAGCCTGCATGTGTGATGTAACACACAGGACCACCTAACTGCAAAGAGACCATTTGTTTTTGTGTATGAAATGAGATGAACAGCATACTCTGACTACTTRTAAAAGCAATTTCACTGTGCAGCCACTGAAAGGCAAAAATCCCATAATACTGTCTCTTGTTAAAGCACTCTAAGAGCAATGAAAATCTGAAGTGCAAAAAGGCTAAAAAGGGAAAGAAAATATCACTTAAAACCATTTAAAACTTGCTAAAGAGTCACAGACCTATGAAGTACTAAAACCTACTTTACTTAACAAAAGCATTTGTAGAAAAGACATTGCTGAGGGGGGAAAACCATTCACACAGTTTTCAGACATTTCCAGGAAGTGATTCATCCATTGGAGCAAAGGTTAAGGGCTCAGCAGAGCAGACAGGTTAATCCTGAATGCAGGAAAGGAGTCTRGAGAGCCAGTACTATGTATGTTGGCAAAACTAACATCAAGGGAGAAATCCCAAGTTTTGACCCTATTCCCTTTTTTTGGGATTTTTTTTTATCCAGAGAAAGCACTAAAGTTTAATTTTGTTCTTTCTGAGAGCGAAAGGTGTCTTACTACCACAATCAAAGGAAGGCTTTTGTTATCCAGATGGTTTAAGGTGGCAAACAGTTAAGCAGAACCATAATCCTCCCAAAGGTTAAACAGCAATGGAGAAGAGATGAACAAGGTCTCAAAATGAATAAGAGAAAGGGAAAAGCACATCCAGCAGCTCTAAAAATTGTTACTGGCAATAATGGCACAGGTTAATATCACTCTTGTCATGAGACTCCATGCAATTTCCCAGAGGGTCCTGAGGATCACAGCACTTCAAACCAGAATTTTTAAAATTAAATTGGAGAAGTCCTTAATAGAGTSTAATCACTTTTCATACTTTTGAGGATAGGGGTAAAGAAATACCAAATATCCATGTTTGAAATATGGCTGCTTTGGATTATGGCTRCTTTGCATGTATATTAAGAGCTTTCCCAAGGAATTTTACCATTCTTTTTAATGCACATAATAGACAGGAATGGCTCCCATTAGGAAAAACTACATATCCTAAATGGAAAAAAAAACCAAAAAACAAAAACATCTAGAAAGGCTATAGTTAATAAAACAGCCAAACACAACTCCATACTGACAACCTTTCAGAAGAAAAGTCACATCAGACATTACACATGCCTATTCCTGAAAAGGGAGCAGTGAGCCCCAGGTGCCCTGGCCTCCTGGCTCTGACTCTGCTCCTCCATCCCTGCCCTGGGATGCTTCCTCCCATCCCCAGGTGACCAACTGGTCCACATTCCTCTCCTGATCTCCTCCAGACTCTGCCCTGGAGCAATCTTTGTGATCCTCCTTCTCTTCCCAGCACAATTTCTGATTGTATTCAATTTCCCTCCTGCTGTCTCTGTGGCTGTGTGATAACTTCATCTCCCTCATTCTGAATTCCCATGTAGTTATTCTGGGCTTGTTTCTCRCCTCACTTTTTGCTTTCTATTACATCAATTCTACTGAGCTTTTCCTGACTTCCCTGGTGATAACCTAAATCTCCTGAGCTCAGTGGGAACTGCCTGACAAGCCCACTGGATCAGAATTTTACTTTTCATGTTAGGAAATATTGCAGAGGGTTTTCTAATTCCTGTGATCATTTCAGGGATCTATAATCAAAATCTCAGGCTTTAAGTACTATATAAATGAGAGCACCATAATCTCTCACACCAATCAAAAGACACGTGTCAAACACTGCCAACAGTGGAAACATTGCTGTTTTTTCTGCCAAGAATGTTGGTTGCAATTTTGAATTMTCCACTTGCAATAAACACACCTATTCTATGCATTTTGCTAATTATTGGATACACAAGTACACGATGTTCTGAAAAAGGGAATAGCTGGAAACATTGCTATGAATTTGATCAGAGATACAGAATGACCAGCATAAGTAAAGTGGATTATAAAAGAGCTCTGGGGCAAAATAGCCACAGACACAACATTACACAGGTTTTTGCCATTTAATGGCAAAACAGTTCTAAAAGCCTCAGACTTGCTTAGAATCACAGAACTGCAATATTCACAACATGACTCAGCCTTCATTTCTGCTTGAAGCATCTCTGATTAATCTAGTAAGAGGAAGGAAATTAAACTTTGGGTTACTTTTTCCTTTTGGGCAAAAGTTGGAAAGAGACCTAAAGGRTACAGCAAATAAATTGAGGCAAGGTGATATTAAAAATAAAAAAAGAAAACATGGGAAATTACTCTGTATTCCAACAAAACACACAGAGAATGTACTCAGTAGCACTGGATTCCCCTCCCCTGAACAATTTGATTGACCCAATGTGATTCCCAGGGGTGCTCTAACAATCAATCCTGTCAGCCAGCCCCAAACGTGCCTCACACCTCCAGCTGCCACTGCCCACTTTGTGGACAGGATGCTGGGAAAGACAGGCAGCTTCATGGTCAAGGCAGGAGTTTATAGAAAGGTCAGAGTGATGCAGCTGCTGCTCAGTGACAATGGATTGCAAAGCCTGGATCTCTTAAACATGCAAAATCACKTCACATAATCCATAGCAGGAAGTTRCAAAGTTCTTATTGCAAAGAGGTCTTGGAAATGACATGCTGAAASTTTAATTTCCTACCACTTTGACAAGAGTGCTCTATATGRYCCCAGTTAAGCAGCAGTCTAAAATGGATCTCATTACATTTTGGAAGGCAAACAGACAAAAACAYTGATAAAAGTTCAACTGCTCATTCAACCTAAGCAAAGAAATACTTTCAAAGTAAAGAAAATCAACCTATTCATTAATAGCTTCCACCTTGGGAATTCTGGACTGATTCCTTCTGCATTCCTGTTGCAAAGTCACCACTCTTTGATGTCACAGCACTGATGGAAGCATCAGGAAAATGCCATGCTGGATGTCACTACAAAGCACTCTGGGCTCCAACTGGCACTGGGCTCCCTAACCAGATTAGAGAGAGAGGCGGGTCACAGCAGATGCCCTGTCTGGATTCATTACTCAACACCTGTTCAACTTGATTAACAGCCCCAGCTAATTAACTGTTAAGAGCAACTCRTGCTGTAACAGATCCCAGAGGTCTGAAAGTTGACTTCATTTACATGTTTGTCTCCTCTCAGAAGGTCATAGTTAAGCATCACCAAAAATTGTCTTCCAGAAAAACAATGGTCCAAATCTTTTATCCAAAATACCAGTGCCACCTGTGTATGACCTGTTTTCTAGTGTCAGATGTGTGCAAGGAAARCCTTACAACAGGACTTAAAATGCTCCAAACACACACCTGCCCTGCAATTTAAAACTGTTTCCAGAGAATGTGCAATAAACTGGAGCCATGTGCACTGAAGCAGCTGAAACAGATGTCATGGCAGTCAAACAAAAAAATGTTCTAATTTCAAATTCAAAATTCTGTGCTTTGGCAAGCATGATTTCCCTGATAYAAACCAAAAGAAGTGATATTCCCCAGTGCTGAGTGCAATAGAGATACATCATATAAATTCTGCCATTAGTGATATAAACTTGACACTCTCACTATTCAGACTAACAGTTTTCACTCCACTTTTAGTACTGTTCAAGATCTAAAACAAATGTCTCCATTAAACAAGAAATTTCTCAAACAGTTCACGTGAACTTTAAGACATCACATGCAAAACTGATGAAATTAGATAAATAAATAAATAAATATCTACCAAATCAGGCACTGAGCAGCCAATTCACCTTGTAATGAGATATTTATTCCAACCAGCCACCATACTTCTAAGCCTGAAACTGAAGATGAGTTTTGAACAAAACTAAAAGTTGAATGATCCTGTGCAKAAAATAAGGGAGAAGGGCATGCAGAGTCTATCAGGACACAGTGAGAGGAMGTGGACCACAACTAAAGAGCTGAAAACATGCTTCTGTCTCAAAATATGTTTTTCTTTTCCYAGCAATATAAGTTGATCTAATGAAAGACTTCACTTCTTGCAACCATTACACTGCTTATGATTATTCTCATATTTCTTTAGTCTCCTAAATGTCACATCCAATCACTTTTATCTCTTCTTACTCCTTTTATGTATTCCATCCCCTTGATACCACTGGAATCAACCCAGCCTCAATCAGGACTGTCTGTTCTTCCTTTCTTCATGCCTTTTTCARGCCATGAAATAACTGGTTAAAATAGGCTTTAAGGAAGGATAAAAAAATAAACTGGCTACAGTCATACTTAATTTTGCTGCATTAAAGAAAACTGTTTTCTAATTTTCTGAAATTAGACATTTTTAAACTAGCTAAACTGAAAACAGTTAAACAAAATTAATTTATTCTGYAAATTCAAAATCATTACTTGTATTCAATCTTTTTTTCTGCTTTTTTTTTTCTGGAAGAACTGCATATGCAAGGATTTAACACAGGAAACAAAATAAATCACACTACTATCATAAAGCCATATGTATTTGTATTTCTTCTAGACTTCCTAACAGCAGCCAATATTAAAGTCATCAAAATATTTTTCWTTTCTTCAGATTGTCATTTTCAGCTTAACATTTGTATTTTCTCCCTTTCCATAGTATATTATACATCCACATATTTACTAACAACTCTGAAATCACTTCTGTCCCTCAGCTATATCAGCACTGTACTTGTTATCATTCTCATCCTTTACAGGCATGTCTTTACTCCAGCATATTTCCAATTTTCCCTTTCTTGTATCACGTCAATTTATAGAATTGTGATTAAAAAYTACATCATTATTATTATATTAGCAATCTCAACTACAGAACATTTGCTGTTCCTTTCAAAACCTGAACACTTTTTCCCCCATGCTTACAGCTCACAGTTAGCAATGGGAAGAAATATTTCATGGTTTGTAAACACAGACATTGCACAGATTCATTTCACACCTCCAGCAAGATCTTTGTGACAGTGCAGGATGCTCTGAGACATGTGTTCCTTCCAGAAATAATGGATCATAGAAACATAAAAAGATGCAATTTCAAGCTCTAGTGGAAGAAGTGAAATTATCATGTCATCAGTCTAAATGCCATCTTTATTTCACATCCTACCCCCATTCAGACACCTCAGGAGCCAGCCTGGCCAAGGGATCAGCAGGGCTTGAATTCTTCATTTGCTGTTTAAAAAATGCTGCCAAGTATCCAGTCATTATCCCTGATTCACAATAATGGCAAACTCTCCTATTTATCCTCATGTCCATGAAAATATCAATTGTTGCACAGTGTGTGTGTCTCTATAAATACACAGATGAGAAACAGCCCACAGTGGTAATACAGAACTAGAGAAAACTCTTCTTCATCATTATTACACCTCTGTAAGAGAAACACAAGGCAGCAATTTTATGGGCAATATTTAACTTGAATTCACATCAGAAACAAGCAAGAATTGCTCATGCCAGAAAAGTTGTCTTTTAATCTTGGATTTCATTTTTCCACATTACCTGAAATAGACATATTTTGAATTTTTACAAAAGAGAGAAAAAGAAATTTATATTCCACTAAATGAAAAGGTTTTAAATTKTGCTTTTGATTAGGGAGCATGACAAGTTTATGCTCTTACAGATGTGACACAACAAAGGGAAAATGGCAAAAAGTAGAATATAGATGTTACTTTCAAAGAAAGTAAAGACTAATAAGRACCATGCTGATTCAGTTGGAGGACAGGACTAGTAGAAAGAAAGCACAGTTCATTAGTAAATACATCTAATTATAAAGCAAGAAAAAACTTACAAGGATGGTGTGAAATATGGTTTCATGTTGCCAACTCTTTTAATTTCCAGAAAAAGAACCCTCATTGCCTTTCAGTTTTGAAAGTCATCATTTATGGAGTACCAGAGCTCCCTMACTCATTTTGGCAGCCAGGGGGGTGCTGGAAGCTTTTCACAGTGCATCTCCCAGCAGCTTTGCAATGCAAGGGGAACTCTGAAGCTCTGCTGTAACCTATTGGACAGGCTGGTTTGTCCTAACAGGAAAGAGAACAAGGAAAAAGTGCTAGAAGTATAGAATAAAATGGACTGCAAACATTTCTGAGGGAGGAAAAAAAAACGGGACAAAAATGAGAAGAGAAGAAGACGACTTGCTGCTCCCTGGCATCATTTTCAGTCTTTGAAAAGACCCAGATGCCCCTGGCACTGTGTATCCTTCATGTAATTTGTTCAAAGCTTGGATTTCAGAGGGGCCAACAGGAGAGGAATTACAAGCTAAGGAGAGTCAAGTGTGTTTATTTTACCTGAGTGAAAATCAYGTCCATATCAAGCATAGAAAATACACAAGGTATAAACCTGGCTATAAATAGAAAGTGGCAAACAAAGGATCTATTTTTTAAAAAATCAACCAAAAAAACAACCAAACACCTCTCTCAACACTGAAAAAAGAGGCAGAAGCAGCAGGTAGAAGTAACCTACTGCAGAGCAAGCACAACCTGCCTCTAACATCACTAGAACACCTAAGAGTTACAGGATAAAATAAATAAACATTCCATTTGTTATATGCACGTTTGTTACAGGAAACAAAGGGTATTTTCCCTTTCTGTAGAAGATAGATAAGTTTTAAACGGGATCGAAATCTGTCAGGGAAAATAGAGATTTTACTGAATGGATCATAGAAAAGTCAAAGACTTTAGAGCAAAAGTGACAGAACTATCTGGGAAGGCAATGAAAAAGAAAACTAGTTACTAAGGCATGGAAAAAGACAGGAGCATATGGTTACCCCACTGCAGTTAYCCACAAAAGACATCCAAAATTATCAGCTAATTCACAGAACCCAGCCTGCTCACTTTAAACTTTCAGCGCTTTCTCAAAGATGTACCTGCTCATCCTAACAGCATCCTCATTCTGCAGTTGCWATTCATATTCCCAAAGCAGCAAAAGAGCAATCCAACTCAAAAATAGCAAATATTCTCTTTTGCCCACAGGCATCCCCAGGACATGAAAACAAGGAATGTACTCGATACCTTCCACAGCTTGTGCCTGGTGATAACCAATGGAGCTGCTGCAACAACACAGTGAGGAGAAATGTCACCACTCATCAGTTGCCTTCTGCATAAAGAAGCTGCTTGTGCAGACAGAGGCACTTTTTGGTTTATTTTGATTGTTTATCACTTCTGTTGAGGCTCAGGATGCATCAGCTTGCCTGTGGCTTCCTGCCAGGCCCACGAGAGACTGACATGCAAACCACAAACACCTTCTGCTGCTCAGCACCCAACCTAACATACAGAATATGAGGGAAGAGTTCTCAATTCCTGCAGACACATTTCTTTATTGTGAYGGATTTTAGGGTAAACTGGTAGGTTAAACAATTCCAGCCTGCAGCCACACATCAGATGCTGCTCAGCTCTGCAGAGTGCCTCCAACAGACCCAGCCCTGCACTGGAACAGATTCTACTGGTGACCAGCTCTCCTCTTCCATTGCCATTTTGACAGATGACAAAAATATCTCARGGTAAATGGAAGCACAGTTATTTATACCTGCTGGGACTCTGGATACTGATTTTACTTAAAATATAGTCTTAAACTGTACAAATTATTTAGAAGTTCTAATGTATCATTTCCTACTGCTGAACTCTAGTGCACAGAACAAACTGTTATTCTGTTTAGTGTTCCATGTCCAATATTTGATTTTTTTTATTTAATCCTAATCTTTTTATATGAAACTTTCAATTCTGCTTATTTTATTTTCAGTTTTAAAAACTGTATCCATATTTTGTCATTTAGACTTTTATGAAGAGTAATGCACACATGCATTTATCAAAAATATAAAAATAAAACATTTTAGCTTACATAGGTAAGGATGCATGAAGGCAAATTCCCTTCACAACTTGATAAAGGTAAAGTCACTCTTTTSGAAATGCATTCTAATGCTGATAAATGAAGATACAGAGAATGCTTTTGAAGTACACTGACTGTACATCCTCATACATTGAAATAATTATTTTTTCCTTTCTTTTTCCTTATAGCAACAGATTTTATTATGGTCAATATACAAAATAAAAAAGTTTTATCCTTTTTTTTAATGTCTTTGATACTGCCTGGTACAGAGCACTGAAAAAACAGTTGGTCACCACTTCTGAAACCATCTTGGATTTMAGAATTGCGATGGATTCTTTACAAGTGAGCTGGGTCACAAATCAGTTCATGACTCCCTAAGAGGAATCATGTCAATAAGTGGTTTTCTGGCTGAAAGTTGAAACTAGAAAGTAAAAAACAAACAAACAAACAAAACACCAAGCAAACAACACACTCAAGAACCCCAAACTGCTTTTGATTAAGTTATTCCATTATTTATCTTGTTTTTCCCCATCAGACTGCAATGAAATGGCACAACATTTCCTCWGTTCAGCACAACATGGTTAATTCAACCTGACATCAAATATTTATTGTGGGCATCTATAAGAAAGGCAAAGAGAAAACAAGAATCTCCTTCAAAAAAGTTGAAGGTAGAGCCAGTCCCCTTTTAGTGGCAGAGTACAGAACTGAAAATGCCCTTCCAGAAGCCCAGGAATCCACGTTCACTTGCCTCTCTTTACTCCCTGGAGATGCATCCCAGACCCCAGGGCTGCTGGAGTCCTTCAGTCTCACAGCCCCTGCTGCTCTGCTGCATCCTCTGGAGCCACACTGCTACTCCAGGAGTGGAGTGAGAACTTACTCCTTCCCTCTCCTTAAATGACTACTTCAGTATGTTCAGCCTCACAAAACAGCTCTGGAAGGAAACAGAGGTGCTGAAATAGTTTCAGCTTTTATCTAAGCTGGATTTCAGCTTAATCATGATTGTACTCAGCCCAGGGAAGGGACTGGGGTTCCTCTTGCAGAGCTCTTGTAGAATTACTCCCTGAGATGCTCTGCAGTGCTTGCAGATACTCAAGGGCCAAACTTAYCCTGTTGGGATTTTCAATAAGAGTGTACACAAACTTATTAAAGCAAAAGAAGTAGAAAATTGCTTTATACTGATTTACTTACTAGCAATGTTTTCTCTGYCATTATTGAAAAAGTTGAGAAACTACAAGGGTTTATAAATATGTATATTTGTACACTGAAAAACAACTAATGTGTAAAACATACATATTTACTTACACAGAGAAGCTCTAACTCAGAAAACACATAGAAAAATGTTCCGCATGTATCTTCTGAAGATAAATCAAGTTCTAGAATTAGGAAACTAATTTCTGTCTYGCATCTATTCATTTGCTCAAATGAAGGCAAATTTAATAACTGGCTATTTTGAAAAGTAAAGTTTTTATGTGTGGTAGTTCAGCATTTTGGGCACTTAAAACACGAGGACTTAAAAATGCTTCTGACATGTTTTTGCAAATACAATTGAGACTGTCTCAAAATTCCTCATGACAAAGTCATTTTATTTAACTTGTCCTGTTTAAACCTCACAAAGATCTGTTTCTTTGTACAGTACAGTTCAAAAAGTTGTTTCATGCTATTGTGGTTTTATAGAAAGAAAACTCAAAGTTGTTTATATGCAAAACTAGAGCAGCAGATAAAATTTGTGACTAGYAATTTGTAAGAAATAAATGCAGATGCTCTTCTCAAAGACAAWCACATCTGCAGAGAGTAAAAACAATCCTACCTCATTTAAGATTAAAAAAGCCACACAAAGTCTCTTAGAACAGTGATGAGAACAGGGCTAGAAGACACAACATGAGCATTCAGCTAATTTATCATCTGAATTTCCTCCCAAACCCAGTTATTTCTTCAGTATTGCCACTGCAGAGACCAGTCAATTGCAAAAAATATTTGATTAATGCTCCATTTCTCTTACCAAAGAAATACAACACAGACAGCAATCTCCAGCTTACAATCTAACAAAATGGTCCCTAGAAGAGCCTTCTGCTTTAAAAATAGGCAAAACACTGGGAAAAGGACAGAGGGAAGTGCAGAACTTTGGGGTTGGCTGTCAATTACCTTCCATCACTCCCAAAGCCATGAACTTTACTTCCCTCATCCACAGGATCATCCTGTCATGTCACCAGGTATTTTCATGACACTCCAGATCAGCAATTTTAACTTATTTTATATAGTATCTTAGTTTTTAAATGCCCAGTATGATTTGTTTCCTGCAATTATGGAATCAGAAAACAAAATCAAAATTTTAGATTTTCCATGTATCAGGATAAGTGATATAACCAATATGCAAAGCAACAAGTTTGCACAATCAGTTTTAAACAATTAGTTTAGAACGAATCCTCATTTAGAAATGGAAAAAAAACGAAACACCAAAACCCTCAATGATATAATCCAAGGTGTTGGAAGTGCACCCTAGAMACCAAGCACCATACTGCTATTTTTCCTGCCCCTATTAAAAGAATGCTGCCAATTTTCTGTACAGTGTTTTGAAAATTTCCCATGCACATACACTCTCACCAATTGTTTTCCCTCCTTTCCACACACACATGAACACAAAGCTGGCAGAGAAGCTCACARAGGGCTACAGAGGAAGCTGGCAAAGCCCTGCCAGGGGACTCTGGCTGCCTGCTCTGCCCATCCTGGGGTTAAATATCACAGTGACTGCAGGAATTTGCTAAGGAATAARAATCCTGAGCAGATCTTTGCTGAAGATTGATTTACTGTCCAATATGCACCGACAAACTAGAATGTGCCTCCTGCAACAAAGAGGTTAAATCCAAGCTTTATTCTTGGACAGACTGCCTTGCAAAATGGACTATTTGGATACGTTCACTCATCAAATTATTTTATTCTACAGGTAAATATGATTCACATCCCAATTCTAAAGAAGCATGTACAATTACAGTACTACACAACACAGCCAGCAGAACTGTGCTTACAAAGATCTATCACTTTTTAACAAATTAATGGTTATGACATTAAGCCTGTATTAAAATGCTCGACTCAGTCGTGTTCCTCAAACTACCAATTTCTAGATTTTACACTGTAATAAACTATTTAACTTTACAGTCSTGATACTTCACTGGAAATGCAGGCATTCTTTATACAGTAGTCCCTGCATTAATGAATCCAGACCTTTCCAGTCTCAAACCCGAAGGAACTGGCACTGCCCACGAATCCCACTGCAAAAAAATTATTTTAAAAGCATTGGGACATTTGCTTTTCAGCACAGAGCAGWTAAAAATGTCCTGCACTTCTGCACATGGCTCATTATCCAGCTAAATTCTCTTTGAATGCCTAACACCACTGTTTCCCAGCAGATGGCATTTAACCAACCTTTGGGGCTTTTTGGTCAGTGGGCTTTATGGTGGATAACATTCTTTTACCTTTCATAAAGGTTTTGTGACCTTTTCCTTGATCCCCCTCCCACACTTCAGGCATGAACAGTGRGAAGAAGGAGCTCACTGGGTGTCTGCCAAAAATCCCTCTCCATTTGGAAGTGCAATTAAGCCAGCTGGAGATTGCCATTTCAGCACCCTCAGTCAAATGAATMCATCACCACACAGCCTGCCTCTGGGGAGCTTTGATGCTTTCACAGCTCCTGGTGCCAAACAAAAGGACCAGCTCTACTCTTTAAAATCATCCACAGGCATCTTTGGCTCACACATTTCTCATGAGATGCAGCTGCTTGTGCATTACCACACCTCTCATGGCTGGAGGTTCTGCTGCCACTAAAAACTGTCCCAAACMATGGGGGAGTGGGAATTAAACTCAGTGGGAAGAGTACACCTTGCAGCACAAAAATATAACCAGTGAAGCTTCTTCAACAYGTTAAGAGCTCAGAGATGAAGAAAGGAAAACAGAGAAGTGTGAAGACTTAGAAAAGGAYTGGATGAGGGAAAATCTGGTCAGGTAGACAAGGGACATGAGGGAAGAGGACAAAGACATCTAAAGTGAATGRCRCAGGAGGATTGTGCCCTATCTAGAACAGGGTAACAGAAATAAATCCTRCATGTTGTGGTGCAAAGTAAGTTATTAMAGCTTTTTAATTATTGAATATTCCTTAGTTTAGTGTAGTCCAGATTTCTCATAGCTGCAAATAAAGGAAGAAATAAATTTTGTATGTTACAAGGCTACCTAAAACASAGCTCTGAAAAATAATGACTCAGACTGAGTTCCCCAAATTAGCTGGTRTTTACACTCACTGTTTCTCTGCCTATGAAGACAAATGAGCATAAAAACCATCACATAATTTCTTCACYACCTCCATGAAGTACATGCAGGCAGATTTGATAAGTGTCTATAAAGCAAATGACACTGAGGATGGTCCTGGCACAGKGTATGAAAACCAGGGCCATATACTCAATCATGCAAGGAAGCAAAACTCTCAACAGCTGCTTCTGAAGCTTCCACCACTGTTTCTGCATAMTGAAAGATGCAGAGATCTGAAAGCAAGAAATAGTTTGAGGATATAATTAGAGTTGGCATGTATACACAGGAACAAAAAACCTGTAAAAATTATTTTACCTCAGATGTTTCCTAACTCCTGACTGATTTCTCAATATCCCTCTTGTTCTAGGTTTTCTGTCTTTATAGAGAGACAGACAAAATTAAGTTATCTTGGAAGGATGGCACTCCTCTTCCTTGCAGTCTTCATTAGCTGTATTTGGACTTTGCACAGCATGACAAGCCATGTCCAGCAAATAAGACATGTTATTTTTCTGGTAACAGTAATGGCTTTACTTACTGAAGATAAAAAAGCCCCTGTTATTAAAGTGATTTACAGAATGACAGATATTGTTCCATTGACTGCATTAGAACAAGTTTCCTGCTGCTGAGATTACAATTAAAGCTTTCAAGTTTGACCTGGGAGARAGGACTCTGTAGAGTTGTCATTTTGGGAAAACAATGATAAGATTCTCATGTTTAAAYAAAACACTCTTAAATACAGGAATAATTTCTGGGAATTGGCCATTTGTCTATTAGATTGGCTATTTGTCTATTAGATATTAAAGTATTACCTGCAAGTATATCATGCGAAAAAGAAATAATCATGACAAGAAGAGAAAACAAGTTGAAAACAAGCTCAGATATGTAAAAGTGGCTTGCAGCTGACCCTGAGGGAAGGCAGWCTGGTGATGTGGCATGTGCTTTTCCAATATGTGCTGTCTGTGGCTGCACAACTAACAAAGACAGGGAATGCTGGGACCTGACAGCAAGCTTGTTGCTCCTGACATGCTTTGCAGGAAGCAACTGCTTTTTAGAGGAGCAGGTGGGGGGGAAGAGAAAAAATATTCCACTGGAACAATTCTATTCTAGACCTTTTGTTAAAAATGCTGTCATTGGTGTTACTTCAAAGAACAGAAACAGAAGGACAAGGGGGAGGGTGGAGGGAACAGGGAATGCACAGTATGGATTTATTAATGCTCTGAAATGCTGCATGAGGAGAAATTYCAGGAACACCATATGCAGCATTCAGGTCAAAGTCTAGAGGAAAGGCTGTGGATATGGATATTCAGCATGAAGTGAAGAGAGGAAAATACGTGCTTCTAACTTTTTTTCCAACCTGCCATGCCTCTYACGAAGTTTGTAAATCATGTTCTCTTCAGCCTCCTCTCATCCACAATGCCCTGGCCCATTCTTTTAAACCATCACTGCTAGGCAGCTCCTGTATTGATTGTTTCAGCCACCCTTCTGTATCTTAAAAATTGATGTTTGTATTTTAAGAACTGATATAATAAAAATCCGGAAAAAAGCTTATGAAACACTACTGGGGCAGCATGTGAGCCTTTATTACCTGTAACACACAGCTGAAACCACATGCTTATAACACTTCCTACCTTCCCCACAGCCACACAAGAAGGTTCTTGACAATATGAAAAGCAATGTCAAYCTTACTCTGAGGTCAAAGGCCAAATATATTTGGAAGCATCACASCAGAAGCCGAAGGAGCAGAGAGGGACAGAGGTGCTTTCATGTCGCTGAACTTGTTCTTCAAGTGAAYAAGGAACTTCCCTATGAAAGCACTAAGAGTACATATTTCATTAGGTACAGTGTGAAATAGTGTAAGTTTACTGACAGCTCCCCCAAAACCTCACCAAGACCTCACTTTATGCCAGGCAACGCAGCTGAAAACAAGATCTTCTCTCAGAGAGCATTTCAGGATTTTTACGAAGTGCACTCCTGAAGTAGCTGTATGGTGTTTGTCTAACCCCAAAATTCTCTCTTTTTCCCCCTAATACATACATTATCAGCATCCTGAAGAATTTGTGTGTTGAAATATGTAATTCCTGATGAGTAGCACCTCCACACACAAATTTATCTTTGATTCTTCTGCCAGTGAGATATGGTTTCTGTTTTTTCAGAACAGAACACCACACTGYCTGAATACAAGCTGCTGCTTAAGATAAGCTGACTGTAATTTCAGTATACAGTGGTATATTTCTTGCCCTAAAATAATCTGACTTTATAGCAGCTGGATGTATGCCAGTTTCTAATTGTTTGTCTTTAGACTGMTGGCTTTCTTCTAATTATTCTCTTCCTGGGATACTTGGCTTATCTACTCCTCATTTTGCGCTAAATATTCCTTGTAAAGTCTTCATAAGTTTCTTGCCTTCCTGTATGTCTAGTATGTTCACTAGGAAATAAATTCTTTGATTATTCCAAGCCTGGCAGTCAAAACCCTTCCAGGTTTTAAAAGCCCATGCTATCTCATTTCCCTTCCTGTAGCCAATAGGCATTTCAGTGATTCCTTGGCATCTGARAGCTTCCATCCTCTCATCTAACAAGTTGCTAGGACATTTTCCAGTATGTTTACAAGGAATCTGGGAAGCCTTGTTTGTCCAGCAGTGTCTCTTGTCCACTTTGATGCTGAGTTTTATTAAATGAATGCATCTCCCTGGCACTTAGACAATAAATAGTCTTTCCATAAGCTTTGTCCCTACCTTTCCAATCTGGAAGGTAAAGTAATTTTCTTTCACTTCTTGTCTCTATATGTGCAAAGCTCCATAAATAGAAAGGGCAGGGACAAATGACATTTACTGTTCATACACACTGCTATTAAAGGAACTATATGCAATTTGTGTATATTTTGCACTCTCATCCTTTTGGGGCAAGAATTTGTTTTGGTCTGTGCTGTAATTAGTTTAATAACACTCCTGATTTCTAGGTTGTGTCCCTAGGAGCCAGCAGACACTGTTATTAAGCCTGGGAAAARCATCAAGCTTTTTTCAAACGTGATTAGTCTGTTGGCTTGTGCTAGTTAATAATTGGGCATCATGCTCACCCTGTCCACTACACAAAAAACAAAGCAGACATCCCAAGAGGCCAATTACAGACAGACTTCTGGAGAGCTACCAGTGTTCTTGAAGGAATCAAACTACCTGGTGTTAGATAACTTTTCTTCTTGAAGTCTACTGCAACTGGTATTTTATGCACTTTTAAAAATAAAAACTTTGTATAAAAAAATTTAAAATATCTCTCTGGCTTCCAGAGTCTGCTTAAGAAATTAACTGATTTTATTCAGTTTTTAAACCCAAACCATTTTTTGATTTATCTATTAATTTACACTAAAAATAGCCCCTTATTATGCTTCATGCATAATAAGGGAGAGTCTGTCTCCAAAAGGTTACATTTTAATGAGTGCATTTTTAAAAACATGGGCGGGAAGTGGAACAATTATTCTGCCCTGGTAGATGGAGAAATGGAGACACAGAGGCTCAGACTCTGCCTAATTAGCCCTCCTGCTGCTTTGGGCACACTCCATCATCCGTGGAGAAACTGCCACTTCTTCCACAACGTCATCTCRGAACTAATCTGAGTCCTTGGAGCCTTGGGTGACTGTGATTGCAGTGCCACTGCTGCTGAAACAGAGAAAATGAGGCACGAAGAGGCAAAAATCTTCTCAGCACAACAGCTGGCCACTGAAAGACCAGAGACCTGACCTCTTGACTAAGATTCAGTGCAG
Organism: Alauda arvensis; assembly: GCA_902810485.1. Lineage (NCBI taxonomy): Eukaryota > Metazoa > Chordata > Aves > Passeriformes > Alaudidae > Alauda > Alauda arvensis. Next base: position 1,058,092 of record CADDXX010000051.1, on the reverse strand, counting down.
CTCTTTATCCTGTTTCACATCTTGATTCAAAACCTACTGAATTCAATGGTCACTCTCAGGAGCAACCAAGATTAAATCTTCTATTAAAAAACCTTGCAGTTGCTCATTTCATATGATGAATCCAACTGTAAGAGTGTCCTGAAATATCYTGAGATTTAATGGCAGTGCAGTAGTAATTAATCACAAACCTTCTGAATTATTATTCTAGGAATATAACTCCTTTGAAAACATTTCTGCAAAGTGAAAAAAAACTTCACTGAGGGGGGAAAACCCACATGTATATTTATAGCTCTCAAGATACACCCTTTTTTTGAAATACACCCCTCTCATCTTTTAGAAAGGAAAAATAAGAGCACACCATGAGCAATAAAATTCATACTAGATTATTTTACAGATTTCAGTAAAGAGTCCAGTGGCAATTCCTTTACTGTAATTCATTGCAAAAAGTCATACCAACACATGCAAGTTCTGCAAAGTGATTAAAAACTAAAAGAATGAAAGTATGCATTCATGTTAAAATGCAATCACTTCAACCCTTATTGAGGCTCCTAAAGGTACTGAGAAAATCTGGGAGAACGAGGTTACTCTGAGTGTTGCCTGTTTGTTAGAATCAAAGAGACAGATCAGAAGGTAGGGCAACTAATGATTGCATGATCAAACCAATTCAGAAAAGTTGCTGTAACTTAYAGAATTCCCACAAACTTCAAGGGGTTTCCTAAGTTTTGTGGTTTGAAAAYAAACTCAAAGCAATTCCTCTAGGAAATGTTAAAATGGAATTAAACATCATTACAGAGATTTTGACACTTTGCCCTCCAATAATCCAAATTACAGAAACAGGGCTGTGTAGATAATGATGTAATTACATGCAGTCATGGACAGTTTAATTACCACATGCCTGAGCAAACCTTTTTTTAAAAAAAATTGAGGGCACTGTTGGAATTTTCTTACTTCTATACCTGGCTGATTTTAAGCACAATGAGAGTGCAGTCCTAGGTTACAATGCCAGCCTAYAGAAATTCATTCCTTTCTGGAACAGCACAACACAAACAAAAAGCACAAACACTCCATGGATGAAAAAGTCACCAACTGGCRTTGAATGGTGCTTTGTGTTTGTTTCTCTTCTTAGAAACATTGGCTGTGGTCAGACAGAAWTAYAAAAGGTTTTCATTAAAAATTAATRTTCACCAAAGTAATTTTGAAATTGTTGGATAGTCCAGCTGCATCTTTAGTGCCTTAACACTGCTTAAAGCCTCTCCTTAGCTCTTACACTGCYAMCAGAAAGTGTGACACATCTGATGCACAAAGAACTGCACAGGACTGCAAAAAMAGCTGCCAAGCCCCATTCTGGGACCTGCTGATGCAATGCTGCTCATTGAATAACTGCACTGGAAAGTCATTTGCATTAAAGAAAAACGTGCCTGRATCAGTGGAGGGCTCCACACAGGGGAGGTTCTGCTGGCAAAGCAGGGGTTGTTTCAATTGTACATTTATATAACACTCTAATTTGGCTCACGCTGTTAGAGGCAGGTAATAACAGTTTTCCCTAGAGATTTCCTGCATTTCACATTTGATCTATAAATAAACTTGCCAATTTGTAGAGGGTGTTTTTTTAACCTTCTCATTAATAATTCTGCTGGATTACCCAAGGCCAGTGATAAATACATTTCAAAAAATGGCAAGGGGTGACAAGGGATGACACACATGACATTGTGAAGCTGGGAGGAAGCACTAAAGTGCCTGGCCTTCATGATGATGAAATGACWGTGGGGTTTGTGGCTGTCAATGGGAAACCACACGTGGGTTTCAATTTCCCATTAAAAAGAAAGCATACACATAAATTCCTTAATACATCTATACTCTTAGGCTCCTCACTAAAAAGATRTCATGAAAAGTTTTGTTTCTCCTAAATACTTGGCAGCACTGGAAGCTACAGTTAAATCTTCAGTATTTATTACTCACCAATTAATTTGAATTCAGAGTCACGAATATAAGTCCTTACTCATATAAATATCTGAACATCTCATACAAACATCTTAAGAATCCACAACTGTACTTGGGATTCTGCATTTCYACCTACAAATGATTTTAAATTCTACTCCTTTTATGATGAACATTTGCATCTTCACACAACCCTCCTCTGTCCCATAACCTCTGGACAGTGACTTTCCCCAATCCTCCATCCTCCAGCAAAGGGCAGCTAAAGGAGCKGTGTCAGAGCTAGGATGGAGAGTGGGTAGAGGGCAATTTAAACTCTAACCCAATAAGGATCTCTTTTGTTTTATCCTAAGCTTGGCTTTGCCTCAAGCCAATTCTCATTATTAAATGGAATCGATTCATCATTCCATAAGTGGGAATATGCATTGCCAAAAGGGAAAGCACCCAACTTTGCTGACCAGTAAATTGCTCAGACTTTTACAGAAAAAGRATTTTTACTGAAAATAACATTCGATTTCTGTTCTTGATTAAAACAGAAATCCACCTTATACAACAATTGCTAAAGCCATGCTTCTGTTAATATTAATACCAAAAGCAAAATGCCTTAGAGACTGAAAGCAAGGCAACTCTGCCCTGAGAAACACCACATAAAATTAAAATTCAGATACCTYCCTCAATCTGGAATCACTTTAGACCTGCACAGTTAAGAATCTGCTCAAGAGGTCCTCTTCATCCATATCATCAGTTTTTTACATTCCACTAATAATTACAGCACTGCCCTGTATAGTAATTACCTTTAAATGTAATTAAAAGTACAGTAGCACCTTAAAAATTCATCCTTGGAGGGGGAAAAGCATCTCCAAATGCAGACTGTAATTTTAAGGGGACAAGGATGGCAGCAGCCAGGCAGATGATGGAATGAGTGTTACCACCCCCACCACTGGCACACATTATTGCTCAGCATTTCACTTGGCAGGCAATTCCCTGGAGTTACTGCAGGACACATTGGGATAACTGGGGGTACATCACATGGAAATGCAGATGATAACTCACGTCAGCTCTGCTGGGGCCTGCTTTWAAAACATACTTTAAGACAACACTAATTGCAGAGAAAACCCTATTTGCTTTAGATTTTATTTCCAAGGGTTCAGCTGTTTATCCCCCTGCAGATCCAAACATTTACTGTACTCTGAGAGTTCACTGTACTCTAGCAATTAAATTAATGGCTGCAGCAACAGCAAGAAATCCTTTAAACCCCTGTGGGCTTGTTCCTTTGATTAGACTAGATCAGTGAAGCTACAGCTATTTGCAGGCAGATTAGATAGGCTTGGGTTTTATTGCCATTTGCACTAGAGATTGAAAGGTCATGTTTGTTGACATCTTACCAAAACCCATCTGTGAAAGTTTACTTTAAAAGTTATTCTTCAGGAAGATTTTTAATTTTTAAAGAGTACCATATGGATCTAAGAAGAAGAAATGACCTAACCAGGGCAATACAAAGCAGAGCACTCCACTTCTGCAGTGAGCAGCAGAACGAATCTGGCACCCACACACAATCTCCTCTTCTCTAAAAGCAAAGTTTAAACAAATTAGGAAATATCGGGTACTATTAATATTAGGCTGTGGGTAGTTCAAAATTTGCATCTCTCTGATCTTGTTTTGGCTGAAGGAAAGAGTATCCTCTCTGCCATGCTGTTTTTAAATGCATCATGAATTTTTTTCCCAGTATTTGAAAATGTTGATGATGATGATGATGACGTAGGTAGCAATGAGCACGCCAGAGCACCTTGCCAGTATTTACATTCCTATTCCATTTGCAGTGTCAACTGCCAGACATTTTGGGATCAGACAGTACCTGCTCAGCCTTGTGGGAACAGCACTGCCATTCCTGAGTTTCTGAGTCAAAGACAGAAGAATAGGAAAGTTACTGGCAGGGCTGGGAAGTGAATGCAGCCTTCTGCAGCCCTTATTGCTGCCCTAGGAATGAGCTGCTCACTGTGTCCCAGGATTTGCCCCTTTGCAGTAACACAACAGTTGTGCTTCAGGGGTAATGGTGCTTTGAGGGCTGCCCCACCAACAGCAAGAGGACCCCAGCAGTCAAAACAGAAACCTGTATAAAGTGAGTTCATCATATATTTGTACTGCTGGGAAACAGCAGTAAACAAATGGAGTTTTGATCAAACATGTGTGGCTTTCCACACAATCAACCAAAACAGCATTTTCTCTGAACTTACTCATTCCACAGGCAGGACAACTCAGAGCTCAACCAACCAWGTGTCTGCTTGCTTTAATTTCAACACTAAAGTCAATAATACTACTCAAAAAAACCTTGGTCTAAAAAGAAAGTGCAGTGCAATTTGCTATCACATTATTTACATCACCAAAATTTTTTATTTTCTTTCTTTCATATTTCCATTAATATCTAAACACTTCATCAAGGTAAGTMTTGTGATAGATGCTATTTCCTTCCCCGAAATGAGATTCCTGTAACTTGGTTTTAAGAAAGGTGGCAGATTTTGAGATAATCTGAGTTTTTATTTCTTGATAATTTTTATAGTGAAATTTATTTTAACGATTCCAGAGAAAAACACAAAAACTAAACATTTTAAAAATGTGTAAGATTTTGCCCTTTTGGCCATGCAAGTTTCACACCACCTTATTCTACTCCTACTGCACTGCCAGAAGCAGGATTGCCTTGAGAAAACAAAACCTTTAATTAAACTCTTAGGAGAGGATAAAAAGAAATTATACTTTACTTTTTTTCTTAGCCATATTAAAATAGGTCTCTTAGGCAATTTCATGGTAAGCCTGTAATCCCACTCAGTGCCTGTGCTGCTGGTATGGAGCAGATGTCTTCAACCCTGCTCACAGAGGAAGTGCTTTCTGTATGGATTTATGGCTCCTAAGGAGATGAAAGGTTTCTACATTTAATTTGGAAGGATGTGACTTCACCTGTTCACAGAAATGTTCAGAYTTAAGACTTCTTGCAAACAGTAGAAGTATTCATTCCTCTCTCCCTGTTGCAGCCCTGGAAATTCCAGTAAYTTTTCCCCCTTTTAATTGATAGTACATGGAATTACACTAGAACCATAATTTAAAAAAAAATAGAACAAACTCAAAAAAGATATGTATGTATGACTATTTCCCAGCAGTTTACAAAATTATCTTTATTGGGATATATCCTATTTTCTTAAAACACCATACAAAAATGCATCCAATAAAAAAAAGTCTTTTTTGGTCAGTCAGCTCTCGAAAATTCTATTTTTGCTGTGTGTTTTATTGTTTAAAATTTTTGAGGGGTGTGGARGATTAGAGAAGACAGGAGACCAATGCCACTCATCTTCCTAAAAGGCACAAGATCAAAAAACTCCCTTGAAGTATCTTTCAAAACATCCAAAGGCAGAATTTCCAGACTGTTCCTTATGTGTTTCTTATTATCTTGGCTCCCCAAAAGAATGCCACAAACAGCCAGTGCTGAGTTGTTTTCAACTTCCAGAAAATACACAYTGCAAAATAAAGTGCCAGGAGTTCTTCATTTCCATTTGATATTTTTCAAATATTTATAGGACACTACAGAAACACGTTCTAAAGTGAATCACAGAAGGTAATAAAACGGATCTTAAATGCCTCCCAATTTCAAAACCCATGCAGCASTTTATGGCTTCTGTACCTGCAGCTTTTCGGTTCAATACCTGTGCAGGAATCCACTGAGAACAAGCACGTAAGGAAACCACAAGGCAGCAAGAAATCTGGGCTGTGACTTCCCTCCTGRTTTCAGCACTCCTTCATTTCTTCACACCCTGCAGCACAGCCTTTACTCCATCACAACTTTGCTAAGGAGTCCAAGGAAAGGTGTTATTGTTTCATATATAAGGCAGCAGCAACAAAAATAACTCCTAGACTTAATTTTTGTACAACTTTGCCTGCTAAAGGGGGAGAGAGAGCAAGAACCTGCTGGGCRAAGTTTCTGTGTTGGTTTTCTGAAGAACAGCTGCCTCCTACCAGGGAGTAAAAATTTGTTGCATTCAAGTGAAACACTCAAACTCTCCCCAAAAATCTCCACTACAATTTCCAAGTTAAAATTACTTGATTCTCTAAACAATAAAGTTCACAAAAGAGAAATGAGGAAATGTATCAACTCAATGGCATCTTTGATTTTTTTTTATTTGTATACTCTCTTTACACCATGCACTGGTAACAAAACAGGGAAATTAATCACTCAGTCAACTGATATAATTCAATAAKCCACTGAACTTGAATGCTCATCTTGGGTAATAGCAATTTACCAGTTGCATGATTGGCACAGTCCTTTGGAGAGAATTCAATTATAAAAATGACATTTTATCTGCCTTTCCTCCTAGGTTCCAATCTCTCATTTTGGGTTTCTGTAATAAAGATTAACACCAGCCACARAATCACATGTTTATTTGCTTTTGCACATGCTTCACTGTCTTTAAACTGTCTTTAGCCATAAGTAACCCTTTTAACTCAGAGTGACTAAGGAAACATGGACCAGTAACTTGACTTTATAAAATGTAAATGTCTGTTCATTGAATTACTGCATGAGGYCCAGAAAAACAGCATGACATACCAGCCAAAACCTTTGGATGCATTCTGTTGGAAGTGAATCCATTCCTTCCTCTTTTTTTATATTAACCAAATTTTAAACCTAAGCAGCTGTTCTTTCTTTCCTCAGTTTGGAGTATAAGGCTTTATCTTAAGCTGGAAAGGAAGTTCTTACACCTAGGAAAACCCATTTGCCATTATTTTGTTGTGACACAGCTTCCTAGAAAATTTATCAAAAGTATGACACCTGCCAGATGTTGCTTTTCAGTAGGAAGCCTTTCCAATTGCCTAGCAGAATCGTTTCTCTTCATCCCAGGGATTTTTCCAAGGATTTCCTTTCACTCCCCTGCCCACAACCCTCCCCCCAATCTTATGGCACTAAAAAAATGCCTCAGCTATCTGCAAAATGTGAGAACTTGCATATTAAAATGTTTAGGCATCCAGTTCACTGAACCCTCAGGGTCCTATGCTGTCATTACAGTAGGAGGTAAATTTTTGTGATGTTTTCTGTCCCAGATTAGCCCTGGCTGATTTTTCTAAAGCTCTTCAGTCTATTGGACCTTTTCAGGTTTTACCACCAGTTTGGGGAAAACATGAACAGCAAGTGAGTTCTGCAGTGTTCCTGCTTAAGGACACCAGCAAACTGCAGYCAAGTTTCACACAATTGATATTTTAACATGCTGGCAAATAGGCAGATGGGAATGAGGCCCTCTCCTCAGCCACTCAGGGGCAGGGAGGTGGGATTAAAAGAAGGTTCTGGGGAGCTCAGCAAACAGGAGCAGGCAAACAGGAGTGTGCACAGCTTTGGATGCACATGCTGCCACTCTTGTAAGATTACAGTTCATTGTTTTAATCCATGAGCTGCTTGTGCTGAGTGAGGTCCATTTCTGAGATATTTAATAGTAAACAAACAATAACAGGTACAGGACCTAGGATAAGAGCCTCTGGACCTAGTCATTAGTGAAAGCACTTCCTAGGAGTGATTATCAACTCTATTAAATACTCTATGGTTTAACCATAGTGATTTTTGTTACCAAAAAAAAGAGACTGTCTAAAAATAGATACAAAAGCCTGCAAATATTAAAGCCCACTCATRCAGCTATGTTCATGATAAAATACAGTATTTATGGTCCCCAGCAGCCTGGAGCAGGACTCCAGCCCCAAGCACCTCACCTTGGCAAGTCTGTCACCAGCCTTTACAAAGCCTTTGGAAGGYGCCAGGCAGTGGCACAACATGGATCAAATTTGCACCCTGTGCMAACAGCAAACAGATCACACAGCAAACCACCACGGAAGAGAAGACTGGGTCAACCACAGCATAACAGCAGTTTGCTGTCCTGACACAAACCACAGCTTAACAAAAGTTCAGAACCATCTGGAGGAGAAAGCATTTTTCACAGCTATTGTCACCAGATCAGACAGTGCAAGTGTGACCAGCCTGCCCTTGTCCTGTCACCCAGTGTGGCCTCACTGGGCACAGCCTCACTCAGGGACAGGCTGCAGACACTGCTCCAGAGTGACACACACAAATGAAGAGACATTTTATAGCACAGGCTCKTGAAAGCACAAAGATTAAAGTACAGCACTTCTGCTGGCTGCATTTCTTTCTAGCCCATGGATGCTATTTGGGGAATATTCTTTTCATATCATCTTTTATTTTCAATTTAAATGATGCAGCGTTACCAGCATGTTAAAGAGTTCATTCATAAGAATTAGAAACTTTCCTATAATACTCTAATACTTTTTTCTGGATAATAACTTTTTTCATTCTCTAACTGCATATTTGTATACATGTACATACATCCCTGCGTTGCCAATCCATTATGTTGAAGCACAGCACACAGATTTCTTCATTCCAATATTGGCAGTTCATGGGTTTCCAGTGTGGTTAATTCACCCCTACTGATAAAACTCTCCATGATATTCATTTCACACAGAGAACCATCATATTTCATGCACTCCTTCAAACTCATTACTCGTTGCTAAAATCTGGGATTTTTTTTTAAAAGCCTTTGTACATTTTGGATTAATAAAAAGTCCCAAACCCCTAAAGACATTAGTGTTCAAATGAATAGAAATGGCTTTTTGATCTTAAAATTGCAGCAATTATCATATCCCAGAAATTGCAGGAAAATCAAGTGGCTTGAATAAACATTACTTCCTTCCTCCCAAAAACTGGCATCTACCATTTGTCTCATTGAATGTTAAAGAATACCAGAGAAAAGTCTGCTTTTATTCTTCATGTTAAATTAAGTAGATCAAGTTTCATTAGTAATATGTGCATATTATTAAAAACTCAGTTAAGTCTTGATTTTTCAGGAAAAGTAGATAAATCAGGATTAAGTCTAATTTGTTACCATCAATAAGACAAGTAAAAAAAGCTGCATACTTTTTAGAATTGCAAAGCTCAGCGCTGAAGTCCCTCAGGCCTTAATTTCCCAGATGTCAAAGACTCTTAGGAATTTCAATAATGGTTATTAATCACCTCAYAGTACTTCTCCACAAGCACAGAACCCTTGTCCTATAATGCAGTGTTGGTTTTAACCCCTAAATTTAAAAAATACAAGACTGGAAATAYGTTAATTGCACATCTTACCCTCAGGAACGTTTTGACAGTCAAGGTTTCTGCTGATACTTTTTCTCCCCCCCCCTCACTACATCTTACTAATCTCCAGCACATTGCTTTTCATGACTTGATAAAAGTTTCCTTTCTATTTGARCATTCCATAGCAATCCATCATTGTCAGAGGCAGAATGGGTGTAAGTTAGATCCTCTCCACAAAGAAAAGCCTCGGTGCCTCCTCTGATAGCGACACTCACGTTGATATCATCGTGACAGCATTTACAACAGTGCCAGGGACAGAACAGTGCTCTCCTCCATCATAATTGCTGAGGTGGRGGAAGTTACACAACACAGATTAAGCTGAGTCAAAGTGCCAGGCACTCTCAAATCAGCAACAAACACAGACTGGTTTTGGATTGAAATCACTGCATTATGTGGTCCAAACCCATAATTAGCTGATCAAATCACATGACAAGTTTGTTTATTCACCATCTGTCAGCACCTCTAGGCAGTCACCTTCTTCCAGAAGAATATCTCTGCCTGTATTCTTGCTTTCCCAGATGTTGTGGTGATTTTTCCTACCTGTATCCTATCCATCAAAGCCATGTACCAACCTGCTGGAAGCACACACAGCAATGTTGGACAAATCTCCCACAAAGCCTTCTGCAATCTGCTGGGAGGCAGCAACAGATTCAGCACAACTCAGCTTAATGACACTAAAACAAGCTCTTCCAGCTGAAATTATCAAAGACACACTCTGAGCRTTATTAATTGTTTGGGAGGGCTGAAAACAACTTGGAGATTCTCATTACCTTCTGCTCTTCTGGAGACTCATTGCCCTTCCAATGCCTAGAAAGCSCATCTGTCTGTCATTAATGGGCTCAAGGAAAGAGAAGGGAAAAYAGAGATACTGCACAGGAAAACAAATCCCTTCCTTTCCTCCAGCTGCAGAAGGAGTGATGTGTAAGTTTTTTCTCCCCTTCCCCACCAGTATTCACAGAGCACATGGGACAGTGCTCTCACAGCCCTTCCAGAAGAGATGCAGCAGCAATAAGACAGTTGTTTACAGACCTGAATGCTAAAAGGGAAGAGCACAAGCACATAGGAATAGAAATTCAATGCAGATGGCTAACTGGAGAAGCCTGTCAGCAAAGAAAGGAGGTGAACACTTACCCTTGAAGAAGTTCAAGAAACAGTTGGTTTAAGCATCCCTTCAAAAGATACACTAAAATAGTGTTTATTAACATAATATTTCTGATTTTTCAGAAAGAAATATTTTAAYAACTGTCAGCTCTTAAATTGAAATTATATTTGTGTTAATACTTCAAACATTCTTTTATGTTCAAGAACAGAACAAGCCCTTTTGATTGAATCAAAACAAAAATATTTGGAAAGTTTTCATTCTGTCCTCAGCAAAGAAAAATAAAAGAAGGAAAATATTGTTTCTACTCAAGTGACTTAAGCAGCACACACAGCTATGGTTGTTAAGCTCACCACCCAACATTACTTTCTAAGGTTTGACCAGGATTTTTGCTAGTTTTTTCTTAGTTCCTGATTTTTTCAGTCAGCAGATTTCTCTGCCTAGATGTTTTACTAGGTCTCTTTTCATGTCCAACATCTTCTGGCTTTTGAGCCTTTGCAAGCAGGGATCCAGGGAATCAAAGGAACAGCTGAAGCACCAAAAATTAGCAAGCAAGAGAAGGCACCACCCCAWGTACAGGCTCCCCAGCATTTTATACTTATGTTTCCACAATTTTAATTAAACTTAATGAACAAAAAAAGATCATCAAATAATGACAAGCTTTTACTTTTTGACACCAACATGGTTTGTTGACAAGAAAGAATTTTTCAAAGGCAAGCATAATTTTAATAGGTAAAACTGTGATTTCTGCTCAGTGCATTGTGTTTTTTAAAGAAAATAGAAAGAGTTAATTTAAATTAAAATTCAGCGTTTCTAGTTCTAAAGCTCAACACAAGTGAAAGGATTAGACATAACACTTTCTAATATCAGYTCAAGGTATCAAAGATAACGTGTATGGCAGGAAGCATTCTGGCACATCAAAGAGAAAAAAGTTTCAAACCTCTTTTGTAATATTTATCAGCTTCTCAATCTAACATACTTCATACACATGTATCTCTTGCACTATTTGGAAATCTTCATAATCCATCCTTTCCCTGATTACGATTCAGCACTGCAAAAGGAAAGTTCATGGGACTGAATGCCCCAGTCACAGAGCCTGGTTTGTTCCCTGTGCTGTTCCTGCACTGCTCCAAGACACCCCCCAGTGCTGCTGTGCTTGGGTCTCTCAGCATCCAAGGCTGAAAGCAAACCCCAACAGCTCAGAGAGCTGCAGGTTTGACCACTTCCAAAGCAGCACAATCTAAACCTCTCCAGTGGAGCTGCTCCACAGCAAGCATCCACTCCAACCAGGAACAAACATGTGTACCTCAGCCAGTGTAAAATATAACACCCAGTGTATAACTCCCAGGCCCTGACAAACCCCACTGGGCTCAGTGGGACTGGTTTGTTATGGTCTGTCAGGTGTGGGAATGTTTCATCCAGGGAAAAAGAAGCAAGAGGAAACATATCCAAGTAAGAATACAGCTGAGGAGAAAAGCCTGTAACACCAAATCAGTTTTTTAGGCCAAGGAAGCTTTTTCTAAATTCAGTTACACCCCAAACATTATAATTAATCACTTTTTTTTTTTTAAATATGTATCACTGACTACATGGATTATCTAGTTGTTCTAGTTTACTACTTCTTTAATGCTCATTTAGGACAGTACATGTAAAAACCCTTCATTAAAAAAGCTAATAAAAAAGCTAATATTCCTAAGCTAATTTTTAAAGTCCCTTCCTGTAGAACCCTATATCCAACCCCCCTATGCCCCTACACAAGCCTGACAATACTGCCAATGTTCCAACACCTGTGTTTCCAAACCTTATTCCCTGTCCTATCAGGACTATGTGCAGTAATGCACATACAATCAAAAATAAATACTTTAACCTTAGCAAGGTGAGGCACTATCTATCAGAGATATGAAAAATACATGGAAGCATCTTAGGGTGGTGTAGATGCCCAATCGTTTGGGATTTACTTCCTTTTATGAATTACAATGAGAGTGTTTGGAATTTATGCTTTCATAAACTTTTAACTTCAAGCACTTTTAACTKAATTTCTACTAAATTTTTGCTTGTTGGGTTCTGAACCAGAAATGTTCTCTGTTAGTTTCTCATTAATTTCTGTTAGTTTATCTTATTAAACAACTACACTTTAATGCATTTAAAATAAGAAGTTAGGTAAACAATTCAGAGTCCAGCAGATTGTTACAGGGGTCACTTTGTGGCATACAAACACCTGCCAAACATATGCTCTGAGAGAAACTTTTAATTCTCAGTTTATTTACTGGTAATAGTAKTGTGAAAGAGCTGGATAGAAAAGCAGCATAAAGACTGTTGAGAGGTGACTTCAGGGTTTCCATGGAAATTCGTCTGTGAGCATTCCTCTGTGTGTSTTTGAGTGTCAAAAAATTCTGCATTGGGCAAAATTTAGCAGATAAGGAGTCAGCTTTAGGCTGGAGAAGCTTGGAGAAAAAGCCTGTATCCCACAGCCAAACCATGTGGGGAAGATGATGCTAACAATGTCTTTAAATTTCTGTGAGCATCTTACACCTACGTATAACCGATGTGGAAAGCCAAAAGCACCATGTCACTTCACCCAGCCCAAAGCCCCAAAAGCACCATGTCACCTCCCCCGGCCAAAAACACCGTCTGACCCTCCCCCGGCCAAAAACACCGTATCACCTCCCCTGGCCCAAAGCCCCTTGTCATCGCCCCAGGCAGAGCAGCCCAGAGCTGACCCCAGCCTGGCCAGGCTGTGTGTGCCGAGCACCCACCGGAGCTCCAAGCACTGGGATCTCCAGCCCTCTAAAACAGCCCTGCTCTGTGTCATAGCTCTGACTGAAGAATGAATTTAACTTTTAGCTATGTATCAAGATATATCAGCAGTGCCTTGCGCCTTAGAAGCTGTTCTTTTAAAAAGTCTTTGCCTCTAAACAAGTCAGAATATTTCTTATAGACAAAGTGTAAGCAGAAAATTTTCACACAGGGACACTGAGAGAAAGGCATCTTGCAAAGAAGTGGAGTTTCCTCACCACCTATCTGGCAATCTGCTATTTCTAAGCAAAYCTTAACAATCTGATTTTGTTTAGAAATTTGTTTTCAGTAGAAAAAAGACCTAATATTAAAATGGAAACATATTGAAAGAAGAGGTTGCTTTCAGTAACCCTTAGTAACCAAATAGTGAATTGYTTAAATCAATTCTCACCTTATGATAAGCATAAAACATTTTAACTTTATCCTTTTGGTTAACTTTAATGCTTCTAAAAACTAAAGCATATTCCAGTTGAGAAACATTCATACTTTGTATGGAAGATGAAATTCACCAGCAGGAGAGATTTTCATACTAGAGAAATTATATTTTCAAATCACACAAATTACATTTTCCTTATGATCCACATATTGTATTTTCCTGAATGCATTCAAAATCGACCCAAGTTTATGTTATAGAAATAATAAGATYCAAACTTTTCATTCTGATTTATTTCCAACTACTTTTACTTTTTTTTGATAAAGAGAACTTTTATAGGTTGTTATTGCTATGTCCTASCAAGTTCTCTCCCTGAACTGTATCAAAAAGCATCCTACAATGATATTATCACATGCTAAAATTATTTTATCATTTGGGATATTTGCTCTTAATTCATGTATAAGAAATGTCACTGAAGGCCTGACTGCACWGGGCAGGTATCACAAACATAAAGGGTGTGTTTATTTGTGTGTGAGCACACACACCCATCCATAGATCTTTTTTGCAAATACAGAATGTGGCAGGTACAAGGTGTCACCAAAGCTGCTCTTCAGAGCAGGTTAAAAACGTTGTGACCATAACTGACAGGTCTGAGAATGTTTTTATGTTCAAGCATTGGAAGCAAAGGAGTTTGTGACAGGAATGCTGACAAAACATTATGGCCATTCTAAACACAAGGCTATAATTACACTCTTTGATTAACAGTTGGCTGAAAGAATTGCCACTCAGAAMAAGACTCTGATTTCTAGCTGGAAACAGTCAATCAGAATTCCTGGATTATAGAAAACTCCTACAAGACACTATTATCTATACAGCCACAGCCAGAAGGTGTCAGGGAATCAATTCATATAATATGCCAGCTTAATAAAATCTGCATGCAAAATTTATGAATACTGTAATATTCCCTTATATTGTAAGTTATTAATGGTCAATTTAATGACTATCTACAGCTGAAGTGCTTTGCTTCTGTATGATATTTTAATCATCCTTAGGCATTTATTTAAATGCATTTCATTTTATAGCCATCAGCTCCTCACAGATAAGACAGCCATTACATTCATATGGAGACATGCAAGGTAGCTACTAATTCTGTCTTTAAGCTGTTATTGATCCCTTAAAATTTACTACATCAGGAACACAACTACATGTGCCATTACAACAGTACTTGTTCTAGTGCCTAAACTAGTCTAAGAAGATATTTATGAGAAGTACTCTATGTGTAATCATTCTATTATCTCTTTATGTTTACAGTGCACAGCCCTACATTATTGGAAAATCAACATCCCCTGAAGATGAAGAAAAGACTTGAATTCAAATACCAATATCCTTAAGGTGGAGCAGTGTTCTCCTTGCTCCATGTTTACATCAAAACAACAGACTTGTTAAAAGCTTTTTTTTTATTTTTAATGAARGTATTATTCAAAAGTTCATTTTGCTGCTTCCATATAGAAATAGTCATGAATATAAATAGCCTTATAATAAGTAAGTGAAACTTCACTTGGATCCATGGTTGGGCAGGATGCAAAACTAAAGAAAAGAAGTCTTAGGAGACTAGAGATTTTCTTTATTATACAGGAAAACAGTATCTTTTAGATCAAACCTGATTATTGGTCCATTAAACTCACTATAAGAGATCTGAGAATCTCTACAAGCCACCAGAAAAGATTGAGACTCCAAGATGGAACACAGCAGTTGTTAACAACTGAAGTGCAAAGTACGTGCTGAACACAGTCCCTGACTCCAATAATAGCCATGAAATTTGATGAGATGCAATTTTCACCCTACTATTTTTTGAGGCAACCAGTAATCCTTAAATTAGGGCTTTTCTATTTGTTTGCAGTTTGTTTGGCTTGTAAAGCCAAAGGAAAAGGAATTGACAGACACAAAGAGATCAAGGACACCACATATGCATGATTAGTCCTCTTTCAAGTAAAGTCTATAACAAACATCCTCCTATGGAAAACCTCAGTCACCTGCACTGGAAAGGATAAAAGACTAAATCTCATGTTTATTTTCCATATCATAACTCAGTTTCTCTTATGATCAGTTTGAGATAAATAAAACCCTTACAGAATTTASATCTACTCCTATAACTGTAATGGCTCACAAAGCTATATCTTCAATGCATCTTATGAATGCAGGTAATTATAATTCATTAAAAAGCATTTTAATCCATTTCAATTTTTCCTATGKCATCAAGCAAGATAACAAATGCACAAGCATTGGACTAAAGCAACAAACTAACCTGACAATGGAATCAGCTCAATTATATTTTACTAGTGCTGCAGCTTCTTGAAAATGAAACACATGCCTGACCAACGATACCAATAGTATTTCAATATACAAATTACATTCTCAGATGTATTTTAAGCTGTAGTGTGATTTCAATAATATATGCTTAGTAAAATATTTCAAAGGCTTCAAGAGAAATATGATTTTTAAATAGGAAGACATTGTTCATTTCTATTTTACTAATGATACAGTAAACCAAGGGTTGCAAACACAGGGAAAACAATTTAGGAACCCACCCAAACTCAAACTGGTTTTGTATGGATCTATGCCTCAGGGAAGCAATTAATAAATACTGTCTAATAAAAGGCAAAACCATGTAAAATCTTCATTTTGGGTCACCATTAGTATCTCTCCTCCACCCTGCTGCCTACTTACTTTTGACATACAATCTGCCCCTCTGCCAAACCTGGCAGGGAATTACCTTTTCCAGCCTAATAATAAAGTATAAAATGTAAATGTTATCATGCTACACACATGGTAAATGTTCATATCCAAAATCCTTTAAACTTTTTTCTTTGCAAATTCAGCTCAAACTGGCAAGCTCAGTTAGGAAAGACAGTTGAATCTATGAATAAACAATGTATTGAACCCACATAATTTCTTTTATTTAGAAAAAATTTGAAATGTGTAACCCAAGACAGTAAAATGTAATAATCTTTTTTTTTAACTATTATTTCATAAAGCTTTAAAACTGTGGGTTTGCTATATAAATACAGCATCCGTTCCTAGAAAGCTCCAYTCAAAGCTCATTTTATTATACAGCCTCATTTTAATAAGTAGGGAAGACCTGGAATTAATATGTACTATTCACACAAGTACACAGAGGTCAAATCAGCACCACTTTAACTGGTCTTCTGGTTTTTTATTCTGTTCTGTAAGCTAAGTGCAATAAAATAACAGAACAGACGATGAAAATCACAAAGGAATTTGTTTATGTTGTACACATGACTTGGTCAGTGCCCTTGGCTCTGRCCTGCAGCTTGCTGGCACAGGGATTTTTCTTCTGGAACTGCTTTGCAAGCCAGGATCCTTYGTATTCAGAGGAGCAACACACTCTGCACATGCACAACGTTCAACTTGGAAGCATCTGACAAACACTGTCCCCATTCTGCCACCAAGCCACAGCCCTGCTGCAGCTGCAGCCCCCTGGCATGTGCCCACCCAGCTGCTGGGGGAACAAACCGCTGGCAAACCCAAACAAAGCTTTGTGATTGTGTTCCAGTGCTTTAAAAAGAAAACAAGGTATGACAGCAATAGCATCTCTCTCATTGCCAGACTTCCCTAACCCATACAGGGTTATATCTCACCATCKTTTGCATATCCAAGGATAGGCTACTTTTCAGCTCCCTGGTAATAACACACGCCTCAAATCACACACGCCGTGCTCAAGGTTCCATTTCCTGCTTGAGCAGTCCTTTGACAACTTGTGAAGTGGGAGTTCTGGTGAGATTGAAAACCTGTTGACTGAGGTAGAAGCCCAGAGCAGCAAGGAGCAAAAGAATATTCAGAAGATTTTAACACCCTGAAAATAGGTACTGGAAATCACCTGGTCTTCTGTCAGCACATTCAAGCACATTTACATTGTACAGGCACTTAAGAGAAAATACCATTCCACATAAATTCCCAAGCTACCAACTTCAGCCGGGTTTTATGACTTGCACATCATGAACAAAAAGTAAATTAGAGCATTAGGATTGGGATTTAGGTTTAATATACAAATCAAGAAGCACTCCAAGTTATTGTCAGTGTATCTACCGGGGGGGGTGGGGGGGGGTGGGGAAGAAGAAAGGGGGTAAAAAAGGGCCACCAACTTCTTGAGTGTTTAAGTGACAGAAAAAACACCTTGTTGTGATTTCAGTTTAAATTCTCTTGCAACAAAGGTCTGGGCTCCAAATGTAGGCCTCTGAGAAGATAGGGTGAAATAGTCCTACTGTAAAGACTCTGCATGGCATTTTTCCTTTCTGCTGATCAAAAATGTCAGCCAGAAAATAGTGGTTAATGATATATTTTTATGCTGCAAACCCCTCTAATCTAAAGATGGCTTTAATTTTTAGCAGAACTAAAAGCAGAAGTTAAAACATTACCTTGAGTAGTTACTCTTAGGACACTTAATACACGACATGACCTACTGAAAGTACTTTTCTGATATTACTGACATTTGTTTAACCTATAACATTAGTTCTTTGTAGCTCAATAAATCTGAGTATCTTCCCCCTGTATCATCAAAAGACTGATACTGACAAAGAAAGTCAGTCTGCGGCCCCCACAAAAATAATAGCTTTCTATTACATTTGCCATTTCACCTGAATAATTCCTGATAATCATGAATAATGATGTTATTTGACATTCTAATGATATCATGCTGTGCAACTTCAATCCATCAGTCACTGTCAGGAAGGTCAAATATTTGTATTCCATTACATTATGCAGAGTTCATTAAACAGTTAAATGACATTATACACCTTAATTATACTTCCAAATGAAACTAGCACATATCATTTAGCTTTTAGAGTCTGTGTGATGCATCTCCATTTAAAAGAAGGATCATGATTTTGAATAGTCTCTCGTGACAAAGAAATATATTGAAACTTCAAAGAGTAGTTCTTTAGCTCTAGCAAATCCTGATGTGAAGATGAGTTCACCTGATRCACCTAAAAACACCACGCTCTTCACAGACCAAGTCAGTTTATCATAGTATCTGCTGTTACTGTGGGTTACTTGGTGATCCTAACAAGGAGTCAAACACTGAGACACAACTGCCCCAGGAAACTGATTACTGACTAAAGCTGCAAAACAGATCCAAAATGAGAATGGAGCAGGGAAACAGACAGGAAAAAAAGAAGAGGAAATTTGTTATCAGTAATATTGTCCTCTTCTTGAAAGCAATGATTTAAAGTTTATTTCAACACAACTCAAAATCTGCTGCAGTGGATCAAAACCAACAGAAGGAAAATGAAAGAAGCATATTCAGCTGTAAATAAATAAATCTATTTTATCAGTACCTAACATTCCAAAACACCACACTCAGCCCAGGTTGTCAGTGTAAATACTTCCTACCAAACTAATACAGGAAGTAATCTAAAAGACTTGCTTCACATTAATACAACTTCCTTTTTTCCTCCCATCAAAACAAATGTAAAGAAAAACAGGAAGARGTTCTCAGCCATTAAGCAGCTATCAGTAGCTATGAATTGATTTAAGTGGACTCTTCAAGAAATCATAGTCCTTGTGACTTTAATAAGAATCCCCTTTCCACCACAATCTTCTAAATGAGACACATACACAATAGGCAAAGAAATGGAAGGATTAATACAAGGAAAAATATGTTTAAAATCTACAAAAAGCACAAGTAGAGAAACGATCTCTTTCTTATTATTATTGTAGTTTACTAGATTACAAAAGGCTCATTAAAATCAAACTTTCCTCTTAGCTACAAATCGGCTACTTCTGAAATGAGTCTCTGAGTCTAATATTAAAAGACCAAACCAGCCTTTTTATCAGATTGTCTTTAATTTATTACAGTATTTTATGTATGGGAAAAGAAGAAAATTCATTTGATTACAGCAGTTACGTTCTTCAGTTCTTTATCTAGCTTGAACCACTGATAGGAAATGTGCTTTTAASTAATCAAAATCAACTCAGTCATGTATGAAACTGGGGAAGCTCAGCAAAGTTTCAAGAATTCTGTTGAACATGATCTGAGTAAATGACAGGGATTCCTTCTCCATATTAGTCCAGCCTCATTCACAGAGCAATGTATGTCTGTTGGCATCCCTAACTCACAGAAGAAAAGCTGAAACAACTAAACCAATACAGCTTTGGGGAATAAACTGAGACATTTTAATTGASTAAATAACTGCCATCAAATACAACTAGCTGATCTAAAGAGTTTATGTAAGTTTAATTATCTTCTTTGCTTTCTGAAGAACTGGGGGGAAAAATAGTTTTCCTTCACGTTAGCTGTTCTTCACTGTTCTAAATCTCTGATAGCTGCCAAAAGGTATTGGAGGGAACTGGGAATAAAGAGTCTACAACTTTCTGAGTAACTCCTTCCTGTTTCTCCAGCTTCAGTAAAATTATTTTCCAGTAAAAAGACATTTTTTCACTTTGGAAACTACTTCCAAATGTCTTTCATGTGTGGTATTTTTGTAGTCCGAAGTGATCCAAGCTACACTGTCATCTGCAGAATCAAACCTAATTAATTTCTTCTCTACTTCCTTTTGTCAGTGCCAAATGCATCATCACATCCTTATTACCAAACACTGCRCAGTGGTGAAGGCCAGGCCCTGGGATTCGGTGTCTAACAGAGCAGATTTAAAGCCCTACAGAAAACAGCAGCCTGTGTCACATCCTCAGCATTCTGTRTGCCCAGCACTCAGGGAGGAGGACAGGAAGATGATGAATGGCTTTTTTTCTTTCATATGGAATGGATATTTTAAACTTGATTTTCAACTGAATCTGCRTAGAAACTTTTAGAGCTAAATAAGTCCCAAAAATATAAAATAAAAAACACTTTAGGGCTAGTATTTTTAAATCAAAAGGCATAAAACAAGTAACATCATAAGATGAATCATGCAACTGAAATCAATCTTAAACCTTGCTGCTAATAGGGCAAATTGAATTGCTTTCAGTATATGCAGCACACTTCTGCTTCCCTTCCCTTAACAAACAAGCAATGCAGCAGTCACTACAGGTGACACTGGGAATGGCACTTCCACGAGGTTTATCACTGTGTTGCATATAATATGTGTTTATATTAAAACTAATTTTGGAAGTTTTCAGTTTCATTATTTTACTGAACAAAGCAAGGCTGTCATGGAATACAATTAGGATGTCACAAAGGACCTTCTTAAACAGATATTTAGAATTCTGTGGCTCTGACAGCGGAGGCTTTGCAGAGTGCAGCAGCTCAACTGACAACCAACAAAAATGAGATTCAAGATTTGGAATAGCATCAGTTTAGATGAGTCTGCTGGYTTTCACTGCACTCCAACACAAGGAACAAGGACAATGGGACAAGGAACTCCCAGGGAACCTTCTCAGCCCTGCAACAGTGGGACAGCCAAAGGTCCACTGTCTCTCATGAGAAATAAGAATACATTTTATAACTCCACACTGTTTCTCTTCCTTTTCTGTTCAGCATTTGTAGTGGCATTTTCAGTTTTTAAATAAAGTGCTTACATATTTTTAATGGTCACATGTTCCCAAACATGTGAACCCCAACTGGAAAATATTCTCAAATCCCTCATGTTTCACAGTATCTTACTCTTAAAGCTGTCTTCTACCCCWTGTAAATAGAAATGAACAGTTTTGGTCAGCCTGTGACTCCTGACTGACTGGTACAGTGTTAAGAATAACAAGTATGCATGTCTCACTAAGAAGGACAAATATTGATCTTTTTGGAGTTAATGAAATTCCCCTGCCTRTGAGTGGAAACAATTATCACAGGAGACCTGCAACATGATCTYAGCAATGGCTTTGAAAAATCTAAGCCACCAAACACATATGGCAGAAAAAGCCTTAAATACCAWTTTAAACCAAAATACAAATTAAAAACAGAATCAGATTAGATAAATCRTTATTTTTCTCTCTTCAAGCCTGCAGGGATAAAGAGCTTGGATTTCATAAATTACTGTTTTTTTCTCTTCAAACGTGAAGGGATAAGGAACACAGGAGGTGTCTGACAGGAGAGAACACTGTCATCTCCTCACAAAGGCACCAACTCGGGAAATAGGGTTTAAAAGTAATAATGTATCCTTATGTCACGCAGTAAACGGGCACAACAAACACTGGAGAGCTACARCAGTTGACAATTTTTCTTGCAAAGATTAAAAAGTTTTAAAAGGGAAGGAGAAGTAATGAGATGGAAGATAGTTATTGCTGCTGAATCCTCTGACAGATCAGATGACAATCTTGATTCAACTTTCATTATTTAGAAAGACAAATAGAGCATCTCTCTGTGCCTTTCCAATCGTGACAAAACACAGGTATCAAATCACATTACTTCCTTCACTCTGATCTCTTGTAGGCAATATACAATGATCCCCTATGGACAACACTTGAGCAGAGGTACAAAGTTAAATTCATTCAGGTGCCATCAATGTGATGGTTAAAGATCAAAGGGGATCTGAGAAAAGACTCAAAGTTGGATTACACATCATTCCCTTTCCTCTGCTCCCTCACCATGCCCCCATGTGGAATAAATAGAAGAATATCTCAAAAGCAGTAGATTTTTGGGATACATAGGTACAACAGCCATCCAACCATTGCACAGAAGAGGACCTTGCATTTCTACTGCTTAGTTAAAATAGTAATTTTATTACACTTTCATTTAGTAGTGCCACATTCTTTGTATCTGCTTCATATCAAAATACTCATTATTATGCATGCTCATAGTTAAATTAGGAAGATCAAACCCCATTACATTTACAAATAGATCCCATGTATAATTCTCTCAATTCTTACTTATGACAAGTCCATAAAATCACCTGTTTGATTTGCACAAAAATGCCCCTGGTTTTAGCAGTCAAACTGCTGTGTGTCTGCTGCACTGCAAGCACTGGSACAGATGCAGATGAGCAGATAAATCCACGGGCTTCTAAAGCACCAAGGAATGTTAAAAMCAGGTTCTCAACACGAATAAAGAATCCACCCACACATCAGGGTTCCAGTAAAACAAGGAATGCTGCTGTGAATGCCAGATAAATGGACCAGATTCTTCTTGTTTAAGGATGAATAAATCCTGACCTAGACTCTCCCTGGAGGTTTGGATTAAGATTGTCATTCACATGCACAGAAAAAAACCCTCATCTTGGCACTTTGTGTCCCTGCAGTTTAACAACGGGCCAAACAAGCTTAACATTTGCATATAAACATGTAATAAATGTTATAAAAACCATTGTGTCCTCTCTTTTAATACCAAACTTTCATGTAAGAAGGATGTGTCTCCACATTAAAAAAAATCTATTCAATACCACAGGTATTTATAATTAAGTCATAATTGACACTAGATGCATTTAATTTTATTTTGTTAAGGAACACAAGAGAAAAGGGGAAAACTTGCATTGCYTTCTAAGCTAAAATAGCCTCAGCAAAATATTATGTTAAGTCAGCAGTGCTCCATTAACATCACTGATAAAAATAGAATTGTACAACTCCGCAGTATTTTTGTGATGAACTTTCTCCAGGTCAAATTCAGATTTTTTTTGAAAGACAAGCAAGTATAACTTATTTTATTAATATTGATAGGGTCACAGTAAGAAAAYATTAATTGAGCAGAAATGTCATTAGTATCCTTCCACATGACTGGATMCTAATTAAGTGGCTTTCTATTTTTGATCCTGAAAGTCTTCTCACTACCTAAGAAGGGTGGCAATTCCATGTTCTGYATTCACTCAAAATGACTGCAGAAAAAAACACAGCCAAAAAAAAATGTTTGCAATTCTCTGCTAATTCCTCTGCTTCTCATTTTAAGCAGCCATGTCTCAAGTCTCTCACTAAATTTTCTTAAGGAGAATCATTTGAAAAACACATTTATCCTATTTCAAAGTGTTTACAGAGTTTTCACTCCCAACATAATTTCTCTCCACCACAACAGAGCTATGCAAATTGAATTTAAGAGTTTTCCTTCATTTTCTCTTTAATTTGCACTACCTGGAGCTAAAGTAATTGGCAGGGGGAAGAACACACAATTTCATTTTGCAGATGTGCCAAAAGTTTCTGCAGAACTCTGAGACAAGAGGCAATTGGCTCTAACAAGAAAACAGAAGTTTGTTTGCAGCATTGCTGGTGATCCTTGCACCAAACACTCAACAGGCAGGTAAAGCCTGGCAGAGGTGCCCTGCTCTGTCCTCAGGATCAGGCTGTTGGAAACCCAAAAATTCAGACTTTTTTTCAGAAGCAGCTCAAATTCATTGAATTTTGCTCTGCAATGAATGCAGTTCACAGAAGTTAAATGTTAAAATCTATAGAAATGCAATCCCTAATATATGAGTTAAGCAGAACTGTAACAAATTCCAAGTTGGCTATTAATAGATATTTAGAAATAGAGTAACTTTATATTGTCCTTMAAGCTCCTATCAGGAATATGAGGTTATGAGGTCAATACAGCTGCTTCATTTGTAATTCTCCATTCCTGTTTTCAAAGCTAAATGATACCACCTTCAAAAATATAACACACCTCTCTCTGAAAYCTTATCCAATTATCTTGAGTTCACTTCCTAATGCACCTTTTTCCCTTCCTTTTTGTATCAATCTTGCTTTTAAGGAACTCAATAGTGTCACCAGAAATGTAATGTTTTCACAACTGGGCTCAAGGATTCTTCTCAGCCAGGAATGCAGTTTATTTACTGAGCCATGTCCTCACTATGTTTTTTCTCACCTTTACCTTTGGTGTATGAAGGTAGCAAAGTAAATTAAATCTCAAATTAGTGAGGTTTTATCCCACTAAAATATCATTAACAAAACTGAGCCTRAGAAAGTGTTCCTGCAATGTGTTCTCACAGTGCCTCAACTTCAACATCTGAATTCTGGCAATGTTCATGTCTATTRCATAATTTAAATATATAACCTGTATCATGTATTCTTTCTCTACAACCAGGCAAATTTTACCTGGGAGTGACAGTAAAAAAATACTGAATAAAACAATGACACAATTTTAAAATATGATCATAAATACTTATTATGTACAGTTATAAATAAATACATAAATACATACACATCAGAGCAAAATATTGTATTCTGATAAACAAAATTCATCAGAYCAGGCTGCATAAAAAGCAGAATTTTCAAATTTACCTATTTAAACTCATACTCATTGCACACAACTYCTAATTTCATGAAGCAAACAGCAACAAGCCATCTCAATACATTGCCAATTACTAGCAGGAAAAGATCATTGAATCCTGAGCTAAAAGTAGCTGCTCTTAGGCAGCCTCTGTAGAGAGATCACTCATCTGAATGCAGTATAATGTTACACTGGAGCATCAGAAGGAGAACATTCAACTTTTATTGTACAATAAGAACATTTGCTCAAGAGAGATCACTGAGAGATGCTGAGGTTTTCATGTTTTGATTAGAAGCAGTAGAAGTCAGCAGGTTACAAGGAACAGCAACAAGTAAAATACATTAGCAAATGAATAGAGACTATGCACACTTGTGCAGCCTTAGAAATCCAGATATGGTCTGAGTGATAAAGTGAAATACATCTGTATCCATGAATTATGCACTCCACTTCCTACTGGAGCCTCATTTTACAACAAAGCCTCCATTGTCTGCTGTGTTGGTATCTAACTTAACACAGGACAACTTACTAAAACATCATTTACCCAATTACCTGCTCAGAGAAGGTGCTTGACCCTCTGCTGAAGCTCTGCAAAGCAATTATGGGGCCTTCTGGAATCACTGTACTTGATAATCTCACTTCCCACTTCAAAGCACAGAGGAAAACATTCCCTGAACAAAAGCAGCAGCACAGGGGAGCACCTTTGGTCACACAGAAGGTGGGAGATGCTGTACCTGCTCCCCTCTGGAGCAGCCAGAGGGGGAAAAGCACAGCACTGGCTGTGAGTTACCTGTGCTGTGCAGTAGAGAGGAAGAAAACAGGGAGGGAAGGACTCTGTCCTACCTAAAAACAATAGAAGTCAAAAGAGGTGAAGCCAGACTTCAGGCCCTGCATTTCAAAACTCAAGCTATTTTACACAGGTATACAGAAGTCTAGCACTGTGTCAGAGCAAAGCAATTGTGCTCAAGATTTTCCTTTTTCCTTAAGTTCACCTGAAGAAATCTGTATTGGTGACTGGACTGTCCAGATCTCTGCACCTGCACTCATTGAGAGAATACAGCAAACGGGATTTACTCTCAAAGCACTGACCTCTACACCTGGCAGTCTGAAGAGATCAGGCTGTGGCATTAYAGATCACTCTTTATGCTCTGCAGAAGGCACTAGGATGGCACATCACAGTGACCTGTTCCTCCCTTCCTGTATGTTCAGGGATCATTCCTGCTCATTTCTCACATTCATGGCATGCCCTTTACTTCCCTCTTTGCWGCAGAAGGYTGTACTGSTTTGGGCTGGGATGGGATTGATCTSCACACGGGGCAGTTTGGGATTTGTGCTGGAAACAGCAATGACAGCTCAGGGATGTTTGCACTGTTCCTGTGCTGCTCCTCACCCCAGCTGGGGGTGGCACAAGGGGCTGGGAGGGGACACAGCTGGAACAGCTGATCCCAACTGACCCRAGGGACATCCCAGACCTTGYGGTGTCACAAYCAGCAAACAGAGCTAAGGGAAGGGAAGGAAACCAAAGAAGGTATGGGAAGAAGAAGGAAGTGAAGGGGGGTGTTCAAACTGTTCCATGGGGCCCTGCTCTCCTGGGGATGACTGAACATCTGCCTGCCCACGGGAAGCACAGAATGAATTCCTTGGTTTGTTTTGCTCATGTGAGCAGCTTGTGCTTTACCTGTTAAACTGTCTTTATATCAAATACTGAGTTTTCCAATTCTCTCTCTCCTCCTGCTGCAGGGGAACAAGGAAGTGGCTATGTGGTGATGAGTTGTTGACCAGGGTTAAACTGCAATAGAGGTTCTCTAAATATAAGGAGGATGAAATGGTTACTTGTGAAATGMTGAAATATCTTCTTTACATTATACTTATGGTACACCAAGGAATATTAATGTATGTTTCAACAGAAAAATACCATCTATTAGGCTCTTCATTGGAAAGAGAAGAGATAACAGATAAATATTGGATCACTGGATCTCCTCTTAGGAGTTGCAATAAGAAGTTCATGCCAGATGCCTCCCAAAAGCGTATTCCTGAAGAAAACACACAGTTGTATTACACTGAATAGCACAAAATATCCCAATATGCTGGAAACAATAAGCAATAAATGAAATTTCCAATTGACTTTCCAGCAAATCTATTCTCATTACAAATGGAGATTTTGCATGTATTGCATTACTTATGGTAATTGTGTGACATCTATTATGAATAACCATGTATTYCAATCATCTCTTTTAATTATATTCTGCTGTAAGAGCAAGTCATGCAATAGCTTGCCCAGACTTGATTAACTGTGTGTGTGCTGCATATCACTTTCTAATGGCTATATTGATGACAAAAGGTGCACAAAACTGTAACAGGAATGGCTTGTAACTGTCATCTCCTTCATTAACCAGAAACWACTTAAATGAGTAAGAAAACCTGAACTTAAATCCAGTTATATACTGAGGAAGAAAATTTATTTGTACTCCTTTCCTGTCTAAAGCTCGTGGTAATTGGTACCTGAATGCAAAACAGTGGTTATCTGCTACTGATGGAGGGACATAAATTTTCTACAGTGTCAAAAGTGCAACGGTAGCAAACACCTCCTTCGTATTTGTTATCTACTGTCCATTTCTTTGTTTGGGTTTGACTGATGTGATAAAAAGGATAAAATTACAGGCTTGTTCAATAAGCACACCAATTACAAATGTGCTCTCTACTAGAGTAGAAAGTAACTGCTGGACTAAAAGTATTCATTTTTTATAGAATCATAGAATTGTTTAGGTTGGGAAAGACCTTTAATCTCATTAAGTCCTACCCTTTACTCAACACTGCCAAGGCCAGCCCTGACCCATGTACCCAAGTGCCACATCTACACATCATTTAAAYCCCCCCARGGRTGGCAACTCCCCCACTGCAGCTGTGCCAGGGCTGGACCACCTTTCTGTCAAACACATTTTTCCTAATGTCCAATCTAACCCCCCCTCAATTAGAACAACTTCAGGCCATTACTCTGTCCAACTGCTCGTTCCCTGGGAGAATACACTGATCTCCACCTCTCTACAACCTCCTTTCAGGTACTTGTAGAGAGTGATAAGATACACAGGACCTCACAGTTTTTTAAACAAGAATGCCCATTATTGTGTTAAACCTCAAAGGAAACAATTATTTAATGTTTTCTGTCTCCTGCCTCGGTTTCCCTGCCACTTTTCATACTAAAAAGTTTGCTACCACCTAATTTCATGTCCTTCCACATTGCTTTGCTCTTCTGCTTTTTAAGCTTGACTTCTTCCAGCTCCTGAAATTGAGTCTTCTCTCATGAAACATTTGGTGAGGTTTCTTGCTATGCTAAAATAAATTTTACCAGGTATTTCTGTCGCCCCAATGACAGAAACCTCCAAGTAGATTCACTGCAGTGACTTTGTAACTACAGTGGTAACATGCTTTGAAAATTGGTAATGAGGATAAACATGACAAAATGTTTATTTTGTCCCTTCTCCATGTCCCTGGAGCATGTAAGGACAAGTAGTTCCACTTTTAGAAGGCACACATTAGTAACACACTTCAGAATTGGTCAGTGAGTACCCTTGAAACACACAAAGCAGTTGAAAGGTTCATGCATAATATGGATTAAGCAATTTATAAATTCATAGTCAATGATGACAACAAACAGGTGAATAAAAGCCATTAGACAAAACCAGAATTTTTTAGCTGGGTTTTAGTGTTTGGTAGCAATGCAGTCAAGAAATTCAGATGCATAGATCCAACCTATTATGACACTGCTCACAAGCCCAGAGATCTCATCACTCTCCACACTGCCAGGGTCAAACATGACTAATAAGAGACTGCTTGGCCCTCCACAGTCCTGGTGAGATGCAACAGGCTCCAACCCAGGAGCTACTGCCTCTCCCTTATGTGGCCTTACACAGCTTTTCTAATGTAGCTTTTCTAACACCTCTTCCAATGTAGGTTGTGATACAATCTAAAAATTCTTGCCACTAATCTGCTGAATACATGTAAATAAGTAATTTAATTGGTAATTTACTCCATTTGCAAATAGGCCAGAAATACTTCTGATCACACATTACTTTCATTTTTTTTCTTTTCTTTTTACAATACTGGCACAAAGGATTTAGAATGGGATTTTYATCAATACCAGTATATTAATGCAACTATAACAATGCAAACAGAATTGTACATCCTTCTGGTGAAGGACACCCTCTTTCAACAGCCAGCACCTTCCAAGCAAAACAAGGTTTGAAGGGAGAGGAAGCATTTTTATCAGACCAAATGAGACAGTTGAACTCCATCCCCACAAATAAGTCACACAGACAAGCTTTTGTGCACAGAGCCCTGAATCTGTTATCTTCAGAAGCAGCATTTCTTAATGCGAGTCAAACACCATCCCTTTGTTTGCAGACTGCAAACAAAATGACTCCAGCCCTGAGATAATTAACTGGCCTCTCTATCACCAGYGAGTTCAAGTGGTTTGCATACACACAGGGGATCAGTCATTCTTTGGGCTGCTGGAGGAGAGCCCTTTTCCCAGAAGGGAACAGCAAAGCTGCTCTGCTGCTGCCAAGGGCACAGTCCCACTCCCTGCCCTCTGTGCARCAGAGCTTAATTTTGCTAGAAGTCATTAAGGATAGGAACTGTTTTTCTTACACTCATCTGTGCAAATAAACAATATAAGGCATTAATAGATCCTACTTGAGGGATCAGCCAGGAAGAGCCATGGAACAGCTTTATTTGGGATCTGAGGTAAAAAAATGTGGGAGTTTTCACTGATACTCAACAGCTTCAGATATTACAATACATASAGTCAGTCTGAATTTCCTCTGCATTCCTGATGAAGAGATATATTCTATACTTCCCCCCCATTTTCAAATAAGATGCATCATTTATATCAGTTCTTCCTATTCAGGAGGTCTTTGCTGCACCAGCAAAGGAACTGCATCCTCTCCCTAATGCCCTTCTCTTCTGGAGTTATTACACATTTTGAAAAATTCATGTAAGTAGTACAGGCCCTATTGTACCAAACATTTTGTGTGTCCTTTGTGATTCCCTTGCATCTCCAACCTCTTATTTAAATTACAAACCAAACCAAACTTTACCAAACTCCTTTATTTCTAGCTCTTTSCTAAAGAGCTCAAGGGAGCATGACTGCTCCTGAACATGGTGCTAAACAATTTAATAAGAGGAATGTATAGGAACCTTCTGTAATGAGCACTAAAGAARAGAGTTCCTTCTCACAAGATTAGCYATGTCTAACAARTCMTTGCAAACATGCAGTGTATATTATTGCAATATGTAGATGTAAACATATATTCTGCAATATAASTGAATTTTACTTTCTTAATCTTAGTTTTATGGTAAATATTAATGCTAATTTAGACTGAAACCCATAAAATTSATACTTATGGAGCATAAATATAGATATGACAAATGTGTAATGTACAAATAAAATCATAAYAGCAGTTCTGTAAGTTTATGAAGAATTAAAATTTCATGTACAAGATAAATACCATGGATTTCAACCAAACTTGTGAGAGAATACTTCTTTACAGTGTGTTATCTTCAGCAGAAACTGTCAGGTCTGTAWCTGAATGAAAAACTGCTTTGAAAATATATTAAGTAACAATAYTCATTCCAAAGGATCCTTTCTTTTTAACTGCAAAACTTCTAAGGAAAGCATTAGGAAAAYATTTGTGGCACTCCAGAACACATCAGTCCCAAGCAATGCAGCCCCTGTGACAGCAGGTGACAGGGAGCTCCCAAGCAGACACGCAGCGCAGCAGAGCAGATGCTGCTCTCACACTGCCTGACCCTGGATGCTGCCCCACCCCTGCAGCAGACCCAGAACAATTTCACTGCAGCTCGGGGTGYTAGCAGGCCTTTGAAGGGAGCATCTGGTTCAGCCAATGTTTGCTGTGCTCCTTAATGACAGGAACAAGCAGCAGTAACTCACACAACAGCACACGGCCTCAGCAGCAAATAATCACCACTGACTCCAGGCAGTGCTGAAGTGCCAGAAAATACCAAAGGCTTTGGGGTTTTATACATGGTCTATGCCCACAATCAGAATACTTTCTGGTGGGAAAGCTTAGGTATCCATGAAAAGAGCAATACAAAACAGTCCACAAAAATTCAGTATATAACAGTTAAACAGACTTGTTCTTTTGTTTCCCTTTTGTTGGTTTTTTTTTAATGGAAAAACCTTTTCATAATCAATCCCATATGWGAAGTTGTTGTAAAGTGCTTATTCTAATTTATTACACACATACAGGTGCCCTTAGTAAGGCAGCCAAAGTGTCCACCACAAATTTCCATAAAATTACTTGGTCCCAATAACCCTCAGCTTGCTGCTCCCAGCTGGAAAGACTRTTCCTTTTAATAACCAATTCAATAAACTGCTGAAAAATGCTTTGTATAATATAGTATTGCCATAGATCTGCTGTTTGTCTCTGTCATTATATATTGCATTCAATCAATTTACAAATGTTGCTGTGTTCCTTTTGTGCTAGTTCTTCTTATGGCATCCTGAACACAAATCTAAAGATCAATACCTTGTCTACTGAAAAAAAAAAATTGGACATAACTAATGAATAATTTTATTTATAATAAAAAGTCCTAGTCCCCAAATGGATYCTGCTAATGTTGAAATTCATTTTTCATATTTAACACAAGATGAAAACAAGTACCCTGCAGAACACCATGAGAAAGGCAGTGAAAAAAAGAGCTCATATTTATTGAAGATGTGAGCGAAACCATGTAAAGCTCTGGTGTGGGGCTAAGAAAACATCAATAAAATGAGAGGTCATTCAAGGTATTTGTTACCATATTAAAGSACAAAAGGTGGATGTCAAAGAGCAGATGGAATTTGTTTCAAACAGCACCACCAGCTCCACRGAACTATGGAAGCAGCAAGGCTCTGAATGAAGTAATTCAAGCAAGAAGCCAAGGAGAAGCTGAGCTCATGCTGTTTGCATGAGCTGAWTCAGTTCCTCGTGTGCCTTTTGTGTGACAGAAACAATGCATCTGCTGACTATAGACACATCCCTGCACTGCTCCAGCTATTGAATAGCTGCCTCCTCCAAAACAACCACGGAGCTGCTCACGGGAGCAACAAGTGACTGCTTTTCACAAGCACTCTCTGCAAAGCAGCAGGCTGACAGAACGGAGAGGAAACAAGGACTCCTGGAAAATAGGGAATGGGTACCTGTGTAAGGGTATCTCAGCAAGCTCCCAGAATACCCAAGTACCTCCTCCCCACTCCCAAGCCTGCAGCCCAGATGTGCACTGAATACAGCACCCGTGTTCCCRCACACTCCTGGCTCTGCAGCAATGCCAGACATCATCACAGGAGCACACCCCAAAACTCACTGTCYCATTAACCAACACCATCCCCAGTGCCACGTGTCCTTTGCTCTGAGATCAGACAAGGACAAGGCAAGAGCAGAGCAGGCACAGATCCCTTGCTATTGCATGTGCTAAGTGAGAATGTCYTCAGGCAGCCTGTGCTCCAACACCTCAGAGTCTCTGCCAGCCCAAAGGGACTGCATGTCCTGAGGGGAGCGGGCACCAATCCTGTACCCTGACCCCTGCAGCTCTCCTCTGGCTCCTTGTGCCAGAAGGGGTCAATGTTTCCTGCTGTCACACTCGTGCACATTGCAGCTTGCACACTAAAGACTCCAGTTTAATGTCAGAGATCCCTTACTCAGTAACAAGAAGCCAGCACCTTCCTGCCAAGAATCTGCAGTAATCACTCCAGGGGATCCCAATACCAACAGGTTCCTGAGTCTGAACTCAGTGCACCCACTGGGCACAAGTCTRATGCTGGGAAAAACGAGGCAGCTCYGKCCAGGACARGAGAACTCTTTCCTTACCATAAATACTATATTTTCACTCCAGCTATTTTTGGACTATTAGCACAATTTGCCTTTCAAATGTCAAGCCAAACTCACAGGATTGGCAGCTTGAAATAAACAAAACAAAACTTTGCAATGTGTTAACTGCTTTGGCATTGTTCAAGCCAAACTGAACACAAGGCCACTGTGACAGACTTTTTCCTAGAGTATAGGGTTTTTTTAAAACTCTTACTGCAAATTCATAACTCCAACTCTATGTTTTGTTTCAAGATGGAATTTCAACCTTACTAGTTAATTAAAGCCACCACCTGGAGTGATTTGGCTTTCAAACTGATTTCCTTTGTCTCTCTAATTCACATACATTAATATTTTATTTCTTACTGAAAAAAAAAAATGTCACGTATGTGCCAAAGACAAGGCAGATAAAATTATTGCAATAAAACAAAGAAAATACACTTGCTACTGCCAGGTCTCAAGATGAATGCTGCGTTATACAGACACTTTAAAAGGCTTACAACTGCAAATTGCTCTATTTTACATACTGTATTCTAGCCTTTACATCAAGATCTCTCCTAATTTCTTCTTATTGTAATGAGAAAGGAAAAGGGTTGGGTTTTTATTACCTGAACATTTATTCAATGGAGAAAGAAAGACTACATTATATATTACAACACAAGCTATTAAAACAATGTGACACTATAAAATACACTRCAATACTCATTATGGGATAACAAAGCTAAACCCTGAGCAAATAAATGTATCTGCCAAAAGTCAGCAATAATTATACAAGAGTTTATAATCTTTAATTATTTAAGAAGGAAAGAAGCTTGTAATAATTAAGTTTTATAGGCWCCTTAACTTGTCATTACTAGGTGCTGACAAAACTTTAAAACAAGAATGCTTCATCTGAAATACTCTATTTTTAACAACAGATGCAATTGTTCACTTAACTGATTAATTTAAAAAATTGTCAGACATTGTTTTTAAAACCTGCACTCACAGAACAGAAAACAGTTCATTTTCTCTCTGATCCACACAATGCACACACCAACTGCTCAGGCACTTACAGGCTCTGTATCACACAGGGACCAATCTGACACTGTCTTTATATAACCTTGAAAATGGTTTTTGTTATGACAAATCTGTAAATCACCTTGGATTTACATCAGGAATTTCAGAAACYCAAAGATCAGAAAAACTTTTAATTTTATGCATTAAAATATATTGGTGAGACAGTAACAGCTCTAAAKTTTCTATGAAGTTCTGTGCATCTTTGCCATGATCTGACTTCTGATTCACACAAACACCGTTCAAAACAGCTGGACAGAAAAATTCAATATCAAGTAATTATAATCTCCAGAAGTGATGGGAGGAAAGGAAGGTTCCATATTTCAGGAGAAATACATTTGTGGGTTTAAAAACTATATATTAAAATTTACTTGATTTTAGATTATGAAAGAAACAACATAAAACTACAAAACTAACAAGAAAACTTTCAATAAACTCCAGACAACTTCCTTTTGTTTCCCAAACACTGTCACTCATTGCCTGAGCTCCTCCTAAATTTTATCATGAACCTCTATGGGAAAAGTGATCAGTYTTGATTATTTCTGAAAACTTGCACTTTTGGCCACTGAAATCAGAACAAGTTACAGAGCAGCAGAATTTTGTCTGGAAAATAACACACTACACTACAAAATATATAAAATAGGGACACTGAGCATCTTGTATAATCAAGTTAAAATACAGTTTCTAACTCAAGAATTTTACTTACCATGAGGCTTCATATTTTCATCATGAAATGTGTGCACTATRCAGATGGTTTATTTAATCCATTCCCACCTAAAT
This sequence comes from Alauda arvensis, assembly GCA_902810485.1. Classification (NCBI taxonomy): domain Eukaryota; kingdom Metazoa; phylum Chordata; class Aves; order Passeriformes; family Alaudidae; genus Alauda; species Alauda arvensis. The sequence continues at coordinate 1,023,886 of CADDXX010000051.1, read as the reverse complement.
TAATCAAAGCAATCTGTCCCCCCACAAAAAAAAGTCTTCAAAGTCTTCATTCAGGATTCTACTGGCATTTGACAAATGGTGCACATTTAGCCAGGAAAAGTTACAAATCCTCCATAAAGAAGTTACCACATCTAAAAATAAGTGACATTATTCAAAGGGAAGCAKGATGTGCCATTTAGGATAATACAGAATTTAAACAGTACCACCTCTGATAGACTTTAAAATGCTTTTAGTAGCACCTGGTTGTTTATAMATCCTCTGTGGTGAAAAGGTCAACAGAAATTCACCTGGAAGGTCACAGTTGCTAAGCAACTGTTTTCGGCACTTCTGCACCACTGATCAAGCATCTCCTGATCAGGCATCACTGCTTGGTTTTGGAATCAACCCGTGCCACATCCCTACCTTGCCTTCCACGAGCCCTGAGCGTGTCCAGCTTTGCCAGGATGAGAGGGAAGGATACGGCCGGGCAGCACGGGCCKGCGGTTCACCAGCGCGAAGCACAGCTCCGTCCTCAGGAACACCACTGAGGGCTTGATGAGGTGCTGCCCAAACCTCAGCATGGCCAGGGCTGCTCGGCAGGCTCTGAAAGACACAGTGGGTAGGATAGTGAAGGGACTGACTCTGCCTTTCCAAACAACAGGAATAGAACAGTCCAACTGCCTCGTAGTGATGTATTTGTACCAGTTAGGTTATTCTCTGTACTATTYAAACTCTTTGTAATTTTATCAGAACACTTGCAGTTTTATTATTCAAACGCTCAGGAATTCACTAAAGCTACTGAGGTAAAAGCAGGAGTAAAATAAAAACAAAGAGCTTGAGAAACTATCAAGAATACAAACTTTAGATAAAAGTAGGTTCAGTGCAATGATAAACTGTTAAAGAGTGTGTGTTAGTTTCATAGACAAGATAGAGGATTTATTAAATAATATGTGATCATGTAAATATACATGCTAAAATYTATAACTAATGCTTACTGTAAACAATAAAGTAACTTCTACATAACCATATTAGTTTGCTGTACAGAAGTGCATTTCTCCTGCACTGCCTATGCAGATCCTAGCACAAAGTGCCTCCTGGGCTCATCAAGGCATTGGGTGTCYTGGAATGGTTGTTAAACCTTTCCTRAAATGATC